>JABFFC010000072.1:0-380758 GCA_013623535.1 Fusarium penzigii
GGATGAAGACCCCCGATATTTTCGAAGCAAGAAACTCCCCGAACTCCCCCAGCGACAACTCCCTACCCCTGGACCCTCCCCTGAGCGCCTATGTTTCCCCAACCTTACGTTGAAGGAATCAAAATCTATCGAATTGCTCAACAAGGCTGTTTATAATGACATTCGTCGCCAGCTTGATAGAAACCTGGAAAAGTCCCAGCTACCACAAAGCCACAGCCAGTCCAGTCTGGCACCATCATTCACCAGACTCTCAATCAGCAGCTCAACATTGAGGGAACCGGACTTTAAGGAGTTTCTCAGTTTGAGCGATGATGACATTGCGGAGACAAGACCGGCAGACGTAATCACAGAGCAGAGCACCTGCTCACCCCCTTCGACAAGTTATTCCAACAAGTCGCCTCGCCAATCTGTGCTCACCCTCACACCTCCATTCGCCAGCCGTCCTGCCACAGCCGCTGCTTTCGAAGCTGCAAGGATTGCCAACCGCTACAACTTTGATCTTGTCTACGTCGTCAACCTATGGCCCGAGAATGGTCGTCTGAGAATGTCTGAAATGGACCATAGTGACACAGTCTCCCTCCACTCCAACGGTTCAGCCAAGTCTCGACCAAACATGACTGGACGACTTCTTGCTGCCTATGGCTTAGAGAACGTGAGCTCTCCATTCCAAATCTCGGCTCCAGTGCATCTCCAAGTCCTACGATCCGATGGATGGATCGAATGGCGCAAGCAGCACGCATGTGACGACGAATTTGCCCGCGGCTACGCAACTTCGTTCTACACAGGCCATTACGCAAAAGATGTCTCATCTAGTCCAAGATTGTCATATCTGAATGGGAAGTCAGCCACGACTGATCGCGGTATTGTGTTTGCCGCATATCGAAAGCCCAGAGTGGATGGGAACGACGCTGAGGTTGATTCGAACCCAGCTGAGCTAGGCAACATTTACCGAGACGCTGAAGCGCTTGTTGAGATGCTTATCGACATTCATGCCGCAAACAGACTTCGCCAGCCTCATTCTTTCTCATCTCTCTCAGAGGAGACAGGGCCGATGCCTGTGCAACGGTTGACATCTTGAGGTTGAATCGACCTGCCATTTACCAACACTCATTGTAAAGAACCATGTTCTGATGACTATTTTTTCCTTTGTTCACCCTTTTTCTTCTTCTTTTTTTCTTCTTTTCCAGTGGCTGTACCAGGCCCTGATATACCTCATTCGGAAGGATTTTATTTCAGCATTACTAGGCAAGATACCTCTGGAGCGGCTTGCAGTGCTATTTCGATTTCATTTCATTTTGCTGCGAGAAAACGATGGTATGATGATGGACGGCGTCACTGATTGTGGCTATTCCCTCTTATGAGGGACGCTCGGAGCGTAGGAGCGTAATGATAGGACTCCACGAAGGACATGTTTCATGAAACGTGAGTGAAGGGTAATTGATGTATGTAATCTTTGAAGCGTTGGCGAGGGTACGGGTACTGGGTAATGAATGACGCGAGACGAGGGATGCGTATTGCATTATGAAAATGGGGGTTAGTTTCAGCAGAGTTCGGAGTTGACATGTCTCAAAGGCATGGGAACGATATATACCGGTTGATGGAGAAATGACAAAGATACCTTACGCCTAAAGACCATCCAAAATCTGCCATTATCCGTGAATAATCCACTAGTTTCCGCAAGGCTTGCCATGATCTTGCATGGTAGAGACATTGGCCACCTCCAACCTTGGTTCCCATGATACGAGTTGCTACCTTGCTGTTGTGTCCTATGGCTCTAAGCACATTCCAACATATGAACTGTCTCTCTAAAGGCCTGGTTGTTATCGACTTTCTTTCTTTTTAACATCGCCATCTGGCAGTAACCCATATGCACAAAAGTCCATCTCAATCAACCCCATATATAGTCTCATCCTAGCTCTTGGGTTCCTCCTCAGCATCGCTAGCCCCTTGGTGGTTCTCAAGTGTAACTCCAACTTCATTCTCCAGATCCTCTAGGCGCATGTTGGGATCTTTAAATCTGTCTTCCATCCGTCCCATACGAATTGGAAGTCGTAGAATACTCGTTCTTGGTTGAACTGCACGGATATGAGGCTTAAATGGGTGACGGATGAGAATACCACTTATCGTTCATGCCTTATACTGCGTCTGAAGGTACTCATCGGGTACAACTCTTCAGCGTCTTCACCCTTAAATGTTCTCTTCATCCCATATTTTCACAGCTACTGATGAGTCTTCCATCATATCTCATTCCAAGCCACAATAGACGCTCGCCTTCAAGAGTTATTTCCGTCTAAACGCCCTTCCATGGTTTCTACGCCGAGTTTTGAAGCCTGTATTCACAGAGCCAACAGTGAGAAGATTGAAAGCATCTTCAGAGAGCAGATTGAGAAACCTGCTTGAGAAATAGACGAGCTAAGGAACTACCAGGAGTAAGTCAAGGGCAGGAAACGGAGAGTCTTGTGAGCGGTCCAATGAAGAGATGGAGGGCCTGGCCAAATAGGTCAAGGTCATTCAACAGTCTCAAGCTTGCATTGGGAAGTTGGGCACATGTGTCAAGACCAGCTCTGAACTTGTGATGATTTGCTGTTGATATTATTCTTTGCGAATTACTGCCTATGTCGTATCATCACCTAAATATGGTCATTCAATGATGGCCTCGTCGGTGAACCATTGTAGGTCAGGCTTTCCGTAGGTAACTGGCTTTGGCGCTGAATCATATCAATGGATTGACAGCTATCCATATTGATGCATTGAGTCTGAATCACTTTGGCATGATAGTCTTTGATCATTGCTGTATGTTGACAATTCATCACACTATGACACTCACTGACCATGAATGACGAACAACCCTGCAGCATCAGAATACCTCTAAAGGCTCCGGTGTACT
Organism: Fusarium penzigii; assembly: GCA_013623535.1. Taxonomy (NCBI): domain Eukaryota; kingdom Fungi; phylum Ascomycota; class Sordariomycetes; order Hypocreales; family Nectriaceae; genus Fusarium; species Fusarium penzigii. The sequence goes on from JABFFC010000072.1 coordinate 2,888, forward strand.
TTCGTTTCTTTCTGCCTTCTTCCTTAATATATAGAGGATACCTATTCCCAGCGTAAAGCATTCCTCCCATTAAAAACTAACTGTATAAGAAGGTTATGGTCAACTGAGGATATCAGACTCTCAATATTATCCCAGTTATGTCAATACTCGGGTAAAACAGTCATAACAGGTTAATTTGGGGAGCCAAGGTTGGATGAAATGAAGTCGTCTGCATATGGTTTTATGGATTGTCATTGAATCAGAAACAAAATCCAAGTCGACCTTGAATCACAAACGAATCGTGCCGCATTGGCATCACTAGGTACCTAAGTTTAAGTCATCCGCATACTTCTTCTCTCTTCTTTTCTCACTCATACATCTATCTAGGCCCTTCAATCACCTGGGCTCTACCGCTTTCATCATCTCCCTCAAAGATATTACGGCATCCTAGTGCCCATTTTTGACGCATCATCCATTGGCATCAACGTATGTAAACAATAGGCCTATATCACAACTGGTGCTTAAACTAAATTCATCTCAAGTGAAGCAGACATGTCTGGTCCTAACAACACGACATCCAACAAATCCAAGGAATTCCCACGAGACTTGGAGCTCGAACAGCTCAGAGATGCACTTGCTAAAAGTGAGCAACAACTCGAGTACTACCAGGAACATGTTGAGGATCAACAGGAAGAAATTGTGCGTTGCGAGGATGCGATAGACTTTTACGAAGCAGAACTTGAGCGTTGCAAGGCTCAATGGAGGCGTGACAAGAAGAACTTTGCCCAATACCAACAGCAATTGGACCAGAGGTTCATAAAGACGAAAGAAATGATGATGGGGCTGGCCGAGAAGATGACCCAGGAGATGGAGTCGTTGGAACGCGATGTTCAATCGTTGAAGGAGGCCGCAGCGAGGCGACAGAACGGCACTCAACAACAACGTCCCGGTGGGACCATATCGGATGGAACAATGCCCATGAACCTTTCGTCATTTTCACGGAAACAAGCCACAGGATGGAACGGACAGGAACAGTCATGTGTCTGCGTGAGGCAAGGGGGATTCATAGGAGTAGGCAAGGTCCGTGGTAATTTGACTGCGTCAAGACTCTGAGACTTCGATGATATATGGACGGACCTTGTGACATTCGAAGGAATATCACATAAAATTTGTTCCAGTGGACATTATGAAGTGCTGAATCGAGTTATCATTATCATTCAACATACTCTAATCAAATGGAATTCTTCGTAGACCTTGCCCTGCACCTCTCTTCTTCATCTCCTGAGCAGCAGCAATACTACTCGGCACCTTTATACCACAGCAGTCACCCCACCCTGTAGGGTTATGAGCATGACCGATATGAGGATCTGAAGATTCATGAACATGCTCAGCGTGGTCCTCATCCGCCCCAGTCGAATCCTCCTCACTCATACCATCAGCCGCTGGGACGAGAGAGCCAAACATGAAGTGCTGCATGACGGGAAGCTTGCCCAACACCTCTGCAACAAACATCCGACGCATTCCTCCATCGATCTTGGTCCATGATCGTGATGACGAAATATCATCGAGCATAGGACTATGCCAGCGAAGGCCCTTGACAGTTTTGGTGCTATTCACAAAGTTGACCTGACCCAGGTACATGTACTCATTGCCAGACTCTTCCAGGGTAAGGTCTTGGTGGATAGACCTCGGCGTAATATAAGGGTGATGTAGTAGCTGTGAAGCGCCAAACAGGAACGGCAGAAACTGATAATCGTCGAGTCCCCATACACCGTGAGAACCGGCTGGCTCCAGGTAGTATGTCATCTGAATGATACGCATGACGGCAAGATAGCGCACAAAGACACGTAGGACAACGGCTTTGAAGTCGGATTTCTGGAGGAGGCCAAGCTGATAGAGACAGAGGAGCCAGATCATGAAGTTGAGCTCATGTCCGGACCCGTAGTCGATTCGGTTGCCGTTGCCGAACGACTCGCAAAAGTATCTCGAGACCTCATTGATGGCATTCTGATCTTTGATGCCAAGCTGTCGATGCCACTCGGTGCTGTTCTTCTGGAGAAGCTCCAAGAACCCGCGGAATGCCTTGTTTCCAAACCGAGAGCCACCTTGCTCGTTGGGAGGTGACTGGGCAACAAGTTGCTCTGCTTCGTCAAGGATCCTCAGGATTGTCTTGACAAGGTCGCTCAGCTCTCCATCCTTGACAGCAGAGCAGGGAGTATCGACTACAGCGTCAGAGAGACCAAATACCCAAGCCGTGATCAGGTTATATGTTTCTGACGCCAAGAATATCTTGTGGTCCTTTTCGGAAAGGATTCGGCGAGAGGGTACTTTATATGTCCACTTGGAAGTGTCGGGTGGAGGAGGCAGGGCCGGCACTTCAGGAACGGGGATGGGATTTGAAGGACCCTGACGCCGTTTGCGAGGTTCGAGTTTGGGGAGCTTATCTCTGAGGTTCGGGATCGTGGGGGCTGCGTATGAGGTTGACGGGTGTTGACTGGGTGCCGGGGAAGCCATCTTGGTGAATGTTGTTGCGGTGATTAGAAATGACAAGACCGATTGTAAGTGTAGGTAGGTGTATGGGAGATGATCAAATGAAGCTCTGGAGGGTAGGGTAGGTTAGTAGTGTTGCGCAGCACAGTACTCTAACTGGACCCCACAGTCGCTCTTTGCCCCTCTAACGTTAGTGCTGAGTTAACGGGCATAGCGCGGGGCAAAAAATGGAAGCTTCCCGTCCACTCCAACTAAAATTTCCCAGCCTTGCATTTGCATCTGCATCTGCATTAGACGTGAACTTCAACTACATGCTTCACTCTTACTAATAAAGTCACGAGTTTTGAGAGAAAGTCAACGATAAACATGGCCCCCTCAGCTGAACCCGCAGCAGAGCTCTCACATCTCCCCAAGGCTGACGGCTCTGCTACTTTCTCATACGGTGGCTACGCCGTCATCGCTGCTGTCAACGGTCCTATCGAAGCACAGCGTCGAGACGAACAGGCGTTTGAGGCATTGGTCGATGTGATCGTTCGACCTGCCGCTGGTGTAGGCGGTAAGAGCGCCATTCAATTGCCTAGGAATCACCTTCTCACATGCGACAGGTACTCGTGAACGACAACTAGAGTCCATCCTTCAGGCCGCTTTCCGACAACTCATCCCCATCAGAGATTCTCCTCGAAGTGTGATACAGATCACTCTTCAAATATCAGAAACGCCCGAAAATGCCTATGCAAATGCTAAGCTGGTTCAGGCTCAATTGGTAGGAGATAGAGTGCACCCCCTTTCTTATGCCTTAACTAAGATTGTCTAGAACCTTCCCATCATTCCTGCTCTACTTCATGCTGGTATCCTTGGTCTATTAAGCGCTGCAATACCTATGAAGGGCATTGCTGCTGCGACAGTCATTGCAGTCGCCGATACTGATGAAAGAACTCTAATTGTTGATCCCTCAGCGGTTGAGGCAGACCGTGCCAAGTCACTTCATGCTCTGAGTTTCACATCTCAGGACGAACTTTTGTTATCTGAAAGCGAAGGTTCTTTCTCGGCAGATGAATGGGCCAAGGTTCTCGAACTTGGAGAGCGTGTGTGCTGCCAGCACCAGCAACCTGGATTCGACACAGCCATGTCAGGAGACGATCTGGAATCCAAGAGCATGCGGCAGTTCATTCGTTCGGTAATGGAAACAAAAACCGCCGAAGATCTGTATTGGAAGTCACGGTAGACTGCAATATCGCTACGCGCAAAAAAAAAATACAACGAAACATACTGCAACTTTCCTCCTTTCGCCAAGACGAATATCAATCCGGCCAGGACCCATGCACGGCAGCAAAAAGAACGCCTCTTCGCCTTTAGCATAGACGTAGATCTCTGGTGTGGAGATCAAGAGCTGAGTCTCTGATACTAGCGAGGATCCTGATAGAATACCAATGAAGATACCGAGACTGATGGGTCTGGAACCAGGGCGAGACTGGGTGAAAACTCGGTTATGGTCAAGTCTGGGGATGGAAGATCGAGATAAGGTGTCATGATAACCTGAAACTAAAAACTTGGAGGCGACTACAACGCTACGACATATGGGCTGGGATACCGGCGGGAGGTATTGATGCGTAATACATATCTGCCCGTGGGCTGTATAATAGATTTGCTTGGTCCGAATCATGCATCTAGGAAACTGTTGCATTGTCATGTCTTGTGTTGAGGACGCGGCTGGAGTATCGTCTGCTAAGGTGACAACTCACTTTGAGGGCTGTAGAACTGATAACAGAGAAGTCATGGAACCGTCAGAATCGGTCGGGTCTGCTGGTGTTTATGCTCCAAGACAGGGTACTGCGATAAATAGTGATTTGGCAATCTTGCGGTACGCGAGCAGAGTTAACTCAATGTTTCTTGACAATGATGTGCGATTTCATATGGTAATCCAACGGCCAGTCAACAAAGCATGATATTGTCCACAACTTTACCAACCACCAAACCAGGATGCCACGTTCCATGACGATGATGCAAGCTCCAACTGGAAACCCACACTTTGCACAATCCTGACTCGCAATTCTTTGTGATACCACACTACGCAGTATCCTTCTTCAGCGTCAAAACATGGCTTTCCAACTATCCGTCTTGGCTGACCGGTAAGAAAGGGGGCATGGAGGAGTTGAGACGAAACAACGTTTCCGTAGTCGCCCATTGATGCAACGCTGATTGATGTTTTGTTCCATGATATAGTCTAGCATTGTATGTGGTATTGCTTGAGGCGGTAACGGAGTTTCAGCTCCTTTGTCTTGGCTCCGATAGATGTGGCGGTTATAGGTGAATTCACGAGCATGTTAGCTGGTTTCGTATCAAGGACTACTGATGTAGTCTTGCTTCAATGTTTGTAGACCAGGAGTGTTATGTTTCTCTGAGAAAAATACTGGACGACTCAAGGCGTCATCTTGTAGAGTTTGTTCAGCATCTCCTTCATGATAGAGGATCTCGAGAGATGAAAGAGAGATGGAAATCCTTATGCCATGAGACCTCTCAACCACAGACACAAAACATTAGGTGTGACATAAAGACCCCTGCCCCGACATCTCAAGCCGTTACAAAACCATGGCCGAACAAGACGGGAGTTTGACTCCACTCAGCGTCAGGACGAAAAGCGGGAAGGAACCTTGACCCTCTCCTTAAACCATGTCGATTCGTTGGTTAACCTTACCGCCCGTCCATGACAACAGCGTACAGAAGCGAAGGAAGAAGATGCAACAAGCCAAGAGACGTGAGATTTCCAAAGAACCTGGGATTAATAATGAGGAAACATGGAGTTTGTATTTTGCCTGGGTTATAGGGAAGGCAAACAAACACATGTATCTAGGTACCTACCTAGAAAAGGGGGTTCGGAGTTTTAGCGACGAAAGGGGATTCTGCTGGGGGGCCCTTTCCATCTCTTACACAATCTTGGTCAGGGAAGGTGCCTGTCTAAGGGGTTGACGGTAAGGGAAGTCAGATCTCTGGGAAACTGCACCTAGACTGTAAAATATCAAAACTTTGACAAAGTATTAAAGAAGGCCAAAGATGCAATTCAACGAGACTTCTCTTTCCTCTCTCGTTAGGCTGTGCCCAACCTAATCTATTCACCCACCTAATTGTTCCCTTTTCGATTCTTATCTCCCTTTTTTGCCCTCTTTTTTTTGTTCTTCATCCTTCATTTTTTTTGGTAACCCCCCACCTGGCGTGGCAGGCATCATCATATCATACATACAGTACAGCTTTCTGGAAAGCCCACCTGCATCTGCATAAAGTTGCTGCACTCTTTGATCCAAATTTTCTTCGTCTATTATCTCCGGCAAGTGAGATATATTTTGCTCTGTATCCACGACGGCTGCTTAATTGCTCAAAATCTCGATACCCTCGCTTCCAGTCAGTCCCGGAGATCTAGAACGCACTTGGCTTAATATCAGCTTCAACGACAACTCCGATAAGAACCAGTCTCCCTTGCTTTAATCTTGAACGCTGGTCGTTGCAGGATTGGATTGCTATATTTGACTTTTTTCAAAAATCCATTCTCGGCCCTGCTACTTCGCGATCTTCCATCACGATTGCGTTGTCATAGACTCCAATTGGTAACCCACTATCCGGAATCTTGTGATTCCTTCCCCCTCCACTTGAGCTCTGTGGCTCTTGGTCAGGCTTTGTCAGGATTCCTCCATTCTGGTTACTTTTGGACGTCGGTTGGAACAATTCCTTGTCGACAACCCCTGTTGCATCCGTCTCAATCTGAATTGAGTTACCCTTGCTTGAGCCTGGAATAGATACAGATACAGCACCTGGGTCAGCTCTACAACCAACAAACACCAAAAAAGTTGGTCCGTCTCCGAGTACAAGGCAACGCAACCTTAGCCAAGTCGGACATTATTGTCTTACATCCCCAGAACCAGTATCGCATCCCACACGTGCGCGTGGTGCTGCATTCTGAACTGTCTCATCACCCAACCACCGCCAATAGAGACGGACCCTTCCACCCACTCGGCCCGGCTCTATTTGTCCTAAATCTTGGACACCGTCGCCACCCTTACAAGGACCCTAGGCTCTGCATCTGCGTGAGCATTTAGCACCAGCACCCTGTGTCCCCGCAACAACTGGGGGTTCAGACGAGCTCCGGCGACGGCCTCAAAAAATCCCAGTTATCACGGGGAAGTCGGAAATAGTTTGATTTCCGATCAACAACAACATTAGGAGTGGGTGAGTCTTGGCCAGATAACCCCGATAAGATAACCCCGTGTAGCTGGCATCACCAGGAGATCGCGGAGATCTTTTTCGCTTCTATAAATATTCGATTCTATTGAACCAGGTGACTGACAGACTCTAGTTGATAGGTGATACTGCAGCGCACTCTGCATATTCACAAAGAAGCGAAGCTGCGAGATCGATCAGAGAGAATTGGAAACAGAACAGCCCCGATACGAAACTCGGGCTCCGACGTCATCTCTTACCTCCTTGTCCGACTGACAAACCCCTGGCGGGCAATCGACCTTAATAAGATTGATCAGTGAATACAGCACCGTATCGTACCGTACAGTACAGTACAGCACAATCAACACAATCCGCCAACGGCACTTCTATTTCGCTTCTCCGCTTGACTCCGCTTGGCTTTCCCGGGTTCCGCTTTGCTTTTGATACACGTCGGATCTGGGCAGCTTGATTACTTTTTTGCTCGGCCATTATCATCGGCTATTAAGACTTGTGAGTTCTATCCCACCCACCAAAAGAAACGACAAGGCAAGACACCTCTTTGAATATCATTTCTCGAATGTACATTGTTAAAGGAATAAGAGACGTGTCGATTGTTGTCCTTTTTGAGCTATCACTAATCCAGTACGAACAGATTCTGACTTTATCCTCATCTGGAAATCTCTTGTCCCCCTGTTAGTTTTCCGACCAGAAGAAAAAGAAAGAGGTAGAAGCACTCAGCGCTTCATCTTGTCCTTGCGCATCCCCCAGTCACACCCCCAATGTCCCCCTCCACCATGACTAGCTCCGACACCTCCACAAGTGCAAGCATGAGCACCAGCACCAGCGCCAGCACAAGCACAAGCACCGGCATGAGCAGTACAAGCGAGGAATTGACAAGCGTGCTTTCCGCCATCTCACCCACGGCTCTCCACCCGGCTCTTGGCAATCACCGGGGCGCTGGTTGTATATCTTCTTGTCCCTCGTCCCCTTCCCCTTATTTCTCAATTCTCAAGAACAAACTCGTTGGCGACAACGGCAAGGATCAGATAATTGAAGAAGCAGTGGATTCACCGGTCCGTAGCAAACCTATCTCTGCTTGGCCACCTCCCTCTTATTCTTCTTTATCCCCATCCTCTTGCTTGTCGTCAAACGAAAATTCTTATACATCTGAAAAGGACCCTTTGACAGCACCTCTGCCCCTACAGCCCGGTACCGCTGCCGATACACAAACACAGACACAGGACAGTGGACCCTTGGGCTCAGCATCTTTGCTTCATGAGCAAGTAGATGCGCGACTTTCACCTTCAAGTACGACACAACACTTAATTTCTCACCAATATTCTCAGCAAGAACCCACAAACAAGGCCCCTTCGGCTTTTAGACACAACAGACCGGAACCTCTATCACTTCAACAGCCCGCGTCGCTCGGCGGTATGCTTTCCACTCACAACAACATGAAGTCCCACCAAGAGCAGCAGGAGCCTACTTCTGCCTCCTCTACTTCTTCAGCCACTTCCGCAGCTTCTGGACCCAACGACGTCTCAATAAAGGCCACCTCAACTCCTTCACACACTCTGACTGACGCTCTTAATGATCTCGCCAAATCTCATTTCACCCCCACAACTGCCCGACCTTTCACATCTACCTCAAATATTGGCCGCCCAGACTTGGCGGGTCTCTCTACTGCGCTTTCGGCCTCGGATCTTCAGTCGCCATGCTTCTACCACCAACGCTTTGCCGATGCTGTCGATATCGACAAGGTCCTGGAGGAAATTAAGAACGATGTCTCCATGTCACACTCACGTCTGGTCGCTACCGCCACGGGTGTTCGTGAAGTATCAAAACAGCTTCAACGACGACCCATCAAGCGTGCAGTACGCAACATCATGATTGTTACCAAGGCACGCGACAACCAGCTCGTTTACCTTACACGCGAGCTTACCTCGTGGTTGTTGCGCACACCTCGCTATGGTTCTGATCTCGGTGTGAACGTATATGTTGATGCCAAGTTGCGCGGATCTCGTCGATTCGATGCTGCGGGTCTCCTCGCCGAAAACCCCCGTTTCCAGCACATGCTCAAGTACTGGACACCTGATCTTTGCTGGAGTCAACCCGAGAAGTTTGATTTGGTCTTGACGCTGGGTGGTGATGGAACTGTTCTCTTCACCTCGTGGCTTTTCCAGCGTATCGTTCCCCCAGTCCTCTCCTTCAGCCTGGGCAGTCTTGGTTTCATGACAACTTTTGAGTTTGAAAAGTACAAGGAGCATCTCAACAGAGTCATGGGCGACGATGGTATGAAGATCAACCTCCGCATGAGATTCACCTGCACTGTCCACCGGGCCCCCCGACGTTCCAAGCACCTCGATGCTCCTCAGCTCGAGGAGCCTGAACAGTTTGAGGTACTCAACGAGCTTGTCATTGACAGAGGTCCATCTCCTTATGTGTCCAATCTGGAGCTCTATGGTGATGACGAGCTTCTCACCGTTGTTCAGGCTGATGGCTGTATCTTTTCCACTCCTACCGGTTCCACGGCCTACTCGCTGTCTGCTGGAGGTGCTCTTGTCCACCCTGACATCCCTGCCATTCTTCTCACTCCCATCTGCCCCCATACACTATCTTTCCGCCCCATGGTCCTCTCTGATATCATGGCTCTGCGTGTAGTCGTTCCTCGAAACTCTCGAGCTACTGCCTACTGTGCTTTTGATGGCAAGGGCCGTCTTGAGCTTCGCCAGGGTGACCATGTCACCATCACCGCTTCTCAATACCCTTTCCCTACTGTGACCCGAACCGATAACGAATGGTTTGACAGTGTCAGTCGTACTCTCCGGTGGAACGTTCGAGCGTCTGCTCAGAAGCCCTTCGACGCCGAGACTGACGAGAACGACAATGAAGATGACGATATGGGCTGGGATATCGATACCGATAGTGCTTGCTACGCCAGTGAGGAGGGCAGCGTGAGTGCAAGCCCTATCCGCCGCCAAATGAGTCTGCTTGGAATGTGAAGAGGAAGTTTTGTCTGTTTGGTTTAGAACAGTCGTATTTGAGCCGGACGTTGATTTTGAGGAGTTTTTGGAGTTGTTCAATCTTGATTATACAGCGAGGAGCCAGCCTAGACAGGCTTTACAAAAGATTACTGGACAGGAAACCCACGATGGACCTGATTTGAGATATCAAGAATCGTCCTTGATTTATACAGATTACCTCTAAAGACTAGATAGACACAATGAATTGAGCCATTTGATTGGTCTTTACCTTGTTTGACTTCATTCACGATAGGTGACACAACAAATGTATCGTAGGGTTACAAATGTCATTATTTCAACAACTTATTGTCACTGCGTATTCATAAGAAGTCATAGATACAAGTTCCGTACATCATTCCAAACTTCACAATCCCAAAACACAACTATACTATGCACTTCAAAAAACCATGATGACACCCCGAGAAACGTATTTTCTTGGTCCATGAACTGCTCCAAGTACCAAGATTCTTAATCTTGATCCGGATGAATCTCATTTGTTTACATACTCTTTCCACAAAATATTGTCTCGATCAGAATAAAAAAAAACATCAGCCCCCTTTCCCTCCTTTCATTCATCAAGAACCCAGTTGTAATTGCAACAAAAACACCATACAGGAAAAGAACCTCAAGACCATAAGCAATATCAAGTTTGTGGAAGATGCAAACATTTTTATCCTCTTTCAGAGTTCATACAAATCAGTTTGTGGATGGTTCAACTGACATCCAGAAAACCGTGAATCATCTCACTCAACAGTGAGAGACTTGGGTAGACAGCACAAGGACCTTTACCGCCAGGCGCCTTGGCTGAGGGAGAGGAGGCCGGCCACGCAATCCATATCGGGTTTCTTCCTAGGACTGACCGAGCCTCTCATAAATTTCTCAACATCGTCTTCGCGTTGTTGCCCGGTGTATTTGAAGGCATCTTCAAAAATCTCCATGCCCTCCTTGATCAAACCGCGAGGACGCGTAGGGGCGGTATAAGCGCGGTTACCAAGCATCTTGGGACTCCTTTGTTCCTGCAAAACACGTCCAGTACGGCGAGGGTGAGAGAGGCTGGGGGACGAGGGGGGCAAGGGTCGTCGATACTGGAAATCCGGTGGGTTACCATCCTCATCCGGGCTCCAGTTCTCCTTGTCCGAATCGCCGGTAGGGGACACAAGCATCGAGACCTTGACCTTTCCAGGTTCTTTATCAATCTTTTCGGTTTCATCCGAATGGGTGTCGATTCGCGCGATGCTCGTGTCGCTATGGTCGAGTCTGGCCTTCTTGGCCTGGGGAGGTCGCTGCGTCTTCGTCATGGGTGCGTTTCGCTTCGCTGTGCTTGGCTGTAACACGCCGCTCGATGATCGGAGTAGACTGATTGCGGCAATGGCTGAGCCGTTAGATTCGTGTTCAGCCTGGGCTGTTAACTCGTCACGGACCTCGGCATCTGCACATGATTCCCAAGCATGAACATCTCGGGACCGACCTCGCATGAGCTTGGGAGGATGGGGGAGAGAAAGAGACTCAGTGAGGGCCGAGAGAGGAGGAAGAGTAACGCTGGGAAGAGCGCTGTGGCTTCTTTGTAGGCTTCGGTGTCGTACTTGGGGCAGGACTGGCGTGGTAGAAGAGGGCCTTGAGGGTGCGGTGCGAGAAGGCGAGGTTTGGTTCGAGACCACCTCAGCCTTGCCCTCCAGAGATAATGAGAGACGAACTTTGGACTGGCTGGAAGGCTGAGAGCCGATCGAAGTGCACGATGAGGGTGGGAGGGGTTCGAGTCTAGGTTTATCACATGAGTATTATGCCAGCACAGGAATACAAACGACATACCTGAAAGAATCATCACCGCTCCTGTTGATGGAGGGCGGCGTGGAGAAAGAGTTACCAAGATTCCAGCGGTTGGCAAGATAGCCAACGGAGCTAGACATGGAACTCGACATGGAGTGTGAGCCGTCTTGGGATTCATGGAAGGGTGAAGGTTCTGGGTGCTTTGGGGTCATATCGGAGTAAGAACGGGCACCACCGTCGAGGGCCGCAGGAGCAGGGGTGCTATTGACGGTGTGGTAGTGGGATCGGTTCATGGAAGGAGTCTGGTCAACAAGTCGTGGAGCAGAATTGGTTCGATCCCTTGAGTGAACAGCAGACGAGTCGGGCGTGGGGAAAGCATCCTTGGGTTTGCTGGGGGTTGTTGTATTCGTGATGGGGTCGGAAGACAGGACGCTCATGCCACCATATCGAAGAGCTTCAATCTCTTGAGGGGAGAGAGGGCGAGATTTCCTTCGGTCGTTTTGTCGTCGATTCTGGAACCAGATCTGATGTTCACGTTAGTGATTGATACTTGCTAATGACGCGTAGTGAGTGGGCAAATGGGCAGATGGGCTGCCTGCAATATCACCGGAATGATGCATACCTGAACTTCCTTCTCGTTCATTGCAACACGCTGGACAATTTCTAGCCTCGCCTGCTTATCTGGTTTTGGGTTGCTTCCATAGGCCTCCTCGAGAATCATCTTGTCCTTGGCACTAATCCAGTTTGGTCAGTACAAGTCGAATTGGCCAGCAGCAAATTCTGCAGCCCATTTCCAGGGATGTCAACATACGCGGTTCGTTTCCTCTTTCCCTTGGGATGCTTCTCATTTTCTGGCTGAATTGCAGAAGAATTGATATCTGACAGAGGGGGATAGCCTTGTGACGTGACTGAACCATTGTGGACGAAGGAGGTACCCGTGTATGGGTTGGGACCTCGAGGATCGGAGGATGTTGCTGTTGCTGTCGCCATTTTCGTAGGAAGAGGTGAGGATGAGACGGGGATTAGAGGGCGACAGTTATGAGGCAAACGAAGGCATTACTAGGTAGCGATTGATGATTGGGGAGAGGAGACGATTGATTGAGAGATGTGGAAGATATGAAGAATGGAGAAGGAAGAATGAAGAACGAAGAATGGAAGAGAGATAGATGGGATGATGGGATGATGGAGAGAGAAAAAAGGGCGAGAGGATGACTGGGAAACGGAAAGGATGAAGAAAGACAAGAGATGAGAGACGAGACAAGACAAGTCAGGTTTGGTCGCCTATGATTGAAGTCAAGTCAAGTCGTGGAGCTGGACGACGTGTAGTGGGCGTTTGAACGACGTGAGGCGTAGGCGTAGGCGTGGAACCGTGGAGAGGGAAAGGAATGGGTCAAATGGGCAGCTTTTCTGCCAGGCCCAGGACTAATGAAAATAAAAAGGCGAGGCGGATACGACCCCCGGTCAAAGATGGTCCCTGCGCTTTGGGTTAAATAGCAAGAGTTTTCTTCTCTTTGGGTGAAGGAGAGTGAGGGGGGGCAGGTTGTAGAGTGAATGGAACGGGGGGGAAAAATAGAAGGACCAGGGAAAGGCACTTTAGCACAATAGTGGGTTTCAATCTTTAAACGCCCCCTAGTAAAACTAAGGTAGCAGTGGTTAGTTTTGGACTTTTGGTAGGCATGGGGGAGGTATTAACAGTAACAAACAAGCCCTGAATAGTTTAGCGCTCTCAGAACCCCCTCTCTTGAATTGCTACGGTACAGTATATCATCTCCCTGGCAGGAAGATTGATTATCTGGCTGAATCATTTCTGGTAGGTAGAATAGATCGATGCCCTTGTGACAGTTTTGATACAACTACGCGCCAAGTGTTGGTCATCATCACATCCTTCCCTTGGTCTGGGAGGGTGACCACTGTAGAAACCTAACCCATAATACCCGCTAGTACAGAGTACAGTAGAAAATAAACACAAAGATACGCGTTTCTACGTGCGTGCATCCCTGCCCACTGTACATCCTTTTTTTTGTCCGCCGTTTGGTTCTACTGTACTGTGCAAGGGTGGGCGTTCCATGAGAACTGTTAGGGCGGTCTGTCTGAGCCAATCCGAGACGTTGAAAAAGGAAAAAAACCGACGGGGAGAGGGAAAAAAAAGAGTTCAGGGATGGTCGATCGTGTAAAAAAAGAACGAGCACCCCAACCACCTTCCTAGGTTCTTGGTCTCTTGTCTATCTTAACTTTATCCACTAAATTGATTTCCCCTGCCATTCTGTTTTTTTTCTTCTTCGCCCTCTTTCCCATCTTGTTGTGATGGCTTGATAAAACTTGATGACTGTTGTAGCGTCATGAAGAGATCCTTGGCTACAGCAATTACCTACCTAGCCTCATTTCTATCTAGGCCCTGTTTCTCACTTAAACAACCGGATTCTTCTCTCTTAATTGCACATGCTTTTCTCATCCCAATTGAACCGTGCTCAGTCGAGTTCTGTCCATTCAAGTTAATGTGTTTTATTTTATTTTATTTTAATCTTTCACTGTTCCGAAAGCATCTGTTATTTCTTCCACCCCCGCAACTTAAAACAACAGACGCGCTTCTCAACGCATCCGCGTTTCTTGAGTGACGGAAACAATTAGACTACCAACAAGCTTTCAGTCTTTAAGATTTTGACACCTCAATGATCAATACCAGTATTGGGTAATTCAAGCCTGTGGCCTAAATATGCCCGACTTTGCATCCTCTGTTTGCCGTTGTCATTGATCTCATGTCGTAAACAGCCGCTTAAAACTAAACCATGTGATTGACTGTTGCTCTTCCCACTGATGAAACACGTTGAGTGATGGAGGCAAAACAAACAAATACTGTAGGTAAAACAAGGCTTTTTTTTTTTTTGTTATTACCCGCTTCTGCAGTACACTACTGTACACTGCACTTTTCTTCCTGGCCTACTGCCTCTTCAACGCAAGTGCCCTGACCCGCATGCATCTTGCCCGTTCAGTCGATGGGAAAACAGGAAAAAAAAGAAGTAGGTCGTGGTGGGCGACAAAAACGAGGAGACAAAACAAGATGCTTGCATTGTATCTCACCTATAATTCAATCAACACGACGTACGTGATAGACAAGAATAAATGAAGCTCTCCTCTCAAGCATGAGTAATAGGTCCACGCAAATAGATCTCATTAATCATTTGGTTCCCTTGCCTCACCCAAGTCCCTTCTTTTTCACCATCTATCCCTGCCCCCCCCACGAACAGTCTGCTTTAGATTGTTTCCTGGAGAGGGGGGCGTGTGTTGGTTCTCCTCTTCAACCTCTTTAACAGAAAAAGAATAACAACACGGACGCGCGCGAGCACTTGGTCTATTTTTTTTGTGGCTCCCTGCTTGCTGTTCCTCTGCTTCCCTCTCAGCAAATGCCCATGTTTCCCATTTAATCCCATACCCCTGCCTGATTAAGTGGCTGCATGCGCCAATTTCAGGGGTGTTGTTCTGCGTGCCATACTCTCTCTACCTTAGTACTTTTTTCACTGAGGCGTGCACTGCATTTTCCCCCTCAACCTCGTCTTTTTTTTCTTCCTCTTTTTTTCGTTTAGGTACCGTTCACCGCCTACCGTCAACTCTGCTCTGGCGCGTGTATCCTTGACCAGGCCAGATCCAGCCAGCCAAGAGACAACCTCAAATTTAAAGACCCATCTTCATTCTTTCTGCGAGTATTTTAATATCGGTTCTGCTTCAAGAATTCTGTGACGTATATTTTCGTATTTGATGACTTGCTTATGAACTTAACTCTAATGTGTTGACGTATGCTTAGTTGTCCTCTTATTAACCTCATGTGTGCAGGAGTCCGACCAGCACATTGATAGCAATATTCAATACTCTTCAATGTCTAGACCGACTTTTAAGATAGCTGTCAAAGTAGTGCATGGCTGGCTGTTCACATAATCACAACATGAATCTAAATCAAAGGACATCATCTAGCACACCACTATTCACCCACACTGTCGGAACGTCGCCCATGCCAGAGGCCCATGCGAGTCAAACCTCACCTCACCAGGCCGACGCAACCCGCAAGCATATCGACGCATCTCGTCTACGTTGAAATATCCCATCGTTTTCACAAAATTGCATGTGAGCATGCCTCCGGATCTGCCAAAAAGACGTATCGTTTTGATGAACCAATTTACGCTAGCGCACTGTCTCATAGTAGTAGCAGGCAATCCTGGGATCGCTATGGAAAACCGTTCTGGAACATTGTCTTACTTTTCCGATGCGAGATTGGTATCGAACTTTCCGAATACCTCGTGTGAAATGAGACGTTCCCGGAAGACACATCGCGGATGTCTTTGTTGGTTGATGGATGATATCTACCTTTCGAATCTTGCCGTATGCTGGATATTCACTCTCACCGCTCTCAGTAATCATTCAACGTTATGACAGCCCTACATCCGTCATACCACAACTAGGTTCTTCAGTGCTCATTATTGATATTGGTTTCCCATCCCAGCGTCAATTAGATTCCGGCCACAACCTGGAACTTCTCCCTTCGATATCACAGATGAGACAAATGATCTGAAATGATACTCAACGCCGTGAACCAAAAGACGTCCCTTCTCATGCCTCTTACGGACAACCCATTCCTGTTACTCTGACGACACATTGGTCCCCTATCCCCTTGCGAATTGCACATGGTTACTGTTTACAAAACATGCAACCTTTTCCTCACATATGACATGACGTGATACACGTTATAGAGACATGAACATCAATCATTCTTTGTCTTGGCCAAGCCACGCAAACTCGGCTCTGCTGGTGTTTTGAAGGAAGTCTAGCTAAACTAAATAGGACACTGCTCTCTGCAGTGGCGCCGTCCATTCTGTCTCCCAAAGAGAAAAGACGTGACGGCCATCTTTTGTGCCGCCCATAATCACGCTACTGTAAACTCCAGGATTCTCATCCCGTACCTCATAAATGGTCGTTCCGGCTGCCAATGTGCCATCCTCAAATACTGCCCAGAAACCCTTTGCCCTGGCGCCCGGCAATATCCTCTTCAACATAAGTATTCCGTGACCCCACGAGTCATTTACAGATCGTCGTCGGATTGCTCGCCAGGCAGAGGCATGGCGGCGGCCTCGTCCATTTCCTTTCGGTACTCCTCGAGAAGCTTCTCGTCGACCTGGGCGGTAGGGGGAGCAAGAGCGGGAGCAGCAACGAACTCCTGTGGTATTGGTCAGTACTTGTTCATTCCTCAATTCTTGGGTTCAACGGGTCACGTACGAGCTGAGGGTTGCCGACAAGCTTGCGAGCGAGCCAGAGGAAGGGCTTCTCGAAGTTGTAGTTGGACTTGGCGGAGATATCGTAGTACTGGAGGTTCTTCTTTCGGTGGAAAGTGATGGTCTTGGCCTTGACCTTGCGCTCCTTGACATCGACCTTGTTACCACAGAGAACAATGGGGATGTTCTCGCAAACTCGGACGAGATCACCTAGATGGTGTTAGTCTTGCTGTCTTTTATCGATATCGCGGGTTGTATATCACTTACGGTGCCAGTTGGGGACGTTCTTGTAGGTGATACGGGAGGTAACATCGAACATGATGATACCGCACTGGCCGTTGATGTAGTAACCGTCACGGAGACCACCGAACTTCTCCTGACCGGCGGTATCCCAGACGTCGAACTGAATCTGACCGAAGTTCTGAGATGAATTAGCAACCATAGACATAAAGGGGTGGTGAGCCAAAAACTTACGGTGGTGAAGCCAAGAGGGTGAACCTCGACACCAAGAGTGGCCATGTACTTCTTCTCGAATTCACCAGTCAAGTGACGCTTGACAAAGGTGGTCTATCGGAAACGGGGATGTCAGTCATTGTTGTCGTTGGAAAGATCTTGTTGGGCTTCTGAGTGGAAAACCCAACCTCGCGAGGGGAGTAAAAGAACCAATTCGGCGGCCATCGATAAGGGATCGCGGGGATGAGTTGCGTCATGATGAAATTCGAATCCTACACACCTTTCCGGTACCACCATCACCGACAAGCACAAGCTTGAAAGTGGGAGTCTGCTGCTCAGCCATGTTGAAGAACTTCTGCTAAATGTCGTAGCGACAGGTGCGGGAGTATGTAAACAAGCGGGGTGCTGTCGAGAATGCTGGTTAGCTACTGCAAAGCGGTCTAGACAACAGTCGGCTGCTCGTTCGAAGTAGGCGTGGATCGATAACAAGACAAGAGCGTTGTCGAAGAGGGGGATGGGACTCCTAAATACCTGGGAAGGGGAAAAAACGTCGTCGAGGGGTGGATACAATGTGATTGACGAACTTGAAGAGCTGGTCAACCTGATGTTTTGAAGGCGGCGGCGGGGGGAACTCTTTGGGCAGGGAAGAGCCTTAAGCGAAAAATTCAGTCGCCCCCCAGGTGGGCTGCCTGCACGTGATATAGCAGAATTGTTTGGACAGCACGGGCACCTAGAAACCTCCAAGTTTCCAAGGTAGTCCAAGGCACTTCAGTGGACAGCAGACAGTGCATGGGGCATCTGATGGATCCATGACGGCGGAAAAGGGCTGCCCGCCTGTAGCCACTTCTTTCATGGGCGCTTTGTGCCATTAATCCAGCGTCACCATGGTCTGCTCTCAGCGTCACCGCCTAGATCAAATTTCGACTGTGATTGGACAGGGCTATCGAGAGAGTTGGGTGCCTGGGGTTGTTAGTCGTCAATTTGCTTTAGCACATGGGCGTTGTTGTTAATCAAAACGTCAAACAACTTTTGCTTTGATAAGCAGCAATGACTGTATTTCTGGTAGATGCCCAAATGAAACCGGATATATTGAGGTCGCTTCTACCGTTGGCACATGCCTGAAGTCGTTGTGCCAATGAGACGTCAAAATCTCTCAAGATATCTGAGCAGGGCCGCTTTCTATTCGTCGAGGACTTATTCAGGCAGGGACAAATGCTGTCTACCTTAGGTACTACCTTCCTATGCAATTAAAGCAAATTAGTCAGCTTGCAGGGTCATGGCTCACTGACTGACCTGCATGAGCTCTCACGATCGAGATGATGGAACAAGGTGATATCGCAAGGTTAACCGTGCATACCTATCTAGCCTTTCCTTATCAGAAGAATGCTTGCTAGTTGTGACATAGATAGATCAACTTTCTTGAAAATGCATCCATTGCTTTGTCATACAGTCGGGCCTCACCAACACTGCCTAACAAAGCAAGCCTTCATAACCCCGATCGTGTATGCCCTCATGCCTGAATTTCATCTCTGGATGTCTGCTGCCTAACAACACATTGTTTGCTTACATGAACAAGTAAACTGATCGGGCCATATAGAGCTCAACGTCAAAAACACGTCCACGTCGCTGGGCAGTCCTTTCATCATCTGAATTATTCATCAAACCAATATTACAATGGCAGAATATGACAGCCCAACATCCCTCGACCGCCCCAATCCTTCCTCGGAACAAGAGTTAATCGCAGCTCCTGTCGTTCCGCTACCCCTTGTGCTCGTGACACCTTGATAAAAATGTTGCTCTGTTGTAGACGTCAGCTAATTAATATCCATACACAAGATGTCTTATACATACGCCTTCGTTTCCCTGGACACATTCCGCAACCTTTTTGAGGCCATCATGATTTGATCTATTCACATAACCGAAGTTACGGATCTCATCGCCAGCTTTGAGGCCTGCTGCTTCAGCTGGACTTCCCGGTGCCACAGTATTGACCTTGGCAAAAGGAGGATCAAGAGGCGCAGAGTAGGAATCTGGTAGAAAGGGCTGTGTGCTTGATGCTGGCGCAGGTTCAGCCTCAGTATTTTCCAGATTCGCAAAGTGTTCATGTAAGAACTTCTCGATACGAGTCATGAGATCCTTATAGTCGTTGCGTAGATGCACTATGCGAGATCTTGTTGTGCGTACTATATCCTGTTAGAACCGGCTATCTTGTCAAATGTAGTGTAAAGCGTACTTTGTGCAACGTCTATATCTGCACGAGGAAAGCCATCCCTAGTTAGCAGAGGTGTATTCATGTCAACCCCATGCTAGAGCGAGTCAGTAAGATGGTATATAATAAGTCTGAGTGGGAGAAAATACCGAATCAAGAACACTTCCCAGTGCTTTCAACTCTGCTTCAATATCATCCTTCTTCCTCTGCAACTCGTTGAAGCTCAGGTGCCCCGCATCACCGTTGGAGACTCTGTTGCTTGTTTCCCCGGAGGGTACAGTTGGAGCATGAAGGTTGTTCATATCGAGAGGTAATCCCATAGCCCTATAAAGGAGTAAAAGAGTGTATTGAGTAATCTCAGATCGATGGCAAAGTGGTGCAAAGAAGTTCAAGTATACGAATCTAGGCTACTCTTGGTGACGTCCGCTGTGAGCAACCTGACTTTCACTGAGCTGGTGAGAGTGTTAGCGGAGCTTGTCAGTTTTTAGTGGATGAGCACTGCTAAACAGGCAGCTCGAAGGCTTGTGTGCGATGGTCCGTGCACGGTATTCGGCATCTCAGGACCTCCTTGAAGACAAACATTCCCTACAGCACCTTGGCGACGTCACTTTTTCTCCTTGAGCAGCACTTTTTTACCCTCAGCAACGCGTTTCATCTACAGATTGACGCTTCAATCCCGCCCAACATGGCCACTGGGGTAGATGCGCGGCTTCTCAAGTCGACAAAGTTCCCACCGGAATTCAATCAAAAGGTTGACATGCAAAAAGTTAACCTTCAGGTTATGAAGAAGTGAGCAACTCTTCAGCACATGAGCTGCTGTGACTGTGCTAACCCGGATCTACCAGATGGATCGCGAGCAAAATTTCCGACATCCTTGGTAACGAAGATGATGTGGTAATCGAATTGTGCTTCGGCCTCATCGAGGGATCGCGATACGTACGATTACATCTCCCTACCGATCGATCAAGCAGTACACTGACCTGGTAACTGCAGCCCGATATCAAGTCCCTACAAATCCAGCTCACTGGTTTCCTCGAGGCCGAGACTGCCCCTTTCTGCAAGGAGTTGTGGAAAATGTTTCTGAGCGCTCAAGCAAGCCCCCAGGGCATACCCAAGGAACTTCTTGAAGCGAAGAAGCTCGAGTTGATGCAAGAAAAGGTGAACATTTGTTCCAATTGATATGTGGAACACATTATCTGACTACATGTCGAACTAGATGGAAGCCGATCGTGCTGCCGAGGATGCCCGTAAGAAGCGCGACCAGTGGGACACCCGAGACCGCGAGGTCGCCGAATTGAAAGAACGTGATCGCCGAGATCGTCAAGCTACCCGCGGTGATATGCGGCAGGGACGACGAGGCGGTCGCGACTTTGATACCAGGGGCAGGGGAGGCTTCAGAAGAGGCGGAAATCGTTCGAGATCCCCTGCTCCCCGGCAGCGTGACACCAGAGACTCCTATGGTCGGGACAGTTATGTTCCACGAGGCAGGCGTGGTGGCAGAGGTGGTGGTGGCGGCCGCAGGGGATCACGAGATCGGTCACGAGACCGCTCGGCGTCTTCGCGATCAAGCTCACGTAGTCGTAGTGCGTCTCGTAGCACTGATCGATCCGGCAGCCGGCAGAAGCGATCATCTGCGAAGTCACGCAGAGATACACGGAAGAGGTCGAGATCACCTGAGGGCCGAGAAGCCCGAGGGAACGACAGGGGACGAAAGGCTACCCAATCTCGATCTGTGTCTCCTGATCGACGCTCCCCTACTCATAAGCGACGCCGATACTCTTCCTCTCGATCTCGTTCTGTTTCCCGGCGCAGACGATACTCGAGGAGCGTTTCTTCTTCCAGATCCAGAAGAAGTTCCATCTCTCGCAGTCCAAGCCGTAGTCGCAGTAGAAGGCGCAGTCACAGTCGCAGCCCTTCCCGCAGCGGTAGCGAAGCACCTCAAAAGGGTGGACGAGGTGGACGCAAAGGTTCAGTCGATAGTGTTGAAGACCGTCAACCTCGAAGAAGATCGAGTGCTACTGGACATGGTCAATCTCGAAAGAGGGACCCATCTAATGACAGACGACGCAATAGTTCCTCGGCATCACCCCCCTCTGGGACTTAGGACAAATCAACTGATGTTTCTGAAGATGCGACGCGCAAAATATCGGACAAGCATCAAGCAGAGCCGGCTACTTGATGAGTCGAATGAGAGGTTCGTTTCAACAGCTGTCTACTCTGTCGCCGAGGTGCACGGTTATTGACGTATATTGAATGAAGACAGGCGGAGACGACGCTACTGGGCAGATACACATGGGTCCGAAGATGAGGATATTTCAACAAGAATCAGGTGTCATTACAAGAAACTCGAAAAACAAAAGCTAACAGGCGTCAAGGGATATGCTTCTTCCAGGATCGCTTTTTGCCTATTTTAAGGGTTGCAGAATTATTGAACTCACAGGTTTGAAACCCCTTTATAACTTAGAAATAAAACCACTATTATCTCAATCTACACAACTTATATCTGACACGAAGTTGGCCAATCATGTATTGACGATGTAGACATCCTCACTTCTCGTTGCTTATGTTCCAAAGTACATGAAGATGCAAGGCCAGCATACCGCGCTTACGGTAGCCGCCTAAGCGCCTGGCAGCCGACTTGGTCCACTTATGACGCGCTACTGACCGCCTGCTGTTTATGGCTGAGGCTCACCCCAGAATTATGATTGTGCCTAATTCTTGATCCTACATATCACTTTGCCGCAATCGAGGACACATCCACGACGATACAAGATCGCAACACCTCTCGATCGACCCTGACAGCGAATTCTGAATAAGCGAACTCACAAACACTATTTCATCAAGCTACTGAGTCCAACGCGATTGCTCAATCATGTCCGAATACAAGAAGGCGCAAGCGCGCGTACGGGATCTGGTCGAGAAGCGAAGGCTATTAGAGAGGCGACTTGTAAGCAAAATAGATGCGCAAATTTCCGGATAACCTATCTCTCTGACATTCTCTAGGTTCAAATTGAAGAAGGCATCGCGCAGAAAGAACTTGCATATCTCGACAGCACACCAAGCGGAAACATCATCACGGGGTTCGACAACTACATGAAAGGCACAAGCGGTGCGGCAGCACAGAGGAGAAAGGCTGGACCTTCAGAGCAGAACAGGGTGTTTTCGCGATCCTCGATTTCATACCGCCCGAATAATCTGGTATGAGCCTAGTCTATTTACCATGAAGAATACGCTGTCTGATCTTTTCTCTGCAGGAAGGCATAACCCCAGGTTCTGGAGGCTCAACTCCTGCTTCTCATGTAACACCTTCATCGAATGCAGTACGAGATGGAGGCTCAAACCACGCTACGCCGACTTCTGCGACGACAGGCAAGAATGTGAGCAAGTTCAAAAAGAAGGATCATGAAGATAGCGAGAATGATACGGCTACGAGCAAGAAGCGAACGAACTTTGGAGCGCAGAGAAAGTAGGGCTCTGACTTCAAAAGGGGTAAATTTTGTTTATTTGGGCGAACTGGAAGGGCCGGCAGTAGACTTGCGGATTGCAAGATGGCGTTGGAAGGGTTAATTATTATCAGAGCGTTTTTTTTTTTTTTTTCAATATCATCAATGATATGAAGTCCTCTACTGTGGCACTGGTTATGCCAAAACCATGGGAGTTGAGTGTCTGTTGAACTTGAGAATTGAGATGAATAGTATCCAACTCACAAGCTACACCTGCATTTGCTTGCACACGAAAGAAATGGCACAGTGTTGGCAAAGCAATGCAAGGCAAGGTAAGTCTCGGGCTCTGCGGCAACCCCTCTTTGAAACACGTCTTCAAAACGGCTAAATGGGAGATCGTCTCCAGAGCTAAGCCCACCCTGTTATCAAGCCGCATCTTTTGGGCCAGTTGAGGGAGCTTCATGCCAGCTCTCTAGCGCCGCCGTTGACGCAGATGATGCGGGGTGGTTGTGTGACAATGGCATGTTGCGTTTTGGGCGTTGTCAGGTTGTTTTTGTGTGACGCCTGTCTGTATGTCTTGGGATGAATATGTATACCAACTATTGATTCGATCTTTACAGGCAAAATATGTATATCTTCCATCAATCAGAGGATTTTTCTTTCATAGACAATGCATTCGTTGCTGTGACTTGAAGGATGACGCTCTCAAAAATGGAGGTCAGCGGGAAGAGGGGCCGGGCGGAGTGCCGGAGCGGGGGAAAGCTTGAGGAGGAAGGAGGAGAAGAGGAGAGAGAGGGGAAGGTGTTGATGAACATGGGAAGGGAAAGAGCCTACTCGTAGGTAGGGGACCTTGGACCTTGGTGGAAGGTACCCTGTTGAGTGCGGGAGGAATGATATTTAAAAACAAACAATAAACCACTTGACCTACATTTGTCCTCCTCAACCTATTTTCCCTCCCTAATTGATTCGTCCACTAGTATTTATTATCCTCCATCACTCACACACAGGTCCCGTTCTTGATGATGACAAGACAGGCCATTCAATTCACGCCAGAGGTACTCCTCTCGGCCCCACGTCGCTCAGCTGGTATTCCCAACTCGACTGGGGAATTGATACTCTACACGGTATGTTTTGCTGGGATGGGGTCTTATGGCTGCTGACTTGTCCAAGGTATCTTCATATTCGTTCGAGACGCACTCCAAAACCTCTCAGATCCGTGTTATTAGCATCAAGAACAACTCGTCCCACCTAGTATTGGAGGATTCGACTGCGACAGAGCCCTTTTGGATTAGCGAGAATGAGATTGCGTACATCAAGACCAGTGACAATGGGTGTTCGTTGCTGTACTCTCACAGCGTTTTGGGAAAGGTTGGGTAAGGCAGTTCGATGCGATTCAATCGGCTATGTAGACGCCCTGGACTAACAAACTGGTTATTTAGAGCCCATATGATCCATTGCTTTGCTGGTAGCATCTCAAACCCCAAAGCGAAACCCCTATCATCTGGCAAAGTTGCTCTTTGCTGCTCAGCTGTAACCACACCCAAAGGAGAAATGTATTGGCCTGCCGCGGGCACCAAGAGCTACACCTCAGCCAAGATCTATACTGGGCTTTTCGTCCGGCATTGGGACACATGGTCCAGCGAGAACGAGAACTCACTCTGGTACGGCGCACTTTCCAAGAAGGAAGGAAAATGGACTCTGGAACAGTCGAGTCTCAGAAACCTGCTGGCCGGCACTCATCTGTCCAGCCCCGTACCACCCTTTGGCGGCTCGGGCGATTTCGACATTTCGGAGTCGGGAATCGCATTCGTGGCTAAGGACCCGGATTTGAACCCAGCACGAAATACTAAGACCGACCTCTACTATGTGCCCCTGAAATCGTGGCTCGATGAACCCGCTGCTCCCCAGATCGTCAAAACTGGCCGCCTGAGGGGATATAGCAGTGCGCCCACCTTCTCCAACGATGGACGCCGACTCGCCTTTGCCAGAATGAGACACCAACAATACGAGTCTGACAAGCCGAGATTATTGCTTATTCCTGATGTCGAGGATTTGAGCAATGTACAGGAGTTCTACGAGACAGAAGATGGTGAAGGTGGCTGGGACCTGCGGCCGGATTGGATTCTCTGGAGCAACAACGACAAGATTATCTATGTTGGAGCAGAGAAGCATGGAAGACTGGTCGTCTGGCAGCTGCCTTCTACGCCACGTGAGGCTCAGAAGCTCCCAAAATCTATCCATGAGCAGGGTTCAGTTGTCGAGGCCCGAACCATAGTCAACAGTGATTCTCTATTGATTACTTCTAGATCGCGAGTGGAGAGTTCCAGCTATGGGATCCTGGACCCCGTCACCGGAGACGTCACGGAGATCTCGAGTAGCTCCAAGCGTGGAAAGTCATATGGCCTATCGCAAGCGCAGTGCTCAGACATGTGGTTCCATGGAGCTGGGGGTAAAAAGAACCACGCCCTCGTCATGGTGCCTTCTCATTTCGACGCGGACAAGAAGTATCCGTTGGCGTTTCTGATTCATGGTGGTCCGCAGTCGGCGTGGACAGATGACTGGAGTACGCGTTGGAACCCAGCCATCTTTGCCGAGCAGGGCTATGTTGTCGTGTGCCCGAACCCTACAGGAAGTACGGGATACGGGCAGGCCTTTGTAGACGCGATTGCAGGAAACTGGGGAGGTGGTCCATATGAGGATCTTGTGAAATGCTTCGAGCACATAGAGAATCATTTAGGCTTTGTAGACACTGACCGAGCCGTTGCCTTGGGGGCCTCATATGGCGGTTACATGATCAGTAAGTGGGCGAGCATTCAACCGTATGCTTGAAGTTGGGCTGACAGTTGCAGACTGGATTCAGGGACATGACCTAGGACGCAAGTTCAAAGCGCTGGTATGCCATGATGGAGTGTTTTCGACACAAAACCAATGGGCTACGGAGGAACTCTTCTTCCCCGAGCACGACTTTGGCGGTACGCTCTGGGAGAATAGACCAGGCTATGCAAAGTGGGATCCCTCACTATATACAGGTGAATGGGCAACTCCTCAGCTGGTAAGCTTTTGAACCTGTGCTCACTCCTCTATTGAAAGAAGGTTATCTAACGATTGGAGCAGGTTATCCATAACGAACTGGACTATCGTCTCCCGATCTCGGAGGGCTTGGCTATGTTCAACGTTTTGCAAGCCAGAGGAGTGCCTAGCAAATTTGTCATGTTTCCAGATGAGAATCACGTAAGTTGTCACTTTCCATCCCCTTGGTTGTACTATGGCACAACAGCTTGATCATGTGCTAACTTGATTGCAGTGGGTGCTGAAGCCAGAAAACTCGTTGGTCTGGCATCGAGAGGTTCTGGAATTTATCAACAAATACAGCGGGATATATGAAGAGGCAAGGCTTGAGACGGAGACGGGAAGATTGGCCATGTGAGGGAGTGGGAGAATCGTGTTTATGGCATAGTGCAGGAGAATGGATTGAGATTGTATGAATACGATTTTGGTTAGGTAATGAGGCATGCGAGAGATTTGAATAATGAATATCTTGATGAACTATAACGGCGATGTATGAATTACCTAATCATGTTTGATGTTGAAGACCTGGATAATGAGAAGGAAGATGTCCGGACATAGTAGTACTGTATAACCTGAGCCAGCCCAGTATAACCAAGCTGGAGGGAGAGGTGTTGTAAGCCTTGTAGGCCAGCCAAATACTAGGGATTGGATTTATAGAGGGATCCACCTGTTGTCCAGCGCCCAACCAGAGGTGATAGAAGAAGCAAACAGAAGCACACCCTCCAAACCCCGATCAGGTCAAGCGCTGAGGAAGCTCAATTGCAGCTGGTTGCTCCACTGCTCATTCTCACCATCATTTCCATCGATCAATTGGCGACTTCTCAGGCAAAACTCGTCGCAGCTTGTTCTTACACAACCAACCACTCTAACCACCAACCTGTGCCCGATCGCACGCCTGTACGAACGCGTCAGTTAAGGCATCTCATCCCTCCTGTGATAATCTGAGGTTGTATCGCCTGGGGCGGACATGCGCTGCGAGGAATCCAAGCATCTCCAGCTCATGACGGCCCAGTTTGCGCGGCACCGTCGCTAGCATCACTCAAGGATTTCAATCTCGATAACCTACCACTGTTTTTTCCTTTCTTTCTATACATTCCCTCCCATACAACGCTTTACGAATCGGCTTGCTCGCTCTACATACATAACCATCAACGACATCGACACAACCATGACAACTCCTCCCTCACTCTTTCACGCCCTCCTCCGACCCTCCATTCTTCAAATCCTCCGCGCAACAGGCTACCACTCTACGCGCCCTGCCGTACTCGACTCGCTGACTGACCTTGCCGCTCGGTACCTCTCGCTGCTGTGTCAGAGCACGGCCGACCACGCGGTGCACAATCATGGCGACAGCGCAGAGTTCACGGTTGCGGATGTGCGTATGGCGCTGCAGGATGCAGGCGCGTTGATGCCCACTCGTGTGCCCACAGAGGAGGCGTGGCGCGGCGAGGAGGATTTGAGGGGGGTGGAGGAGTTTATTCAGTGGTTTGCGGGGCAGAGGATGAAGGAGATGATGGAAGCTGGTAGTGGTGATGGGGAGAGCGATGCGACGGATTATCTAAGTGGTATGCTGAACCCTTCCATTTGCACACTCAGCCTTTTTTTTCTTTCTCTTCTTTTCTCCTTGATCAAGTAAACTGACGTCCGATGCAGCTCTTAAAAAGAAGCACGGGAAAACAGGCGACGACGCAAAATACCAAGGCACCATTCTCGGACGTGGTAATGACACGGGCGAGATACAGGTCGAAGGCGGTCCGGACGGGAGTATAGCCGAATGGATCTACAATCGATGCACGCCTATAAAAGAAGAAGACGAGGAAAAGAAACAGAATGGAGACGAGGACGAGGACGACTCCGGGTTGAGCTCGGTGGGGGATAGACTTGATAATACGGAGGAGATGGATCTATCCTGAGTTCTGGGGGATTTTGCTTCTTCTATTTCTTCTTGTAAACTTGACCCTTTGTGTGTTTTTCTTTGGCATAGCGACGGAGTTTATGGAATGGAAAGAGGGAAATGTATAGACACAGACAGAGAGAGACCTTGATATCAGAGAGGTCACTTCATTGGGGGATTCTTGATACAACTGAAATCATGTAACTCGTGATGAGCTAGATCTATCTATTATACATGGTGTCATAAGAGCTTCTACACTAGATGCTTGATATCATACAACAAAACTCCTCCAATATGCTGTCTATATAAATCCCCCTTTTTCTTTTGGTACATTCTTACTATACAATATATGTTTTCCTCGCCTTATTTCTTCTTTGCAGCCTTCTTCAACATGTTGTACACTCCCATCTGTACTGCCGCTTCCTTGAAAGCAAGTCTCCTGGCGCTCTCGTCGGCGTCTGCAGGCCAGTATTGTTTCTGGAGATACTCAAAGAGGGCCTCGCCCCGTTTATCACCCTCAAGTTTAGAGGTGTCATTGCCGGCCCACGCGAGGAGACTGCGGTCGAGGTCTCGCTTTGCGCGAACGAGACGATGCCTATGGGCGGGTTTGTCCCACGTCAGCTTTGTAGTACCCATGATGAGTTCAAGGACAAGTGTCTCAGGGGGCAAGAAGCGGAAGATCTCGCGGAGGGCGGTCAGGGCGACGATGAAGCCGGTGTTGTCTTTGACACGACGGAACGTGTGGAGGATCTTGCGAGCGAGTTGGCCGTCCATGCCGTCAGGCTGGAAGACGTGACGGAACTTGGCCGTTTCGGCGAACAAGTTGCGGGTGGCAATAGCCTCTGCGGGGAGCTCCTCCGGAGAGATGACATAGAGACGGTTGATGGCGAGGGTTTTCCAGAGGGCGCTAAAGGTGTAGGGATCGGGAGTGACGTTCTTTTCCGTGACGAGCATTTGATACAGGTCGAGGGCTTCCTTGGACTGGCCGGCCTGGATGTAAGATTCGAGTAGCTGGTTGATGATGAAGGCATCTTCTCTCATCTCAGCGTCTCGGAAAGCTTGCCATAATTCGAGTAACCGATCGTGCATACCCCGAAGACGGTAATTCTCAGCAAGAAGAGAGAAAGTCTCGAGAGTGGCCCTAGGAAGCGAAGACAAGGCTTTCTTTGACTTCTTGGCTCCTGGACCTTTCTTATTCTCGTTCCGGGCCTTGACAAACTGAATTCGCGACTCAATCATGCCCCAAGCCATCTGGTCGGCCTTCTCAAAGTCCTCTGCGCCGCCCGATCTCTGCCACGCACCGATAAGGCCGTTGAGCTGAACCGGTGCAGCTTCGATGCCTCTCGTGTTCATGAACTCGACGACACTAAAGGCACCATTCAAGTCCCCGGCGCCGATAAGTCGCTTGAGCCACTTGCCAAAGAAGAACTTGTTGGCAACGACAGAGGGCATGTACTTTTGTTTTTTGAGATCGATCTTCCCATCCGTCATCATGTCGACAAAAGCGTAGAGTGCGTTCTCGGTCTGGTGCGTAGCGAGGAAGTATGAAATAACCTGGTCGTAGTCGGCGAGCTTCATCTCCTGCCCGAGAAGTTCTCGAAGTTGACGGTAGGCAGCCCAAGCCTTGTCTTCTCCATCCTTTGTACCCTGCTCCGACCACGTCCTAATCAGGGGCATGATGATGCGAGGATCCATGTTATTTTCAACAAGCTTGCTAATAGCTCGCTGAGCCTGGTCCAAGTCGCCTACTCGACAGAACATCCTCACACCAAGTTCCCAAAACTGTTGGAACGAGTCCGCATTCGGGTCTCCTAACGTACTGATGCACCTCTTCCAGTTGTCGATGGCCTTGGTAACCCAACCTTCGACAAAGACAGCTTCGATAGTTAGAAGCTGCTGTGATTCGTTCAACGTGACCTTTGCCTCACTCATATCCCTGGCCAAAAGCGCAATATGAGATAATCGGTTTATGTTGACTGACTCTTCCACAGAAAACACCTTCCAGAGAAGATCCCAGACCTCCAGTGGAACATGGCTCCAGCCATGCGCCAGCGAGAGTCTAGCTGCGTGGTAGGCTTTGAACACACCCTGAACACTCTTGGACGTAAGCTTTGTCCCCTTCCGCACGTCTCTCGCAGTTCGGGCAAGCACCGTATTTAATCGTGCGATCTTCTTTCGCTGGTTGATAGTCCACGGCTTTTCGGGGATCTGCGGTAGGGCGATTCGAGAGCCTAGTGTTCCCATTTCCGGGAGACCAGGTAGCTCCATGTCCAGCTCTTCCAGAATCTCTGGAGGTAACTCTGCACCCGTCTTATCGATCTCAGCATCGATGGCTGCCGTATACGCATTGAGCTTCTCCACAATCCTCTCAAGATCTTCAATCGTCTTCATCTTATGCCACTCCCCTCCTAGCTGATCGACCACATCTGAGAACGCCTCCTTCTCATCCTCTCCACCTATTTCGCTTTGGATCTCCATCAGCGCATCCCGCAGACCAGAGGTGTCTACCTCATGAAGTGATGCGCCGAACGCCTCGTCACCAGACAGCTCCATCCGTCGAGTGTGATCTTGTTCGAAGAATCTGACAGAGAAGGGTTCTTTTGTCTCCTTTTTCGGGTTTCGAAGAGACTTGATTCGATCGATGTATTGCTGCAACTCGGATTTCGAAGGCTTTCTGGCAACGGCTTCATCGATCTGTTGTCTGGGTGTCTTCGTAGCTTGCGAACTGTAGGCTGCTGTCCATGGCTGCTTTACAGGCCTCTGCCTAACAGCCAGCCTACATGATTGACAGACAGTTGCATTTCGACATCGAAGGTCGAGTAATAGTGGCCTTCCCGCCATTATCACTGCGCTGATCGATCAGAAATACAGTGTCGTTGAGATCAACTTCGATGTAGCTTTCCAGCAAGTTCTTGCCCCAGGCGCAACAACGAATCTATTTAGAAGCCTTATCGATAAGCCACTGAAATCTGCCACTTCAGGGTGGAATTTTCCCCCACCGCCTACCGTAACAAGCATCACCAGGAACTTTCCAATCCGGCAGAAAGATAATTTTTGTTCAAGCCCAGCAACTTTTTGCTGTTGCGATTCTTCAAAGATAACCCCCCCTTCCAAACAGACTAATAGCGACAAAATGTCGAACTCAACGCCAGAATTCCTAAAATTCACAGGACATCGGTCCTTTGCCCAAAGATTGGTCTTGTCGACTCTCACTGGTCGACCCATTCACATCTCCAAAATCCGAAGCACATCACCTACGAATCCCGGTCTCGCCCCTCATGAAATTTCCTTCTTGCGCCTGCTCGAGGCCGTCACCAATGGCAGTTCCATGCAGATCTCGTACACGGGTACTACCATCACATACCATCCCGGTCTGATCACGGGAACTATCGCTGGATTCGGAGCCTCGGACGGCGATGTTATCGAACATAGTATCCCCATGAACAACACCCGCGGCGTCACATACTTTCTTCTGCCTCTCTGCTTGTTGGCTCCCTTCTCCAAAGCCCACATGAACGTTCGCTTCTCTGGTCCCGGAGTTATCACCTCAGCTACGGAGACAGGTGATGTATCCGTCGACTCCTTCCGAACCGCCGTCCTCCCCATCTTTGGTCTCTTTGGCATCCCACCTGCGCGTATCGAACTACGAGTGCTACAAAGATCTTGTGCTGGACCCGGAGGCAGCGGTGGTGGTGGATGCGTTGAGCTACGATTCGCGAGCCAGGTCCGTTTGCCCAAGACTCTACACCTCAACCGCAGCCCCGGTCGCATAAAGAGGATACGAGGTGTCGCCTATAGTACCGGTGTCTCAGCTTCTAATAACGCTCGAATGATCCACTCAGCTCGTGAGGTACTAAATGCCCTGGCATCCGATATTCACATTGCTGCGCAGTACGACCAGGCGCCCCTGGTCCCCTCTGGTGATAAGGCAGGAAGCAAGAGGCGACTGGGTATTGGTTTCGGATTGAGTCTCGTGGCCGAATCAAGCGCAGTGGGTGTTCTCTACTCTGCAGACATGGTTGTGCCGGCACAGGGTGGTGTGGTTCCTGAGGATATTGGCAAGCAGTGCGCTTATCAACTGCTCGAGACAATTGCAGGTGGAGGCTGTGTCACGCTAACATCGGCGCCTACAGTCCTCACGCTCATGGCTATGGGCTCCGAGGACGTGGGTCGACTTCGAATTGGAAGAAATGTGATCGGAACAGAAGAGCTGGTGGGACTCGCCCGAGATCTGAAAACCTTTGGTGCGAGCAGCTGGGGTCTGCGGGACGTTGAAGATGAGACTGGCGATATTATCATTTCTGTCAAGGGTACTGGCGTTGGTAATGTGGGTAGGAAAATAGCGTAAAAGCCACGGTTAAAGGCATTGTCAATTCAAGTTTCAATATGTATAGAACCAACTCTACAGCGCACGCTTCGGAAGGGATGTCCACCTGTTATGATCGTCTGCTTGTCGGCGCTGGCCGCTCCGGGCCGTTGGTAGTGCCTCGTCGACCAGCTTGTATGGCTGCCAAAGTAGCCCCGTAGCCGATGGTACGCAAAGAATGCGCGGCTGTGCTTTCAAGATCTACAGCTGCTGTGCGCATTGAGTGGATGAGATGATACTCTCCCAATATTCCATTGCCAGAACTCAAAACATCCGACAAGTATGACCTTGAGGAATCCTCGTTTAACGATTCTCGCGATAGTAGTTCTGATGATTCCCCATTTGCGTCATTGGCCTCTCCTGTCTCACTCGGCCGTCGAATTGGTCGAAGCTCAATATCTTCCGTCTCGTTCAAACTTGACGTGTTAGATGCTTCTCTGGATAAACCACGCTCTTCCGCATCCAGGTCCTCTATTGTCGGTGCCGTCTCCTGAGCTACATCCGGCACCAGAGGTCGAAAGGTTTTAAGGGTGAGGCGAAGTCTTTCTCGTTCGGTATGTACCGTCAACATCAAACACTGAACAAGTAGGATCGCTACGTCGACAAGAATGTAGTACATCCGTGACGTTGACGGTTTCTGACCAACAAAGTCGACAACCAGACCACCATGCATATACCCCCGGTGATGCTCGGGGCCAACTGGTAAGGAGCAAAAGAGGTGTAGTAAGATGCAGATAATATTAGGAACAACAACGAAGACGGCGTGGATTCGGGTAGCTGGCATGAAGAAAGGAAATGACTCGTCTTTGGGCGTAAGGTACATGTAATGACCGATTGATCGTAGGGCAAACCGAAACATGGAACATCTGACACGGAGCACTTGTTAGACGCAGAACAGCAAGGAGGAGAGATTGCAAGCATACTCCATATAATAAAGCCCACTCAACTCCGCAAACACTAGGGTATCAAGATTCCTGAGCAAATGTGTGACGAATTCCAACTTTCGCGATAAACCAGGGTTGCGACGTCGTCTACTCTTCTTCTTTTTGCGTCGCTGTGATTGAGACTGGGCGCGCGAACGAGTGACCCTTGGTCGCCCCGACGGTAGGTTCCAGGTGACATGGCTGGCGGGGGACTCTGCACGAGTATCGGCAGAAGGGGCATCGCGTTGCGCCGCAGAGCTGGGCGAAGCATCATCGCTCATTCTTGGGTCTCGTCATCTGCCACAACGGTCGAGCCGCAACTGCATAGGAGCAGGGGGAAGCTCAGGTGTAGAAGCACGTGCTAATCATGAGAAGTAGAAGTAGATGAATTTTGTGCTTAATAAGAATTGTAGCAGACGTATTGATTGGTTAATGTGCAATGCAGATATCGTGGAACAGTCTACAGTGTTGGTTCGGATGATTGTAGCTTATGGTTGCCTTGGTGTTGAAGATGGCGTTGCTTGAGCTTCAGGGACGGATGACTTGAGCCGTCATGATAAGATTACAGGGATCTTTGTGTGACAGATGTCCACTACCGACATTCAGAGACGTCAGGGGTGTGTTCCGGAATAACCTGACATCCGGCGGGACGGGCAGCGCACTTGCACAGTAGACAGAAGCTGCCCTCTGGAGGGGAAATGCCCCCAAATACGTACCCCGCCATCAACGTTTGGTGGGTGGTGCAGTGACTGGGACCAAATAATTTCTGCCACCAGAAACCGCCGTGACTCAGACGAAATATTGACGACTTGAAGCGCCAATTTGCGACTCCGGTACCAGCTTCCTACGGTTCTCGACACGCCTTTCATCATGACGACTTCTAGTACGGCCCCAACGGGGGATGTTACCTCCCAAGTTCTCCAGGCCCTCTCGCAGAAGAGCCCTCTTCTCTCTGCAGAGGCCTTCCCCGCCGTCCCCTTCCAGGATATGAAGGCTGCGCTGGACCGTCTCGCCTCCCGTTCTATGGTCACATACGAGACCATTGACCGAGAAGAGGCTATTCTTGAGCCTGAGGCTGAGCAGATCGCCGAGAATGGTAGCCACGAGGCCCGAGTTTTTGAGGCTCTCCGCAATGCCATGGAGGGGTTGACGATCCAGGAGCTCGAGAAGGCCATTGGCGACAAGACGGTTACCAAGGCTGGCCAGGGCCAGGCATTCAAGGAGAAGTGGATTACCAAGAACAAGGATGGCAAGTTTGTCACGAACGTAAGTGTCCCGATAGGTGAATATGGAGGAGTCACTTGATCGATTGCTAACTCCTCGATCTAGGTCGATTCGGTTGAGGATACCGTCCGAGCACAGCTCCAGCAGATTAAGGAGACTCGCACACACGACCCCAAGGTTCTCCAGGCCCTCCGAAAGCGAAAGCTGATCAAGCTCCAAAAAGTGATTCATTTCAAGATCGACAAGGGCGAAAAGTTCGCCCTCGAAATCCAAAAGGAGGAGACTGATCTCACAGCTGACATGATCACTTCCGGATCGTGGAAGACGGCCAACTTCAAGCCCTACAACTTCAAGGCTCTCGGAGCCGACCAGAACGCTGGAGCTCTGCACCCCCTGAACAAGGTCCGACACGAATTCCGACAGATCTTCTTCGAGATGGGTTTCGAGGAGATGCCAACCAACAAGTACGTCGAGACTGGATTCTGGAATTTTGATGCTCTCTTTGTGCCACAGCAGCACCCTGCCCGTGATCTACAAGATACCTTCTACATCTCAGACCCGAAGGTGGCAGATAAGCCACGAGCGGAGAGTGAAGGTCAGAACACTGAAGAATACTGGAACAATGTCAAGGAGGTTCACCAGAATGGAAAGTATGGTTCAATCGGCTACCGATACCCCTGGTCAGCAGATGAGGCGCTGAAGCTTGTGCTGCGAACACACACAACATCCATCTCAACGGCAATGCTCTATAAGCTGGCGGCACAGAAGGGACCTGACGGACGACCACCACCTGCACGATACTTCTCTATCGACCGAGTCTTCCGTAACGAGACGGTCGACGCTACTCACTTGGCCGAGTTCCACCAGGTTGAAGGTGTCATCGCCGACTACGGCCTGACACTGGGAGGTCTGATGGAGTTCATGGAAGTCTTCTTCCGCAAGATGGGCATCACCAACCTCAAGTTCAAGCCTGCCTACAACCCTTACACGGAACCCAGTATGGAGATTTTCAGCTACCACGAGGGTCTGGGTAAGCTAGTCGAGATTGGTAACAGTGGCATGTTCCGACCCGAAATGCTTGAGCCCATGGGTCTTCCCAAAGACATGCGCGTGTTCGGTTGGGGTCTGAGTCTGGAACGACCCACCATGATCAAGTACAAGATCTCCAACATTCGAGAACTACTGGGCCACAAGGTAGATCTCAACTTTATCGAGAGGAACCCTGCTGTGAGACTGGAGAAAGAATGAGCCGGGCGAGTGTGACGGTGATGATGACAACGATGGTGAGGTAGTCCAACCTGTCACAGATGCACGACGTAGAAAGGGGCATCTCAACAAGGTTAAGCGTCGATGAGAAGAGGATAGACTAGGCGGGCAAATCTAGACTCGTTGTTTGAAAGGGGGCACAAAGAGTCGATGTATTATGTCATGACTAGAAATGGGTTAACGTTTAAGACGAAAAAGAAATCAAAAGTAACAAAAGATGGAAACGTAACGAACGGTTCAACATGATTTGATGAACTGATAAGAAAGGGGACCCTTGTTTTTTCTTCGATATGGAGACCCTGATTGTGAAGGTCCCTGCCTAGACGCGGCAATCGAGACGAGGTTTCGGGGAGTGGTGATGTCGTTGACAAGGACTGTGGGACTTGATTATCTGTCCCCCATTGGGTGAAAATGTGCCTGTTGGAGTTGTAAGTGTCAATGGAATGATCGGATCGTTTTCGAAGAATTACAGGACATGTTAATGAAGATGCTAGAATTATGATGTTTCCTCTCAATCAATTGTGCATCATGTCTTCACACCTTCTCGGCAATTCGTCAGTCTTCCTTCTTCTGTGGAAATAGCCATTGCTCTCTTCAAACTTCAGGTAGGAACACTCTTGTTGGTTACTTCCGTCGGTTCAGTCCCCGAAAACTCAGCCCCATATTTTCGACCACGGCCCCACCCGGCTTCTGATCCATCCTTCCCCCGCGTCGTGGGAAACAAGGGTCCCCACAGTTTTCCTCGATCAGAGTGACAGAGCGACGAAGGGACTCCGTCATCCACTCAACGCCGTCATCGAGGACAGTTCAATTGTAGAGGTTACGCTACGCGAAACACGCCGTAGAAGCGAATCGAGACACGCCTTTCTTTGTATGGAACAGATTGTGAGTTTGGCATGATGTGACTTACCATACATGGATTGTCACACAGGTGGAATTGAAGTCTTCCCCCGCAAACGCGACACTCCAAACTGCATTCTTGGCTCGAGTTGTCTGAGCAGATACGTATCTCTCACGACTAGCATGGAACACCAGGACCGGCTGCACTATCGAGGGTGGTGTGACCTCGTTTGCAGAAAAGCAAACCAAAACGAGGGGAAGCTTGTCAACGGACTTGTTCGATCAACGCCTCTCCAAGATGGGTGGCTTCTCGCTCTCGATCAACCGTTTTCTTATCCCACCTCCTCCGTTTTGTAAACGTGACTCACTATCAATTGCTTCTGTTCATTTCAAGAAAATGATGGACAGGGCGACACGGGATGATGATAAGCTCGTCTTGTCGTGTCTTATAAATCTAGCATCCTGACTGATGATCTGGTGCCAGAAAAGAGGGGGGCATGGAGGGAAGGGTGTGTGTGTGTGTGAGGTTTTTGACCAACGCCACTTTGGTCATTGAAAGCCAAAAACTGAACGATTGCAATTGCGTGTTCGTGATTAGTCAAAGTGAAGTTTGAATGCCTTTCGATGAAGAGAGAAATGTGTAGGCGTCAAAGGAGGGGAGGGGATGATTTGCCGGTTGACTGGGCTAAGTGTTACAGTAGGGTTTTTGTTAGTCTGAAGGAGGGGCGCGTATGTAACTCTTGTCATGTCATTGTCACCCTACTCGAAAGGATGCGAAGAGGAGTGTGAAAGAGGAAAGGATGGGCAGGAAGCTATGAAGGCGTGAGGACCGGAGGGGGATGTCAAGTTGATTTGATTTGAGCTGACTGTATATAACCTCGAGCTTGTCCCCCCTCCTCTCAGCATTCCATCTTTACTCTAACTCTTCACTTCTCACAAAACAAGCGTCTCTGAGAAACTCTTGTAATACAACACTTTAACAGCGACATATCATCACCACACTTTTACAAACTACCGCCATCATGAACTCCGAAGCTCCTCAGTCTGGCCCTTCCGCCACTACAGGTGGTCGTCGTCGAGTAAGCCTCCCTTACCACTCTATCTCTGAGTAAATGATACGGTATCTAACAATTGCCAAAAGAGCTCCGGCTTCATGCCCGCCTTCGACAGCCTCCACGCCCAAAAGCGAAGCAACGAAGCCACTGCCGCCCGTCGTGCCTCGATGACTGATCAGCAACAAAAGGGTGGCATCTTCAGCACCTTCTTCCACAAGTACGTCAACCACTGCCCCTGAAATATCTCGTCTCTTTTATACTGACATCTCCTTTCAGCAACTTTGGCAGAAACGCTGGCACGAAATAAACCCGACTTGTAACGAATGAATGAGACTGTATCAAGCGTATACATGTCTGTCTGTATGATATTTTGGTGTTATGGAGAAATTGCTCTTGATGGTATCATTGTTAAACCATTGTTATTTGCATAAGCTTTTATCTGGGGAGAGCTTTGTGTAGTCATAAGATGAGAATAGGTTGAATGAAGAACTCACGGCCTGCTTGTAAACATTTGATTCTATTCGAATGTCCAGCTAAATGAACTCGTACATGTGAGGCTTTGCAACATTGCCATACTTTATCAACGCCTGTTCTATCTTTTTTGAATATGAGCATGAACATGTGTCTCCCCAACTGTTATGCTATTAATAACGCCGTGGTCATCTACTTCACTCATGTCTTGAGATGAAGGATCTAGAACGATGTAATCTTCTAGTTGTCAGTTCCCGTTTTAATCCTATGCCTTGACCATAAAAATCTACTCCACGTTAGCATCAGAACAACATCATGGACATCACCCATAAACATACCTGGTTCAGCGCCTTGGGATCCATAAACGCTTGTCTCTTCTGTGCAATAAACCGCGATCGCACAAAGTTTCTGCTTCCTTGAGGTGTGGACGTTCCTGACGCAGCAGGGGTAGTGGATGCTGATGATCCGCCCTCTTCCTTTCTTCGCTTCTTCTCCTTCTTTTCCTTCTTGGCCTTCTTTGCTTTAGCCTTTTCGTCTTCTGAATCATCCGAGGATCGCTTCTTGTCTCTGGATTTTGACTTCTTCTTCTTGCTGCGCTCTTCTGAGTTTGTGTCATCCTCTCCCGACACTTCGTCTTTCTTTCGAGATTTGTCCTTCTTGGACTTCTTGTCCTTCTTCTTGGCCTTGGTGTCGTCGCTATTGTCACTCTCCTTTAGCTTGCGCTCTTCCTTTCTTCTCTTCTTCTTTTTCGATTCAGATTCTCGGCTCGAGGACTCTTCATCTTCTTCGTCGTCGTCGCTGGCCTTTCGCTTCTTCGACTTCTTGTCTCTCTTGGATTCTTTGCCCCTCAATGCTGAAACTTCCTTCATCTCAACATCCCCCTTCTTGCTGTTCACGTCATCTGATGATTCCTCCTCCTTCGCAGCTTTCATCTCGTCGCCGACCAAGAGTCCACCGTAAACGAATCGCATCGGTCCGTATCGCTGTTCGACAAAATAGTTGGCCTTGACTGCCAATCGTGTCTGCTGCTCTTCCTCGATGACGTCTTCCGTCTTTCCGTTAAGTCGGCTCAGTAGATCCTGGAATACATCGAGACCAGTAACCTCGTCCTCCTTGGATCTGCTGAAACCCAATCCCTTCATGTCATCCTTAAGAACAACCCGAATATATGAGGCGTTCGCCGCCGTGTGCAGTTCGGAGTGTGGTGCATCCTGAGCTCCGAGGAACTGCCCAGGTTGCCAGCCCTGAGCTCGTAGGATCTTCTGCCCAAATGTGTTGGTGTCTCGAGTCCATTTGGTGTTGTTGGGATCCTTGTTGATCTTTCTCTTGCTGAGACCAGTTAGAAAAGAATGTCCTGGTTTGTATACCGTGCAGTTATCGAATACTTACACATGACCTTCATGTAGGATTCCCATCTTGACGAGTCTTGTTTATTCAAGCCGAATTCGTCTATTCAACTGCTTGTCAAACTCGACCAGACTTTAGAGTGCACTTGACTTTTGCGAAAGGGAAAAAAAAAGGTGGGCGGTGGGGAAGTGCAAATTCTTATCGCCAACTTTCATTGGAAGTGAGAGCCCACTCGCGCTTTTCTTATCGGCGCCACCTGGGGAACTATACGCGACCCACTCTGCACCTCACCTTAGTTTTACTGAGATTCAAGTACAACCGTACTGACTGGTACTTGGTCAACTCTGGACGGGGCATCCCACGCCAGTCAAACAACAATTATGAAACAAACTTCAAAGGCATGCACATTTCAACAAATAAATCGAATCTTGCTTAATAAATCGCTACTACCTATCTGGTCAACCAAAGCAAACCCGTATTGTACATGGGATTCGGACGATCTCTGCTTTTGCAGCAACATGCATGTTCCTGGCTTCATCGTTCAAGACGATTAACCCCCAATCCCTTAAAGATCTTTCACTTTTGATCATTTCCTCTTATGAAACGTTTTAATAATTGAGTTCACCACTTCCACCACCCGAGGCTTGGTCGAGATCCTCGTAGCTCTTCAGGCTTCGTCCTTGAACTGCTTCTCGTGGACCACCTGCAGCTCCTCCGGCACCGTCTCCCCATCGAGACCCACCGGTTCGGCCACGGTTACCATCATATCGATGGCCTCCTCCGCGGCGATCGTATGGCCCCGATCGGAATTGTCCACGACCAGACATACCGCCTCTGCGGACTGGTCCACCAGAGCGGTCGTCACCCATTGGGTTCCAACCGCCACCCCCCGCTTGCATGCCGGCAAACATGGGAGGGAAACCACCCGGAGGCATGGGGAATCCAGGCATTCCCATCATGCCATTCACGGAAAAGTTCTGCAGGTTGAACCCTCGAGGTGTGCCCGTACTAGACTGTCCGTTGCCCGGTGGGAAGTGGCCATTCGAGTTGGCATCAGTCCGCGAGGGAGCTATGTGTGATGGGTCCATCACATAAGCATTAATGAGCTCGAACTGTAAGTTTTTAGGTCAGCGCCAGGCTATATTTCAATACCATCGTCATGCGACATACCTCCTGTCTCATACTTTCGAGCCATTCCATATGGCGCTTTTCGACGTGCTTTTTCCAGAAGTGCTCCTCCTTGAACAGCTTGTTGCAATCTGGCACCTTGCACCTCCACTTGTGTTCATCCTCCTGCTTCACGTGTTTGGCAAGTTCCTCGTCGACAGCCTCA
Source organism: Fusarium penzigii (assembly GCA_013623535.1). NCBI lineage: Eukaryota > Fungi > Ascomycota > Sordariomycetes > Hypocreales > Nectriaceae > Fusarium > Fusarium penzigii. The sequence goes on from JABFFC010000072.1 coordinate 43,507, forward strand.
TCGACTGGACGGCCGCCCAGTTTCCTCAGGTCGACCGTATGAGGATCAAGAATTTGTGACAATTTATCTTCAAAAGTCTTGACCCAGTTGTAGGCACGAAGAAGCTGCTGTTCCGTCTTGCTAGACGCGTTACGGAACTTCTTATCAGCCTCGGTCTCGCCATCAGCATCGTCGCCTCCCTCGCGCTTCTTGCCAGGGAATGGCTCGCCATTGACACTGGCCCGAGCAACGGCCTTGGCCGCTGAAGTTAGGGTGCTACGGGGTCGACGCAGATGGCCACCGGGACACTTTCTCGTCAGCTCATGAATCGAGTCGGATTCGAACACACAAAAGAAGCAAAAGTTGAATACTCGGCGGAGATATTCAATCAGCAGGTCGAGCTGTTTCTTCTTAACCAGGAGGTCCTCATCATCAACTTCTTCGTCGTCATCAACAGCACCCTCCTCCTCATCGTCGTCAACTTCGATGACGCCGTCCTCTTCGTCATCCATTGCCTCGTCCATGCCGACCTCTCGTGTCTTCTTGGTCTTTTTAGCCGGCGTCGCAACGACGGCAGGTTGAAGTTGACCGGCATTTCTGAGATCCTCAACCTTTTCTTCAATCTTGAGAGTAGCTTGGAAATCGGAACCAAACTCCTCTTCAAACTTGTTGACGATACGCTGGACAAGCAAGAGATCCTTGTCAATGCGTTCAGGTGCAGAAAACAGGTCCCATAGCGCCTTCTTTCTGGGGTTCACAGGCGGGTTATGGACTCCAACGTGGCAGACGAAATCACCCCGGACCTCGTCCTTGACAGTCTTGCCGTTCACTGCCTCAAGAGCCTTTTCAGCGGTAGAGACTGGTGGGGGCGATGCTATCGGCTCATCACCGTCCTCATCCTTAGGATCGATGCGATCAACGGGAAGCGCCGTCTCCGAAGACGGGTGGAGCATGACCCATCCAATGCGATGGTAACGCTTGCTAGGGTTGGGGTCAGAAAGCGAAAGCCACTTGAAGCCGCCTTCCTCCTCACCAAGGTGCTCCTTGCAGAAAGCCTCGAGATTCTGGCGGCTGACATGGGGAGCGATGGTCTTGATGAGAAGTGTAGGCTGAAATTGATTCTCGTCACGAATGTCCGCGCCATTGGCAGGGACCAAATCACCCACACCAAGTATTTCATTGGTGGCAGTTGCTTCGCCTTCTTCCTTTTCTACCATGCCTCCGCTGCCATTGGTCTCACTCTTTGGAAGCCCCTCGAGAGAGAACTCATCGAAAGTACCAGACTCAAGATCCTGCTCCCACTGGCTGTAAGCTCCACGGCGGTACTCGTTGAGCTTGTTTCGAAACTCATCACGAATCTCGGGAACATATCTCTCCTTGAACCATTGCTCCTTCTTGTGTTCGGCAACAAATGCTCGCGCCATCTTAGCCTGCAATTCCTCCTTGTAGGCATCATAGGCAGCCTGGATTTTTGCCTTCTCCTTCTCGCGATCCTCTTGCGTTTCTCTTGCACCGCGAGGCCTCTCAGGCTCGCGTCGGCGACCAGTACGAGCTCTCTCCTTCTCTTCTTTGATCTTCTCAGCCATTCTCCACCACTCGCCAAAGTATGAGAAGCCGACTTGGTAGGGGAGCTTGACTGGATCGGCAAGAGGGTTAACGGTTGGCCCAGCAGAAGATCCAGCATCTTGGCCAGGAACATATCGATCAATGTTGGAGGGTGGTGAAGTTACGCGACGTCTGTCGTCCCTGTCCCTGTCATCTCTGCGTGTTCGAGGTTCATACCGGTCGACTGCGATGGGAGACCGAGATCGGCGGCGGTCTCGGCGTTCATGTCCTAATCAAATATGGTCAGCGACATAATCTATAGCCACCGAGAGTTGTAGCAGTAAAAGCGACATGGGTCACGCGAAACGCGGTCAACTAACCTGGGGATCTTCCCCGATAAAAGTTCTCGCCGCGATCATCCCTAGTTCTGGAATCATCGCGGTAGCTCCTCTCGACAGGGGAGCGAGCTGGCGCGTCCCGAAAAGAAGTATAAGAGTCCATTTCTTATTTCAAATGCTAGCCCTGGGCAGCATTTAACGTTTCCAGACCCGTAATGACCTAGTTTTCTGTTTGACAATGCGACTGATGGGACGTTCGAGGGCAGTGCCTACTGTTTGATGAAACAATCGCGGTTAGAATCATTATCATGAATAGAAGTTGGACAAGGGGTAGCACGAGAATGAGCGGAAAAAGGAAGAGTGCCAACGAGGCGCCATGAAGAAAGAGGTTCAGGACAACAGGCCTGACCTGAGAAAAAAAATAGAATTGGGTAGAATGAAGGCAATGATAATGAAGAGGAAAGGCTCAAATCGATAAACAATATGGCACATCAGGTTGGGAAGGTAGAGAACGCGAGGCTGCCGATGCGGCCAGGTCGACGATGGAAGTAGAGGGAGACAGAGATAGAGAAGAGAATTGGAAACAGAAGAAAAGATAAATAAAGGGAGACGAACTGATTAAACAATCGCGACTTCAATGAAGACGACTGCGCTCGAGATGAGAGAAAGCGCGCTGCAAGAGACCTCACCTCATAAAGAAGCGAAAGTGATGGGAGGTCGAGCAGAGTGAGGTTGAAAGAGGCTAAGTTGATGGTTGGCTGGTACCTAGAAGCTGAGTTTACTCCGTGTCGCGCGTACAGGAAGGTGGAGCCGGGTTGACAGGGAACAGGAGCAAGCCATGGAAGATGGCCGTCTTTGGATTTGCAGGCTGGAAGGGTGGGTCCCCCTTCCTCAGCTTCCGGCGGTCGGGTTATCTGAGGTGGTTTGTTTGAATGCAGGTGCAGGTTGTTCTGGGGTAGGCCTGGGCTAAGCGTGCGTGTAAGATGGCCATATTCTCACTGTGTACGTCATGGTTTATCTAGTATAGAAGCACAGTGTGCAAGCCAATAGGTCTCCCCTTTCCAGCCTGTGTCTATGATCATTGTGGAGGGTGGCGATCTCCGCTTGCCGGTTCCTTCTGAGAGTGCCGCTGTTGTATTGCACCTTCCCTATCGCGCAGCTCACATGTGCACTGGATAGCAACATGACGATAGCAGATACTGGCAATACCTACACACGCCTCAAGTCTTGATAAGCTAGCGGTCTGATTCTCCTCTTTAACCATCACAATGTCCTTTTATTATCTTGCCGATTTTACTTGACGTCTAGGATCAATCAGGTTGGCTGCCTTTGTCTTTCCTCTCGAACCTCTTTCATTCCTTGGCTCTTACACCCCGCTTCGACTTGCAACAAGTCAATACTCGCTATTTGCCTCTTGTTGACTAATAATACGATCATAAACTGGAAAAGAACATGTTGGCTTCTTTTCCTTCAACATAGGTACCCGGCAATAAGGACTTCTTGGCTCAAATTGAAAATGGGTCTCGAAAGGATCAAGATGGCATTCACTGGTGGCAATAAGTCGAACGGATTCATATATAATGATGCGGTTGACAGTCTTCGTGAACGGGAGTATCCCATGATACAAGGTTCGTCACAATTCGCTCTAGCATGTTCCAATTTCTAATTCAGATAAGACTCTATATATCTTGATCATGCAGGGTCAACATTACCTGCCAAGTCATTAATGAACGAGTTCACCTTGGAGATGACTTCCGCATTATATGGCAACCCTCATTCTTCGTCTCCGTCATCCCAACACTCAACGTCGCGGATCGAAGACGCTCGAATGAATCTTTTGTCATTCTTTAACGCTGATCCGGAAGAGTACGATGTCGTTTTTGTATCCAACGCCACTGCCGGTGTCAAATTAGTTGTCGATGCTATGCGGTCCCTACCTCAGGGGTTTCAATACGCATATCATCAGGCTTGCCACACCAGTTTAGTCGGTGTTAGGGAAGAGGCTCTCGAGAGCACATGTCTCGATGACAATGATGTGGAAAGCTTGCTAAAAGGAAGGTCTCTTTTTGACGATACTTCTAATCCGTTGCCCTCGGCAACCTTGTTCGCATATCCTGCTCAGTCTCATATGGATGGGAGGCGATATTCATTATCATTGGCTAGCGATTTGGCAAAAGCCCATCCGTCTTCAACGGTTCGCTTGTATACCCTTCTTGACGCCTCCTCCTTCTGTGCCACATCGCCTCTCGATCTGAGTAACCCAGTCATCACGCCTGACTTTGTTGTACTTAGTTTATACAAGATCTTCGGCTTCCCCGACCTCGGCGCCTTGATCATTCGCAAATCTGCGACCTCTATCTTTGATCACCGCAAGTATTTTGGGGGTGGCACAGTCGATATGGTAGTCTGTGGCAGAGAAAGATGGCATGCTCTTAAATCGCAAGCCCTCCATGAACGCCTTGAGGATGGCACATTACCATTCCACAGCATCATGGCATTGGATATAGCCATGACTGTACATAAGAGGTTATTTGACTCAATGGGTCGAATAAGCTCACATACATCGTACCTCACACATCGCCTATTAGGTGCATTAAACTCTTTAATGCATGCCAATGGTCGGCCGGTCTGTCTAGCTTATACCTCGCCCTCCGGCTCCCTGGGGACTGGCCCAGTGGTCTCATTCAACCTCAGGAATAGCTCGGCAGCTTGGATAAGTCTCAGTGAGTTCGAAAAGCTCGCAGCCCTTAAGAACATTCATATCCGCACTGGAGGGCTGTGTTGTCCGGGGGGTATTGCATCGGCTCTTGATCTACAGCCCTGGGAGATGAAGAAAAACTTTTCTGCTGGGTTTCGCTGTGGATCTGATAACGACATCATCTCTGGGAAGCCCACGGGAGTTATACGAGTTAGTCTAGGTGCTATGAGTACCAGGGCCGATGTTGACGGCTTTGTCAACTTTATACGGAAATTTTACCAGGAGGATACACTCCCATTATCTGTCATGAATCTCGCAGATCATCAAATAGTTCCTTCGAAGAACTCTCAGCTACGAGTGAAGAGCATGACGGTCTATCCAATCAAAAGTTGTGCAGGGTTTCCTGTTCCTTTAAATACCCCTTGGGAGGTTCGACCTGAAGGATTAGCATGGGACCGAGAGTGGTGTTTGATACATCAGGGGTCTGGGCAAGTCCTTAGTCAGAAGCGCTGTCCAAAGATGGCACTACTGCAGCCAGCTTTAGACTTCAGCAAAGGCGAACTGACGGTTACCTATCGCGGTGTTGTCCACGGCAATGCCCCAGCTCGTGTTTCCGTCCCTCTGTCTGCTGACCCATCACTCTTTGATGCTAAATTTGCCCGTCAACGATCGCGAGTCTGCGGTGACGAGATATCTGCTCAGGTATACGTCTCTGGTCATATAAACGACTTCTTTTCGGAAGTTCTTGGCTTGCCATGTCGACTAGCTAGATTTCCTGCTGGAGGGCTTGGAATCAGCTGTCGTCTATCGAAGGCTCAGGTTCAGGGACACCAGCAACGTAAGATGCTACATCAACCTCCAGGCTCGTTCCCTGACGTGCCCTCTCCGCCAGATTCTGATTCAGAACAGCGGGAGGCAAGCAAGATTCTTCTCTCCAATGAAAGTCCCATCTTGATGATCCACAGCGCGAGCGTCGATGCGCTGAACGGGGAGATGGTGAGCAGGGGTAAACATCCAGTTACAGAGAAGGCATTCAGGGCCAACATTGTGCTTGAAAACGCCTATGGAAACAAACCGCAGCCAGCGTTTTGTGAGGATAATTGGGGTTCTATAAAAATTGGTCAGCAAAAGTTCGAGCTTCTTGGTGCATGTCGTCGGTGTCAGATGGTCTGCATAGATCAGGATACGGCTGAGAAGAAGCAGGAGCCATATGTAACACTGGCAAGCATAAGACGATTTGATGGAAAGGTTTTTTTCGGTGTTCATATGCGGCATGACCCTGGCGATCAAAGTCCAACGCGGGACACGCAGTATCCGACTGTACAGGTTGGTGATGTTGTGTCGGCAGAGTCCAGGGCTTAGGTGGTATTAAGGAGGTAGTCGGAGGGACTGATCTTCATATGAGATATGGTAGGTACGTGGTTTATTTAATGTTCATAATACTGCATACTCGGCGGTGTTGCATAGCAATTTGAGATTTTAAACCTATGAGAATTCTGGAGTGCCACATTGTATGCAAATACCCAGTATATCCCCCATATGTTCAGTTCCTCACCTGACCACGTCTCTTCGACTCTCTGTTGCACGGTCAAGATTGAAGGCAGCACTGATGAGGGCAAGATGACTGAAGGCCTGGGGAGTGTTGCCCAGCTGCTCGCCACTCCTGGCAATCTCTTCGGAGAACATACACAGGTGGTTGGAGAAGCCTAGCATGTTCTCAAACAAATTGACCGCACGGATAAGATACCTGGGCTCGTAGACGCCTGCTCTGGTGAGTGCTTCGACGAGCCAGAACGTACACATACTGAAAGCGCCCTCGTGACCGCCTACTCCTATAAAGGATTAGCTACCTTAATTTTCTTATACAGGGAGGACAAAAATAGGGAATACCATCGTCAGAGATTTCAGTGTCGTAGCGGTAGACGAGGCCTGTGCTTGTCAAGCCGCCCTTCTCGGGGGGCAGGAGGATCCGGTCGAGGGTGTTGGTGAAGCGAGGATCGCAGGGAGAAATGAAGAAGACGAGAGGGGCAATAAGAATGGATGAGTCGAGCATGGTGTTGCTTTCGAAGCTCTGCACGAAACACTTCATTTCGGTATTGTAGCCTATTTATACGACTTTAGTAAACGGACTGAGCTTGTAAAAGGGGGGGATTGTCTGACCCTTTTCCATGACACGTTCGTAGAGCTTGTCTCTGGCTTCCATCCACTTGTTTCGGTTGGGACAGGGGAAACATCTCTTTTCGGCAAGACGAAGACCACGATCGAAGGCGACCCACAGCATGACTTGAGAGTAGGTAAAGTGTTGTTTGTTGTTGCGGACTTCCCAGATGGACATGTCAGGTTCTGGTTGAATTAGTATATGAGGCTCTAAAGAGGGGTTTGGGGATATGTTACCGTCGATGATGGTCAAGACGTAGTCTGAAGAAGTGTTAGTATTACAGTATGGAATAAGTTTCAAAGATATGTTCCCTTACCAAGAATTTCTCGCACAGCTGTCCAGACGTCCCACGGAACTGGCTTTCCAAACTTATTGTAGAGGTAGATGGCATCCATCAATTCACCATAAATGTCGAATTGCTGGTGGAATGCGGCACCATTGCCGATACGCACGGGACTACTTCCTCTGTAGCCCTCCATATGATCAAGAGTGATTTCAGGGATATCTGTGTCACCGCGAATGGTAAACATGATAGGCAGGCCACCGTCGGGAGTACGCGAGTGGACAAATCTCTCCATGATGAACTCCATGTAGGCGTCTGCTTCAGCTTTGAAGCCGAGGCGGAGAAGGATGTAGATGGTGAAGCTAGAATCTCGAATCCAGCAGTATCTGTAATCCCAGTTTCTAGCACCACCAATGGCTTCGGGGACTGAGAAGGTTGGCGATGCAACAATTGCACCGGTGGGTTCTGTTATGATATTCAGCATGAGAGTGTGTCAAGCGGCAGACAAAATATATATAATCTTACCGTATGTCATCATCTTGAGAATCATCAAGCTGCGCGAGACGACTTCCCTCCATCTACCCTTGTACTTGGCCTGGGCGATAAAGTTATACCAGAATGTCTGGGTAGCATGCTGCTGCGCGTCCAAGACATCGGTGGAGATGTTCTCGGTGACATGGTTCTCAATGTCGTTTCGTAGAACAAACGAGATGGCGTGCCCCTCTTCAACCTGGATTCTGGCGACGAGACCTTCTCCCGGCATACCATCACGCCTCTCCTTTCTGAAAGTGATTTCTGGACAATTGCTCTGATCGTCTCCGACCTCGAGAGCAACATCAAGCTGAAGCTTGACATCTTTGCTGTGAAAAGCGGCAACCTTACTCTTTGTGTTGGCGGCAGTATGTGTTTCTTGATAAAGGAAAGTCTCATGGCCATCTTGGGCATAACCAAAAGCTGGGAAGATCTCGACGTCTGTGTAGGTTAGTACATGATGGTTTGATGCAGGATTTGAGGGGGGTTGTTTTAGTAGGCAAACGTACCTAGGGTCATTGAACCACGAATGCATTCTACTCGACGAACAAGCCACTTCTTCAATTCCTCTTGCACTTTGGTGGCCTCACGGTAAGCACTCTGCTTGAATCCTTTGGTCAGGACCTGTGCACTCTTGGGTCTAGGGAAGAAGTCCACAAGATCGACAACGCCATCTTCATTGATGGATCTCGTTTGAAGAATGCAGGATGAAGGCAGATACTGCTGCTTTGTTGTGCAGTTGGCATCCCGAGGAGGAGAGATACTGAAGTGGCCGCCTTTGTCCTTGTCTAGAAGACGGCAAAAGACGGAAGGAGAGTCAAAGTCAGGCCTGGATGTGATTGTGATTGTAAGTGAGTGATGGTGGAGAATGAGCTTCAGATGAGGATGGTGAGGACTAACCAGCACATAAAATCGACACTTCCGTCGATGCCGACAAGAGCACAAGTATGCATGTTTCCAATCATTCCGTAGTCTTCGATGGGGAGATATCCCCCGGACTGGGAACGTCTAGATCCGCCGGAGCATGTTGTTGCACACTGGTTACTACCGGTGTTTGCCATACTGTATGTGTGTGTATGTGTTGTATGTAGAATATATCTTTACCTTCTCTTTTGTTCTGCGGAAGATTGTAGTGTTGATGGGGAAGAGAGAGAAGCTATAAGTCCTTCCCAGCAAAAGACCTAAGCTACCCGTCGTTACCTACTACCTAGATGGGTATGTGAGTGAGCATGTAGCTCGTGTAGCTAAGTCCAAAGAATGATGTAATGGAACATTCCCTAGGTGTCTCTGTTATGGGGCAGAGTCACAAAGGAAGCGGTTCCCCGGATAAGACCAGGACAAAAGAGGAAAAGTCATTGATTTTTCAAGGATATTTGATCTTTTGAAGACTGAGAATTTGATTCCTATTTATTCTTTTGTGAAGATCCAATTCTTTTCATTTTCTTCTCTATTTTCACCGTTTTATCACTGAGCATCAAAAGAGGGGAACTTGACGGCTTAACTACCTCTAGACCATAAAAGCTTCACGATAGTCGGTGTGGTGTGCTGACCTTGTTGCTGACCATAGCCATTACCAACCTCTGCCGAGACATGACTGGCCCCAGTGAGTGAACGATGTAAGAAGATGGGAAATTGGAAAACGTGACCTCACATGTAAGGAATTGTTAATGCTTTGTCATTTCAACTGAGTTGAGACTATGGTTAGAGGTTTCATGGTGAATGTTGGTGGAGTTAGTCAAGTGTATCACAATTGAGCTGGGACGAGAAGGAGTACTCGACACATGATCATAACATGTCTCTATCAGACATATATCTCTACTTAATTCACATAATAAAGGAGACTCATATCAATTGCTCTGCAGTACAATAATTATTCCCTAACAAATGCGAAATCTGGCTAAAATTCCATCCATATTCGGCCAGCCTACCCTGCATTTCATCTTGACTAATTGAATCGTGGAAATCGTGTTGGGCAGTCTTCCAGAACAGAACACAACTGCCAATTACCAGGAGTCAGGACCCTGTTCAAAACTACCGACAGCCTGTATCATGGCCACCTCCTGTCTATTTGGGGTTGCATAGGCCTCCCAAACTCCCTTCTTTGCCATCAAGTCAGGGGCCAACAGGACATGGGTTACGGGCCCTTTATTTCAATCCTTGACAAGGCCAAGAGAATCGGCTCCTGGCTGCCGTCCAACAGGTCGTTACAGTGGAGAAGTAGCCCGCCGAGAAGAGAAGATGCACAACTGTACATGTATGGACCTTAGATTTGAACATCGTATTCTTTTTTTCTTTTCACCCACGAATTGTAGATTGTGCCTGGTTTATGCAGGAACAAGGTTTGAAACGCGGACCCAGCCGATACGAGATGATGAACAAAAAAAGTGACTTGTTAAGTGATTGATTGACTAGACTGAACTGAACTATCAAGGCAACATTTGTCACTGGATAATTCCTTGGAATGGAAAGTCATGACACTCAAATTCACCAGCCTCGGTTCCATGTATCTGAGACTGTGGCATGCTGGATCGGGTCCAGGTCTAGAACATCGGGAATGCCAAAGAGGAGGGTCCAGTCCAGACGAAGCAACTCGAAATTACCCAGGGGGACGGGAGGTTGTTCGAACGTGATTGTAGACTGGCATGTCTCAAACACGGGAGTGTTGAATTGCAAGTTAGCAGTAACAAAATCTCTCTTTCACTCAAATGACATCAGGATGCATCACCGCAGTAAATGACCAGAGCGTGTTTCTCATAACAATTGCATGGAACATAGGTACATTAATTATCTAACAGGACAGTCCACTGGTTCGACTTTGCATCTATCTTGTCGACATTGGTTCGACAAAGCTTTATAATAAACCACAAAGTCATACGAAGTGATTGGGTTGTGATGAAATAAAACGATTGGCGATTATTCAAGACGCCCATCAAGCCCATCAATATTGTATCACATCTCAATGCTGATCTTCTGTCATAGTTGATGCAAGACAATGCAGCCTTACGTAGCACATAACGCGCATGATTGAACATCTTGATTTTTATAGCATTCAACTCGACGTTGTGACTTGCTCAATTATACATTTATGCCATATAAATCTTCTGACTGTATTGTATATTCTCTTGTAACGTATTGCTGGTATGTAGTACCGACGAGTAGGTGTTATCACCATCATGAACTTGAACAGCAACACTACTGGACAAAAACAGGGGACCATTTCAGTGACAGTCAACTCATGCTCGTGGCCCTAAACGTTCACCAAGGGTAACATCCAGCCAATAAACCACCCTCGACGAAAAACCCAGGCGCAATGTCGCGTGTGGTCACGGTAGCTGCCGCCAAGGAACTCCCCACTGTAGGTCCAGATGGATTTTCCTCACCTACAATGTGGCCGTGTCAAGATGTGATGAGATATCTGATCATAGTAATCAGCCACCTTGCGGTGCATATAGACTACAGACTCAGAAGCAGAATCTGAGATAAAATAAAGTAGAACCCCCCTGAAAAGACCACCCTTCTGGATTATGGCTTTATATTTTACATACCAGCACTCAGCTAAACTTTCAAACTTTCTCTCTCCTGGCTCAGGGTCACCTCCACCAAATGGCTCGTCGATGGTCATGGGCATCGTACCCGTAAATGTACTAGCACCAATCCACTAACTCATGCACCCAATGCCCATCTCCTCCTCCTCTGATACATCACGCATCACGCTGCCACCCAGTCAGGGAACAGCGAACAGCGAACCGCTGGCTAAGACCCCAAGCCACAGGAATAAACCCACCTGCTTCCGCGCATCCCCTGGACCGCCCCCCCCCGGCTTAACCCAACTGACCCAGCCAGATCTCCATTTTCCCTTTCCTGTAAGTAGCACAACACAGGACACACACACTCCATGGTCCACTAACACCCTAACACAGAGCATCATTACCGCTACCACGGGATCAATTGCTTCCAATCTGTACCTAACACACGGTCCCCCGGTCTGGTCTCCATCATGACCGCCACTTTTCCTGCTAGCAATTCCTTCCCTCCTTTAGAACCTGACCCTGACCCCGTGCCATCTTCTGCTTCTGCTTCTGCTTCTGCTTCGCATCTTCGTCCAACAGCCTCCCGTTCCTCATCCTCCTTCTCCTCTCAAGAACGCTCTCCATTGAATCCATCCACTGCTGTCAGCAGCTCATCCCGTCCCCTATCTAAGACCCGCTTAGACCCTCCCGCGATCGCGAGTCATTCCGCATACGATAGTTCCGAATCAGAGCAAAGGAGCTTAGCTTTACCCTTGACCGCATCGTCCAAGTCGACAACATCACGAAAAAGTACAATAGTTCAAGGCAAAGCTGTCGCAGCCGGACTCTCGCTCAACCCAGTCAGCAAGTCTTCGGGAGGTGTGGACGACAACGACGTTATCGATCTGGATACGGACACCGAGACGGACATCGAGATGGAGCCCATCAAGAGCCATCGTCGACGTCGGAGCAGTCTGATGAACTCGGCTTCTGGTTCTGGGAGACCTCGTGTTCAGCCCCCAAGGAATCCCAATGCTGGCCCCAGCGACAAATCAAAAATATCCGAGGAGAATCTAGACCCTGAAGGTTTCGCCGCGACAAGAGATTATTCAGGCGACGATAGCTATACCGATGATGAGGTGCAAGATGACGAAGAGACCGGCCTGACTCAGCTGGACAAGCACAAGAGACAACGGAGACGCCAAAGGAATACAGAGTTTGACCAGCGCATTGCTAGGGAGAAATCTAGTCTGTCAGTTGAGGAGCGCAAAGAGGCTGACAGAACTGTCGCCAAGAGCTTGCTTGTCAACATTATCTTGATCTTGCTCTGGTACGCCTTTTCTCTGTCAATATCTATTGTAAGTTGGCCCCAAACATATACTTTCCGAGATCCATTTGCTCTCTTTGGACATCGAACTGCATAATTTTTTACTTACTGACACATGTCTGCAGTACAACAAATGGATGTTCGACGAAGACCGACTCAATTTCGCTTTCCCACTGTTTACAAGCTCCTTGCACATGGTTGTGCAGTTCGCCCTTTCAAGTCTTGTTCTCTTCTTCATCCCATCTCTACGCCCAAGCAAGGGATACCAATCAGACTTGGGGAGGTCGAGACATGACGACGAACCAGTTAGAGCTCCTGGCATGACCAAGTGGTTCTACCTCAGTCGCATTGGACCATGTGGTGCTGCCACAGGCCTAGATATCGGACTGGGCAATACTTCTCTTAAGTTCATCAGTCTCACATTCTACAGTAAGTGAACTCTGCCAAATATTGGACTGCAAATGGTATTCTGACATACTCGTAGCCATGTGCAAGTCTTCTTCGCTTGCTTTTGTCCTTCTCTTCGCCTTTCTCTTCCGTCTCGAAACTCCCACATGGCGTCTCATCGCAATCATCGCCACTATGACCCTTGGTGTCATTCTCATGGTCTTTGGCGAGGTCAAGTTCTCAATGGGCGGCTTTGCTCTCGTCATTTCGGCCGCCTTCTTCTCCGGTTTCCGCTGGGGATTGACTCAGATTCTTCTCATTCGAAACCCTGCCACCTCGAACCCCTTCTCAAGCATCTTCTTCCTCACACCTGTCATGTTCCTTGTCCTTGCTGCTCTTGCCATCCCTGTCGAGGGTTTCGGCAACCTCGTTGCAGGCTTTCAAACACTAAAGGATGAATGGGGAGCTGTCATGGCGCCTCTGTTTCTACTGTTCCCTGGTTGTCTTGCGTTCTGTATGACAGCATCCGAATTCGCCCTGCTGCAGCGTACCTCGGTCGTAACTCTTTCGATTGCTGGTATCTTCAAGGAGGTTGTCACCATCAGCGCTGCCTCTGTCGTATTCCATGACTCCCTAACTCTGATCAACTTTGTCGGTCTACTCACTACTCTAGCGGCCATCGTTGCCTACAACTATATCAAGATTACAAAGATGAGACAAGATGCGCAGAGCAGTGTTCACGAGCGCCATGTTGTGACAGACCAAGGCCTTGATGGCCAAAGCAGTGGCGTTCTCGATAGTGACCGAGACGATGGGGCTGATGAGGCTGCTGGTCTTCTTCACGATAGCTTGGATCTCAATCGTTCTGATGAGAGAAACTCTTAATCACCTGTCCAATCCACTGGTTAATCCAGGAACCATCACTCTGCATAAATGTCATTCAGCGACTTTTTCCTTTCTTTATAACTTGCCATCATCTTGACACTTTTCTGACTTTGGCGCACTCTCGTTTGTTTCCCTTTTGTATCCTCTTGGTTTACGGACTACTGGCAATCTATACGCCAATACTTGCATCATCTTTTCAGGCAGCACCATATTGCCTGTTGGTTTTTTTCTTATATATACACACATACGTTTGAGAGCATACATGGCAGGGCGAACATGTAAGAACGTCCTGGAATACGGTCGGAAGAGGAGGATTGATGGCTGGAAGATAGATATTGACTATAGTGACCGCTAGGCATAGCAAAGATACCCAATACTATCACTGCGACGACAATTCGATCACCGTTGGCTCGAAGAATTGCAATTGATAACGGAAAATACAAGGTTGATACGAGATATTGACCAAACCAGAGATATTATGATTCATAATCTAAGCTACAACCCAGTTTTCAATTCTCCGTCTTGCAGTTCCGCGAATAGGGTATGCACTGAACACAAACCTTCCAAACACCAAAGACTCCTATAACAAACCCAATTGCAAAGCGTATTAGACCATGAATTTTATCCAAGAAGCCTCAATCCGTTCTTCGTCTTTTGTCCTGGCTTGGTCACACCGCCGTTGGCCACTGGACCAAGACTGGACTCATAGCCTCCATGGCTGGCATGACCACCACCGCCACTACCGCTACCGCTGTGCTTTTTGTTCTTCTTGTTATGTTTTCCCCTGTCCTTGTCTTTGACGTTTGCGACCTTGATCTCTGTGTTGGCCTTGCGGATGACGACGGGGTGACTCTGGATGTATTTTCCGTTCATCTCCTTGGCGGCCTGGAAGAAGTCGTCTGCGTCGCTGAAGCTGACGAAGCCGTAGCCCTTGGATTTCGAGGTGCGCTTGTCGCGAATCACTCTGGCCTTCTGCACGGATTTCCACCGGGAAAAGGCCTTGAGGAGAGCGTCATCTGTTGTCTCACCAGCAAGGTTGCCGACGAACAGACGGAGGTGAGAAGGATCCCATTCGAGGAGTGAATCGTCAGTCCACTTCTTACCGCCGCCCTCACGGACGACAGTTTTTTTACGCTCGTTGGATGCTGCAGTAGCTGCTGCAGCCGCCGCGGCAGCGGATTGAGCCTCGGGTCTGGGAGCCTCGGGGCCAACAGGCTTGCCAGTCTTTGGATCAACAGAATCACGACTTACATAGGCACTCTGCCATTGCGCGATCTGAGGGGCCATTTCGGGATCGAAATCAGTGGCGGTTGCCGTCCCAGGTGTAGGGAAAGGGTTTCTGATCGAGGGCGCTGCCGCATACGCCGGCGCGGCACCATAAGTTTGCGGAGCATAGCTCTGGGGGCCATAACCCTGAGGCTGCGGCTGAGAATACGACGAGTACGAAGCTGGTGGAGGAGCGCTCACTCCGCCGGTCGGATAAGATGATGCGCCATACTGTGCTGCAGGGTAGCCCGCAGGACCGGCATAGGACGACGGGGTACTTGCGTAGGCTGGTTTCGAGGATGAAGGCTGGGCGGACGAAGAAAAGGCGGGCTTAAACGCGGGTTTGAAGCCGGACTGAGAGGCGGGAGGCCTTGGAGGGAGGCTACTGCTGCTGGTGCCTGGAGGAGGAGGGTACGCCATGATGAATAGAGCGAACGAGAAAAAGGAGGAATGTGCGCGGTGTATGTGCGTATGGAAAACAACGTACCTTGAGCCTTTTCCTTTTGCTCAAGAATTCCTCTCCCTATTACTCAACACGATCGCTTGACGCTTCGTCTCGTTACGCGTTGTTGTAACTGCGTTATGGTAATGTTCCGGATATACGGTGGTTGGTTGTAGAAGGGAAAATGATGTCGATATCTTTCCATGCGGTTTGCCTCACGGGAGCGGCTAGGGTGGATCCACGCTCGGTGAGCGGTAAGTCTCCGGTGAGTGAACCAGTCACGTGACTACAAAACAGAGTCCACACAGACTTTGACCCCCACGTTACTGACTGAAGCAACGTGGGTGGTGGTGAGCCAAGAACAGGAGTAACCCAAACTTTGTTAGCAATTGAAGTGGACATTCCGCCGCTAATAGGAATCAACAATTATCAATGGTCCAAGTTGGGACGTCTAACGAGCTTTCCCTAGCATGGCTATGAATTCAATTGCCAAATGAGTGCCACAGCTCTGGTGTAGACATAGCAGGATCGACTGTAACTCCTTGAGTTGCTCAAAGCCAAACCCCTCGAGAAGAAGAATAATATATCTCTACCTTAGATGACTTCAAATTCGTTTTGTAGAGTTGACATTGTGAAATATAAACTACTCGTGGCTCACATGGTTGGTGTTGTAGCGTACAACAACAAGGTTCCAATAGCCCGCCCTATGTCATCAATGCATTTGAAGTTGAAGCCTGTATACACATCACATTGACAACCATATTTTATCGGAGCATAGATAGATAGGTATTAAAGCAGCTGTTTTACATCGTGTACGCTGACAGGCCTTCATCAGCTGGGAGTCACAAGTTTCAACTTATAAACCCCCACGATGAACCTGTGGATGTGAGATGCATCTAGGCCTTTCTTCACAATCGTGGACTGGTTCTCCCATCTGCGACTTCGGACATTCCAGACTAGGCATGACCAGCGCCCAGCGCGGCGCCCTCACCGCGCCGCCGCACGACAGTCCGGATTTTATTCCGGTGGGGTGACAGTTCGGCATTAGCAATCAGGGATAACCATCAATCAGAGGGCAGGACAGGAGTGAAGGCCGTTGCTGGGCAAGGTGAGTTTGATCAGGTGTAGTAATAGTATTGCGGCCTTTTTCTACATCATCAGGTTCAGAGTAGGAGGGGAATTGTTTAATTGAACAAGGCTAATAAGGTAGGGGAAAAAAAGGCGCGTTGGGGCTCGGGCTACTGTCCGATGATGGACTCGATTGGTACGGAAGTGGCAAGGCAAGCCTGGAAGAGGGGCCTGACAATGATATTGAAAGAAAGAGGATTGCGGCAGAAATTCTATACCCCAACGCTTATGCGAACAAGGTGTGTCTTTGTATGCCGTTCTTGGATGCCATGATCCGCGGACCGCACTTCGTGGGTGATGAGGGAAAAAAAAATAAGAGGCTATGTTTCGAGCAAACCCCAACGAATAAGGCAAGGAGGTGGTAGTTAGAGCATCAGGCGGCTTGAGGCTTCTTGGACAACAGCACCTGCGTATTGAGACGCTGACGATACATGCAACGTTCTGCAGGACGGTTTCTACTGAGACCTGACGTAACAGGATTCGTTTGGGCTCGTTTTCTCATCAATGCCGGGCCTATGTAATCATTAGACAAGCTATGTTTGAGCTCTGAAGTCAATGTTTTGGATTTCTTGGTAAGCTCATTTGGGGCCTTTGGGGGGTAACACCGCGGCAGCACCGTAACATGGAGCCCTGAATCGTCATGGCGAACCACACTTTTCAGCAAGTGATGCTGGTCAGCCATGGATGGAGGGGTTAAAAATTGGGCGGAGCCAGTGAGGGATTCAAGACGGGAGATGTTTAGGAAATGGATAATTAGTGGAGGGGTTGAAGAGCCAAGCTGGGTTGGGTTGGAGGGGTAAAAGAAGCCAAATTGAGATAGGAGAATGGACGGAAAAGCCGTCTCAGGAATTTGGTATCCGTGGACTTTCTTCTGAAGGTGTTTGGACCCCTACACATCGTAATTACCCTCATGCCTTAATACCTAGCCTTGGCTTGTTGAATTCCGCATGGTTGGTAGTTCTAGCCTCGCCTTGACAGAGGAATTACTGGATTAGGTCAAACGAAGTTTGGGAACTTGAGGGAGTAAATGTGACAGAAGATACAGTATGCCACACGAGATAGAGTGGGATTTTCAGATAGATGGTGATGGAAAAATGAAAAACAAAATAAAAGAATTGCTGACATTACACACTTGTCATGATTACTTGAGATTACCAAACCTATCAAAGTTGCCGCTTCCTTCACAAGGTGATTGCAGCAGCAGCTTGGGGGTTATGGGAGAGGCACACCGAGAGAAGGTCCAGTATGTGTGTGAATGGGCTCAGGCCTACCACAAACGATGACGATGCGCAGTTGGGGAAAGCCCCACCAATCATTGTAAAGGCCCGCATTTCTTGGCGTTACGCCTGGGAGTAGGTCCGGTCAAACTTGTCCAAGAACAAGCAGAATCGGTCAACATTGTTTGATAGATTGGGGGCATCTTCACTTTCCAATCTTGTTGCTTCTGAGTTTTGCATCAAATCATCAAACAGTGAGTGAAGTAGAACGAATGTCTAAAACGTGTCTCGTATGCACACCCTGCCTGCTTCGATACTCGGTAGTCTTCATTGTTCTGTACTTTGCCTGGTTACGGAGCCAGCACGGAGCACGCGGAGCTCACGGAGAGCTGTACGGGCTTGACGGGCCCTGCACGGAGGATGGACGGCCTTACTCTGGGTTTGGCCTCACCTTGGGTAGTACCTACTAGTTAGATTGGTAATAGATAGCAAGGTACCTGCTTTTCCTCAACTGACAATTGATCTAGAGAACCATCTCGGCGTCTACCAAGATGCGACGGAAGCTCCTGTTTGCACCTGCAATATGGCGCATATCGCAAGCACCGTCATAAGGATGGAAGGTACGATGATGGAGGTATCCTCATAACATCGGGTGCCCACCTCCTCCTGTTCCCCATTCACATTCCCAAAGTACACACCCACGCCCACGTCTGCCTCTAAGCACACCCTACCTCCCCTGCGTCGTTGCTATATTTCTTCCCAACTCCATCTTCTCTCTTGGACTCTTTTCTTCTTTTTTTTCTCCTCCTTCATACTTCCTCACTCTCGTCAAGCTTCACCCAACTTTACTGAACTTTTTCGAGTACCATTCTAATCATCCAACCTCTCTCTACATAGCCCATCATGTCTGGCCCCGTGTAAGTCTTCTCACTCCTCGTTCCCTGCCATCGTCATGTTTGGTCAATTACCCCACCACCCCGCCCTCAGAAGGGCTTTTCATGATGTTGTGTTGGCCTCACTACGCGCGCGCTCGCTACAGGATGCAAATCGCAAGATTGTCCGCAGCTGAGTTCACGTCGTTCTTTGAGCGCCCTCGTTGATTTGTGAGGGCAATGGCTCATGGTCTCGAGGTAGAGCTCGACTTGCAAACCTCAACTTGGGTGCCCCTCAACCTCCCCTCACTTCAACTTCAACCTCAACTCACGATGCGACTCAAAGAAATTCAGAGAATGCTGACAATGTACCAAGTGCGGATTTGGGCCTCATCGGCCTTGCTGTCATGTAAGTTTCTTCCTTTTCCGGGACTCCCGCTGTGCATTCCCCTCAATCATACTAACACTGCTCATAGGGGACAGAACCTCATTCTGAACATGGCCGATCACGGTTTCACCATCTGCGCCTTCAACCGAACTGTTTCCAAGGTCGACCGATTCCTGGAGAACGAGGCCAAGGGCAAGTCCGTCGTTGGCGCCCACAGCGTTGAGGAGTTTATCAGCAAGCTCAAGTCTCCCCGCCGTGTCATGTTGCTCGTCCAGGCTGGCCAGGCCGTTGATGACTGGATCGAGAAGCTTCTTCCTCTCCTCGACTCTGGTGACATCATCATCGACGGTGGTAACTCTCACTTCCCTGACTCCAACCGCCGCACCAGGTATCTTGCTGGCAAGAACATCCACTTCGTCGGCTCCGGTGTCTCCGGTGGTGAGGAGGGTGCTCGTTACGGCCCCTCCCTGATGCCTGGTGGTAGCGAGGCTGCCTGGCCTCACATCAAGGACATCTTCCAGAGCATCGCCGCCAAGAGCGACGGCGAGGCTTGCTGCGAGTGGGTCGGTGATGAGGGTGCTGGTCACTACGTCAAGATGGTTCACAACGGTATTGAGTATGGTGACATGCAGCTCATCTGCGAGGTATGCTTTTGTCTCGTCCTTCCCCCACTTGCCGAGGGCTTTGACTAATTGCATGATTTCTCTGTTTAGGCCTACGACATCATGAAGCGCGGTCTCGGTCTCTCCAACAAGGAGATTGGTGATGTCTTCGCCAAGTGGAACAAGGGCGTTTTGGACTCCTTCCTGATTGAGATCACCCGCGACATCATGTACTTCAACGACGACGATGGCACTGCGCTCGTTGAGAAGATCCTCGATAAGGCTGGTCAGAAGGGTACCGGCAAGTGGACTGCCGTCAACGCTCTCGACCTTGGTATGCCCGTTACCTTGATTGCCGAGTCCGTCCTCGCCCGATGCTTGTCCGCCATCAAGGACGAGCGTACTGCTGCCTCCAAGAAGCTCGAGTTTGTCAGCCGCCAGAACAAGTTCGATGGTGACAAGGAGCAGTTCCTCGAGGATCTCGAGCAGGCCCTCTACGCCTCCAAGATTATCTCTTATGCCCAGGGCTTCATGCTCATGCAGGAGGTAAGCCACCCTGTTATAGGTTTCTTGCCAGAGCAGCATGATCTAACAATTTCTAGGCCGCCAAGGAGTATGGCTGGAAGCTGAACAAGCCTTCCATCGCCCTCATGTGGCGTGGAGGCTGCATCATCCGATCCGTCTTCCTCAAGGACATCACCAACGCCTACCGCAACCAGCCCGAACTTCAGAACCTCCTCTTCGACGACTTCTTCAACAAGGCCATCCACAAGGCCCAGCCTGGCTGGAGAGACGTCATCTCCAAGGCTGCTCTCCTTGGTATCCCCACTCCTGCCTTCTCGACTGCTTTGTCGTGGTTCGATGGTTACCGCACTCAGGACCTCCCCGCGAACCTGCTCCAGGCTCAGCGTGACTACTTCGGTGCCCACACCTTCCGCATCAAGCCCGAGCACGCCAGCGAGAAGTACCCCGAGGGCCAGGACATCCACGTCAACTGGACCGGCCGTGGTGGTAACGTTTCTGCCTCCACCTACCAGGCGTAAGTTGTTTGTGGAAAAGAGAGAATCCGAAGAAAGTAGACATCGTCAAGTCAAGTGTGCTTGATAGCTGCGTCATGCCATGAAAAAAGGGCCTTTTTGAATATGAACGCAGGAGAACGCCGGCGCTGCAATGGGTAATGAATGAATGGATTAGGACGAACTGGGCGAAGCTCATGAAGCATACCAGTAAAATAGTAAAAAATGAGTTTTAATTATGAGTACTGGTTGATTACCGATGTGTTGTGAATGTCAAGGAAGCCAAGTCAGGTAGTGCATAATCTGTTGTGTACCTACGGCTGCTAGGTACTACTTAACTTGGTAGGCTTTGCGATCATCCAACCTCCTACGTTAGTAAGTGCCTAAAACGAAGGCGTAGCAGTGGTGATTGATTATTCAGTGAAGATGATGGGAGGAGCCTAGTGCGCACCCACTGGAACCGTGGACAAGGCGCCCGGAGCTGCCAGGATAGGCCCACTCTTTCACGATTCACTGCTTCTTGTCATTGGCCCGCCTGATTGCAGCCTCGTCGCGAGAAGTTTGGGTCCGCGCAAAGGAGCATTGTCACTTGTAACAAGCACCAACTCTCGTCACATTCTTTCTGCGCCGCGTCAACTACATCATCTTGAGTTGACCGCGTGTACCATTCTTTCTTCGAATTCCTCCAACCTGCAACGGAGCGAAGATTTATAATATCCAATCGCGCATTTATCGACGCGGACACGCTGTCCCAGGTCGACCGCGACGACTGCCAACATGGCTCAACCCGATCCTAGCCAGGGCGTCCCTCAGGACCTCGTATGTTGAATTACAAGCCAGTGTTGATGTTTTTGTCTCTCGATATGCTGATACGTATATAGATGCCCCATGT
The DNA here is from genome assembly GCA_013623535.1 of Fusarium penzigii. Taxonomy (NCBI): domain Eukaryota; kingdom Fungi; phylum Ascomycota; class Sordariomycetes; order Hypocreales; family Nectriaceae; genus Fusarium; species Fusarium penzigii. The sequence goes on from JABFFC010000072.1 coordinate 64,970, forward strand.
TCATCTTATTTCTTCCTTTCGATATCCTCAGATGCCTCGCTTGGATCTCAATGAGGTAGCCAAGTGGCTCATGAGCGCACCTCAAGTTGCGCGCGACCGGGCCCCCTTCTTCTGGACATATCTTGACAAGCCGACCGATGGCACGATTCTGCTTACATGGCAGCCCCTCCAACGATTGGGTAGCAACTTTGCGACGGACGGGTTTGTGTGGGCGCCGCCAGAGCAGGTCTACAAGCACGACTTGGGCAACGGATTGGTAGGATTGTCCAGCAGCTATTTTAGAGTATGTGTATACTGGAACTGACACTGACGCAGATGCTCGAAATCTACTACCACAAAGCTGGTTACATTCCAGGCGAGCAGCACACCCTGCATGCACGACGACGATGCCGACTAGTCCCAGTTCCAGGCCATCCCAACCCACCTCAACCCGACATCAGCCTCTTCATTGTGCATTACGGACCGGCCGAACCAAACGATCGCGTTCCTGTATCAATGATCCCCTACGATGAGCGAGTCAATAGCATCATGCAGCAGCGACATTTCCTGCTGCGCGCGGGCCAGATTCGCCGCAAGGAGTTCATGCTGTCAGACCGAGTCAACTGGCCCACGCTGCCTGACCCAACTCGCCAGCAGGTGGTCCCTCCTGTAGCACCGCGTGGAGTCCCTCAGCAGATGGCATATCCCACCCAACCTACGCCAGGGCCTCCAGCTAAACGCGCGAGGCATGCGGCGAACCAGGGTGTACAGGCGAGTGCTGCTGGAATACCGCAGCTCGACGCGGCATTCGACGACGAAGAGGATGTCTCGAGAGGCGACATGTTTGACCATCTTACCCCCCGAGAGATATCACTGGGCCGTTATCAACAGAACCATGAGTGGATGGAGGAGATTCTTTCTTCCCCTTACAGAATAAGCCAGATTACTCCTGCGGACCTTGGCCTGGGTCTCAAGGGCGAACTGGCTCCTCTGACCGAAGGCATCTTTGCCGCACATGGGGTAGATGCCTCTACGTCTGGGTCGGACAAGCCATACATTGGCCGATTAGACCCTGGGAAGGCAGACGAGTTTCGTAAGCGTGTCAATCAGCATGTGGAATCTACAAAGGCCGAGATTGAAAGGATGCACGCTGCTCATGCAGAGGCACTGGCCAAGTTCAAGAAGGGCTCAATCCTGGGTGCCAGCGAGAAGGAGCTCAGAAACGTGGTTGAGGGTACAGGAAATGAGATCTGGCGCATAGACGGCAAGGTGGATTCTACTGAGGATGACTCGACTCCGCGAACAGTGTCCAAGAAGACTCTTGAGGAGATTGTCGCAGAAGTTGAGGCATCGGTGGGAGCAAAGATTGAAGCCAAACCTGCGGTTCACCAAATCCAGGCAGGCGGATATCAAGCACCAGCCCCTGAACCTGCACCGGCCCCAGCTGCACCTGCACAACTGTCACGACGGCCCTCCCAAGCTGGATCACAGAACAGCGGTGTCATGGTTGATGAGTCGGATGTGGACATGGGTGGTACTGCAGCTGGTCTTCTTGACCAGATGCACACGGGCATGTCATCAACTTCGACCCCGATCAACTTTCCTACACCACAGCCACAGCTCTCTGCACCACAGTCAGGTGCTGTTACTCCTCTGAACGTCAACACACAGTCGCCTGCTCCCACCCAGCCCCCGGCTGCTTCGGAATCAACAGGTGGTGGCGGCGATGTGTCGATGGGCGGAACCGAGACAGCCGGACAGCAATCTGCAACAGCACCAGACCAAGGAACCGGCAGCGGGGAGTGGGTTGTGGTGCCGAAGGATGGTGTTACCCCAGACCCCAACGCTGCCGGAACGACGGCCCCTGCGACGGGCTCAGGTGCTGGTAACGACTATGCGGAGGGAGGCGATGGGATTACCAAGGCTGCGTCAGTTGGACCCAAGACCACATCTGCAGTTGCCACGCCAGCTGCAACAGAAGGCGGCTCAGTATCGTTCGATCAGAATGACTTTAGCTCGCTGGGAGACCTCGACACGGCGGGTGACGCCCTGGCCAGTTTCGACGGTCCAACCCTGGATGGATCCGCAGGTGAACTTGGCGAGGGTCTAGATCTGAACATGGATATGGATGACTCAGCTTTTGGAGACGCCTTCCACGGAGTTGAAGCATCCGGGACTCCAAACGATGGCCAAGGACAGGATATGTAAAGCAAGCAGGGGGTTTGGGGATTTGGTGAGAGAGAGTCCGTGCGTGCGTGAGTGAGGATGGATTAGTTAAGACTTTCTTACAGCTGAGCCAAGTGTGTGTAAAAAAAAGATGATGACAAGATAGGATAAGGGAGGGAGAGGGATGGAAAGGAAATCCTGGTAAATGCCGGAGAATGGCGCCTATTATTATTATTTCTGTATTTTTTTTGTTATTAATGAGATTTAATGTTTCTCTTATGTGGTAACCGTTATTATGGTTATTCCAGAAGTTAAAGCATAACTCTATGAATGACTGACCGTATATGTCGATGTAATCTGCAATCTGTTAGTAAGAAGAGTGGATGAACCAAGTCTAGATGAATATATGAAACAACCCCAACTCTTAGCTGATCAATATTATCCCATCCACACAAGTAAACCCGTTTACCCCTGTCGATACTACCGAACCCCCCAGACCTTTGTCTCAAGAGCGTATCATCCACCCAAATCTCAATCAACTTGGCTACTCGGGATGACAAGGGGCCGTAGCACTGCTACAACACCTTCATGTTTGATCTACAAAGGATACTGGCTCTGGGCGAGGTTAAGATAGAGATGTTTTAGGAACCAAGAAATTCCCCTATTCTTCTTTCTTTTGAAACTTGTTTTGTATCGTCTCTGTTCTTCTACTGTATGATGGAGAGAAGTAATGTGTTCCGTGGCTGGATGGAAGATGTGAAACTGGAGGATACTTGGCTTGAATAAGACGCTGGGGAAGAAGAATCTGTTAAGGAAGAAAGGTCAATAAGATGGGAGAACTAGATGGAGGAATATATTTGACCTGCTACACAAATGTTTCTCTGTCTTCTTTTCCTCCTCCTTTCTCTCTCTTTCTTCAACGCTGTGCGTCCAACACTTTTCTACCTGCTGGCCAGTTTCCTTTCTTTCCTTCATCTTTCTTTATATCATCAAGTTTCTGTGTACTTTCCACTAATACCCCCCTCCTTACACTCATTGACCTTGTCTTTCATATATCAATCATGTCGAAATATCTAATCACATCTTTGGCGATCCAGTCTGTCACAGCCCAGTTTCTTACTCTCTTTGTAAGTTACGTGATCACCGCTTCTGGCTTGAAATTTAACTAATCTGGTGAGTAGAATACTTCCGCGGAGAGTGTCGAGCCTAGTTCTACGTCGATTGCCGTGGATGGTATTCTAAGTGTGATAAGACCTCCAATTATAGGGGGCGGGGGGTTGGAGGGTGATACCACGGAGAGCTTGTTGGAGACGGAGACGAGTAGCAGTGATGATGTAGTTGTGGTCGAGACGTCAGTGACGGAGACTTCAGTGTCAGAAACCACACTTACAGAGTCGTCAATTACGGAGTCAACAGCTGCAGAGACTTCAACTGGAGAGACCTCAAGCGAAGAGACATCAGTTACGGAAACCTCGGCCATAGAGACGTCAGCTACCGAGACAACGGTCACGGAGACAACAGCTTCCGAGTTATTGGTGACAGAGGCGTCAGTTACAGAGACATCAACTGTGGAAACCACAGCTACAACAAACTTCGAGACAGAAATCACCGAGTCCGTCACTCTATCAACCGAGTCTTTTGCAGAGTCAAACTTGGGCGCAGAAGAGACTCAGTTGACTCCAATAAACACACCTCGCAACGGAACAGCAGCAGGAACTTCAGCCCAAGAGACTGGCAGCACTGTCGATAACACCCTCCCTTTTGTCACCCCCGTCTCTTCAATCAGCAGCAGTGCCGCAGAATTGCCTTTCAACAAGACCCCTGTAGTAAGGCTATCTGCAACGTTTAATGATGCAAACTAGGTCGGCTAACTGGTCACAGGCCTCACAAGATCTCTCTCAGTCTTTCGCTACTCCCATCAACAAGCCTGTTACTCTCAGCGGCGGTGAATCTTTCCAAACTCCAATCTCAGTCATCGCCACGCCAGGAAACAACACCTTCCTACCAGTCGGGTCGTCTTCAAGCTTCAACGGAGGCTTCGATGACTTTACCACACCTTCTGCTCTATCAACAGTTTCTGCTGTATTCACAGAGTCCGCTGCATCAGCGGAGCCCACCATCTTAACAGAATCCACTGCCTTGACTGAGTCTTCTGTATCAACCGATTTCGTTTTACCAACAGATTTCGCTTTATCAACAGATTCTGTTGTCTCGACAGGCTCTGCTCTCTCAACAGAGTCTGATGGTATCATCACAAGCTTTGTAACAGAGTCATCCGCAGCTCTTCCTACTATTAGCACACCAACAAATGGCACTTCAAGTCAGATTGGAGGTGGCCAGGGTAGTGGAGGAAATGGCGATGATACAAACAGAGGGGGTGACAGCACTAACGGAGATGATCAAGGAAATGGCGACAAGAGTTCAGGGGGTAACAATGGCAGTGAAGAAAACGGCGGAAATGGTGGCCAAAATGGAAATGGTGACGGCAACAGTGATGAGAACACCGGAAACGGAGAAGAGGTAAATGGGGTTAGTGACGGTAACGATGGCGATGCAGAACAAGGAACAAATGAGGGAGACGAGAATGAAGAGAAGAAAGACGAAGAGGACGAGGAAGAGGAAGATGATGATAGTGACAGCGACAGTGATAGTGACGATGAGGACGAAGATGAAGAGGAGGAAGAGGCGGAGGATGACGAAGAGGAAAAGCCCGAAGACGAAGAAGAGCAACAAACCGAAGACGCCGACGGTGCAACAAACTCAAACAACTCACCAGACTCGACAACATTTGCCAGCGTCATTCGATCCAACCCAACAGCCGAAGCACAAACAGAGGCACCAACAGAGGAGCCCTCTCCCAACGCTGGTGACCAGGTCCACCCTAACCACATGCTATACGTGAGCATGATACTCCTGGGATGGGTCCTGGTCTAGAATAATGTGTACGATAGAGAGGGAGAGAAATATACGAGAATGAATTTTATATATCCAGAATGTATGGGCAGAACAGGAGATAGACAAGCAAGTAATGAAAGGTGCAAAATGTCTAGCATGTATAAAAAATCTCGTACTTCTAGATCAATGAGTGAACTTCTATGGATATCAAGACTGAGTAAAAGAGAATCTCCAAGACAAAAGCAAACATGCCATCCATCGCTGAGTTAAAACAACAACAAAAAGAAATCTAACCGTCCATGCCAAGTCATCATAAAATCCCAACCTCTACCCAACGTGCAACTCAAGCCATGTTCTTTCGAATATTGTCATACACACTTTTGGGATATTTGAGCATATTCTGGGACTGCTCAAGGCCGCCAAGGCTCTTACTCACGATCTTGACAATACTCTGGGATCCAGTCTTGTCACCACTGGCTTCCCAGTAAAAGGCGCCGCCGAGACCCTTCTTGATCAAGTACTGGGCCTTGAGCCTGGCCGAGTCACGGCCCTCGAAGCTGATCAACTCCTTCTTGCCGTGGTCGTAGCTTATCGTGGCGATCAGATTCTTGTTTGTCCAGATGTTGGAGCCAGGTCGTGGGAGGTCCTTGAAAAGATAGATACCATTCTCCAGGCTGCCTCCGCCAACGCCCTGGTAAGAACTTCCGATAGTCCTGGGTGTATTGGCAAATGACCTTCCATACAGAGGCATGCCGAGAAGAATCTGCCGGGCAGGGATTCCTGCTGCAAGGTAATCGTTGACAGCCTTTTCCGTGCTGAATTTGGTTTCTCTGGGGTTGGACGATGACAAGTAGACATTAGCCGTGTGTCCTGTGGTAGAGTCCCAGGAGCCAGCATAGTCATAGGACATGAGATGCCACATGTCGACATAGGGTCTCATATTCTTGAGATCCATATTGTTATAGTGCTGCGGGCCAGCCGCAGTGGCCACCGTGATGATGAAGCGGTAATTGAGATTGTTGGCCGTGGTGTACTTGTCCAGAGCGGCACGAACTTCCTTGAGGAGGAGTACATAGTTTTTGGCTTCTTGTGCATTTGTTGGATATTCCCAATCGATGTCAATACCGTCAAATCCCCAGTCCGCGAGCAGCTTCACCGCAGTTGAGGCAAACTTCTTGCGGCGGGCGTCGACGGCGGCGACAGGAGCAAACTTGGGTGAATAGGTCCATCCACCAATGGATAGCAGCGTCTTCATGTTGCGGTGCTTCTTCTTGAGGAGATAGAGCTGCTTGACGCAACCATAGACGTTGTTCCCAACATCGTTCCAAGAGTCGGTAGAATAGTGCTTCTCAATATCTGCCCACGAGTCTGCCGTTTTCCTGATCGCGTGTTAGTGCCAGCATGAAACTTTGAATCGTTGCTACTTACACAGTACCGTCCTGGGCAATATCAAGAAAAGAGTAGAGGACATGAGTAATATCATTTGCCGGGATCTGTTGAGGCTGGTAGTTGGCACCGTAGATGCCCCTGATGTATGTTAGATCGCGCAAAACACCGGGTTTCATCATTGAACTTACCAGTTTGTAAAGTAAAGGACGTTCTTTCTTCCAGCTTGTCTTGCGTCAAGCAAGTTGGTGTCTTTTTCCTCAGAGTTGTCGTCTGATTCATTATCATCACCAAGTGTCCAGCCATCATCGTCATCAATGTCATCAGGCAGCTCGGAGAGGAAAGGGGCCTTTGGGGCAATAAATCCAGGAGCATCAGCTTCTCGAGGAACTATGTTTGAGTTCTTTGTGAAGTTGTGATGGGCATGATGATGCTGATGAAGGTGTCGATGATGCGGATTACCCCCCGGAGCAGCAGCAACTGCTTGTACCAGAAAGGGCACAGAGAGAAGAAATTTCTTAAGCATAGTTTCAGATGCTACAGGAAAGAATGAAGGCTTTGTGTTAGATGAACTGGGACTGAAACCGTGAGTTCAGGTGCGACAACCGGCTGTTATAACAAGTGAACGCCGGCAGTCAAGAAAGACCCTGATCCGTAATGAATAGACCAGATGACGGATGAATCCAGGAGAATCCTGACTCGGTGGAATTGAAGTGTCGCAATCAGAATGAGAATGCTCAAGGCAGGCTGGTTTACAAGTGGGTGGCAGGATGAATGCGGTTGACGGCTGCCTCTCTCAAGAATGGACCAAATGAAGACGGCCTGATGGTGGGTATCACGTTGAACAAAATCAAGGAGGGATAGTAGAATAAAGCAGAGCGACCAAGAACCAAGGGGTTCCTGTACCCTTTTGAATACGCAGACGCCATGAAGTTCACCGATTGTACAACACTTGGTGAACCCCGTCAAAGGTCTAGACGGGGTCAACCAAGCGTGTCTGGTATGAGATACTCGGCCATTGGAGTAGCTCGATGTCCATGAAAGAGTATCGGCTAATCGCGTGGTGGCCGAAGTACAAAGTTTGAGTGTCTAGTTGGATACTACGGAAAGCAACGCCAACCTCCTTATTCTGTTTAGACCAGGAACAAGTGCCCAAATGGGTGCGATACAAGGCTAAATATCAGGGTATCGTAAGGAATCCAGGATATTATTGGGCTTGAGTGAGGTACTAGGGCGACCCGGATCATGGTCTGGCATGTTGGTAGGCATGACGTTGGAATGCAATGTCTTGTCTAGAACCACTCAGCAAGACGCTAAGATGGGAGAAATAGTGAGCTTTGTGGCGATTGTACGGGAACGGCTTAGATGGTTGTATTGGAAAGTTTAAAGATTTGTGATACATCTAGGGTAAATGCTTGAATTTGTCAACCGATATGTGAAGTTGAAGAGATCGAGATGTATTGTATGTGCAAGAGAGAAGTTTGTTGATCACAAGGGACTGTGTGTGGTTGCGGCTGTGGCTGTAAGAATACCCCGAGGCAAATGTGGTAATTAAAATATGCAATAGAGTTTTATGGATTTAAGGGGTCCTTCCAAGTTTCCAAATGATTTCTCCGGCTCTTCAAGCTAACGGCTGTCAGTTGGTTCCTGCGTTGTAACTTCCTTCCATTCTAAGAGGTTGCACTACCTACTGTCCATCCAGGCATGCTGATGATTTTTCTGCCAAGGAAGGAGATGATTCTTGACACGGGCAAGAGACATGCACAACGTGATTTGCTTCACATGCAATATTTTAATGTGGCTGTATTACAATCCAGATCCATCTTCGCCAACTGTCTCTTATTGCATTCGTCACCTCCGTACCGCCTTCGGCCATTGTCTCACCTGTCACTCCATCGTGTTGCTAATATTGGATATTGATTCAGACTCGTCACAAGTCCTCCGAAGGCTCATTTTGTTTGAAAAAGTTATGCTGAAGCTAGCCGTCAGACAGCAGCCTAGCACTAATCCTACCCGCCAAGATCAACTTGAGGAATATCTCCCGGAGGCTCAATTCCCCTAGTGGCTCCCATCGGCGAGGCTCTTCGTCTTTCATCTCGAGGCAGGTTAATGCAGAAAACAAAGTTTAGAACCCCTGCGTCTTACTTGTTCAAGACAAAGGGCCCTCGTAGTTCGGAAGTTAAACATCACCATCACCTCAAGTTGAGTCATTGTCAAGCCCATTGTTGGAATCCATCGATGGTCAGATAGCATTCCCATTGCATTGGCAGCTTTGCTCAATCACTTAATCGACTTTTTTGTTGCGTCACTGATGACTTCTTTAAGATTCAAGTTAATAAGCCCAACTGAAACATGATGGTCTCTGAAGTGGTCCATGATGCCCAACTCAACCAGCTGCACCAACTTGACCAGCCCCCCAAAGGACAATAACCCCATGACCAACCTATACCATCACATCATCGACCAATCTGCTACTCCAATTATTTTACAGTTAATCTCCCCACAGCTTCTGGAAGCCTTGGCCTTGAGATCATGCAAGGGTCTGGGAACTGCGCCACCACTTGTTGGTCCGATACGTCGCTGCCTAGATCCCGTTCCGTACGGGTGAAATGTCCGGTCCATGAGACGGCATCTGCAGCGGTTGTCATTCGCCGACGCCGTCCGGGGGGCGGACCGTCATGCCCCTCAGCCTCCCGTTCGATGGAACTGATAACGGACATCTGCTCACATGATCCTGCCTAATGAGGCGGAGGGCTTTCCGCTGGGCCCCAATATGTCCGATGACGCTCCTGTATGCAGTCAACGGCCGGGGAGTCTTTCAGCTTACCAGGGACCCTTGATATGCCAAATTACTACGTAGTACATACGCTTCCCCTGCTTTAACCCTCAGGGAACTGCAACAAGTTCATAAGCACGCTACGACCCGCATTCAATCCTTCGAAGGTCACCATTTCACCAATAATCTCAACACTTTTTGCGACATCAAGTCCTAATCTCAACCTTGATCTTTCAAACCCTTTCTGCATCCCATGTCTCCAGTCTTGTCCGCCCCTTTCAAGAGGCTGGCTGCTATTCTCGTATCTCGAAGAACCACGCTGTCCGATTCTGGCGGCGGCTCTCAACCGCCTTAATGGGGTTGGTACATCACGGATTAGATCTTTTTAACTATGACCAGCATCTTTGTTCTAGTCAGGTCTTGATCACCGCCCCCAACACCCCTTCCAACATCGAGTATGATGAGTATGTTGTCTATAAGCGGCCAGAAAAGTCGGCGCCGGCCACCTTGAAAGGTCCCGAGACAGAAGCAGACGAGCATATCACTCATCACTTTACCCGTGACGACACATCGGGCACCATGTTGTTTGATCTTGCACTCAGACAGGGGGCTATGCTTCATTGCGATGTATGTTGCGTTTTGTAGAAGATTGCTATTTGTGTCTAACGATCATAGGGTCAATTTCGTAAACCAAATGAAGACGAGGTTCCATCAGCGGGACTAGAAGGTCGCATTCGCCGTGTGTAAGTATTCTCATCCAACATACCAATGAAGCCTAAAATTAACAAGTTGACTTCAGGATCTGCTTCAAGCGCAAGACGCCTTTCGAAGGTGGTCAAGATATACTCAGCATGACTGTTGAAGACTTGGCTGCTATGAAACTGCATCCTGCTACACTTCAGTATTCAACTCGTGTCACAACCGAGTCACGTTTCTGGTCCAAGGACGGGTCACAATTGAGTGAGTACGACATGTGTATGCACACACTTTTCAGGCTAACAGTCCTAGGCATTATTCTTGCCTTTTCGGAGATGCCAAAGACCCCTTGTGATTTCCTCTCCATGACATATGACATCCGAGATCGTGCGGCCACTATTCTGGTGCGCCAGTCATGGGAACCAAGGCGACACAATCTGGATGACCTCGATGAGTATGATCATCGCCTCGAGTCCTGCCGGACTCACTGGGCGCATCCGCTGATTATGCCAGTTGTGCTTCTCCAGGTGCAATTCATGCGATGCGAGGAGGCTGTCATTGAAAACAATGCAAACGTGGCATCGTTGGAATACGATGTGAGCAACATTGCCGGTTTCGACAACACGGAGAGCCCTGGCAGACGCATCAGCAGACAGTTTAGCGATGGCAAGAACGGTGCAAAGATTCCCTGGGGCCCAATGACCATGACAAGGCTCATGAAGAGGGCACACGAGGTGTTGAAGGATACCATCAAGCTCCTCGACACGATTCGATGGATGGAACGTGCAGTGAAGGTGCTGATTCTGGCTGGCGACGAGCTTGCCGAACGTATGGGAAGCTCGGTCCAGTACAGTCAGGACTTCAGTATGCTGAGCCCCTTTGCTGCCGATCCTAGTCAAGGCCCAGCTCCTGTGAGCCCCGTGCTTCCCCCAAGGCATCTCCCGCAGCTCCGTCTGCCGACTGAAGACAACGAGGGGGGTTCGTTGGGGACTCACTGGCATGAGATTCGACAGTACCTCGACGGTTTGCTGAGGCTGTGTATGGGACTAGAGACTGACAGGCGCATGTCGGAGGCGAGATGCCGTGCACAGATTGATATGGTAAGGAAGACTTACGCATTGACTCGTTTCCTGAACGGATGGTTGACTTACAACTTCTAGATATACAGTAAGATGGCACAGGAAGACAACGTACTTAATGCCCGTATGGCTGTTGCATCCTCGAGGGACAGCTCGTCGATGAAAGCCCTGGCTGTCATCACTGCCATATTCCTTCCAGGCGAGTTCCTCGGTACTCTGTTTGGAATGTCCATGTTCGACTGGCTCGGCCCAGAAGAGAACGACGATGGTGGTGGAGAGGGGGATGGTGGTACTGGAGGCCAAGGCAACATTACGCGATTTGGTCAGCATTTCTGGCCTTACTGGGCGACAGCAATCCCTTTGACTGTCGTCATCCTCTGTATCTGGCGTGCTTGGTGGGTGGCGCAAGATCGATACTTTCGACGCCATCTTTCTCAGGAACTCAGCGAGGAGCGGTTCTGGACAGCGGATGGGAAGCCGAGGCAGCTCGCTCATAGCTTCTTGCACGATTTTATCTATCTGTCTGCTCGACGGGATGAGAGGACTCGTGCTGATGATGAGATGGACGAACTGAGGACTCTCAACTCGATGTCAAAGGAGGATAACGGAGGACAGAGCACTAGACAGAGGCAGATACTGGCGGCGAGAAAGTGGAGTCTGAACCAGAGATCTATGGCTGTGTCTGTATGAATGGTACTTGACGTGTATGGAATGGTCACTATGGATGGGGTTTTGTCTTGGGGCTTCACTGTCAGTATCCAGCTATGTAGAGGTTTCATGGAGAAAACTTGTTTGGCCTTGTCTTGTCGTTGAGTTAGACAGTGTCAACGCTGCTCTCTTTGCCTGCTTTTCTCGTTTCCTTCGTTGATTTCTCTACGTCCTCCTTTTTCCGTCTCATGATCTCTCTTCTTCATCTCGTCCTCCACAACTTCTTGCGTCTCTTGCTCCTTCACCTTACTGTCCCCTTTCCCACCCTTTTCGACCTCGCCCTTCTCATCTCTCTTCCTCCCGACCTCAACATCGTCCCTATTTTCTTCCTTTCTCTCCTCCTCTCTCTTTCCCTCCTCCATATCTTTCTTCCCCGTGTCCCCCTTCTTCAAACTCACCATCACCCCATCTACCCCCATCGCCTTGGCAACATCTCGGATCCTCCGCTTCAACTTCAGCATCTTGGTATCCAGCTTACTGCACGTAGCACACTTGCTCTGCACTCTTCTCGTCATGAGTCCGTGGGACTTCTTCTTGTCGCAGTCGTGGAGATAGCTGCCCTCGGCAAAGTTCTGGCTTACCTCACAAGTGTTGATACGGTAACCCCAGTTGTCGTGGGAGCAGACGTAGATGGTGCGTGTGTAGGTGCACATGCCGATGCTGTGTTAATGCTTGTGAAGTGGTCTGGTGATGTTTGCTGGTTGATGGCACTATGGTTCAAAGTTGGATCTACAAGATATTTAAACACAATCTGTCGTCTTTATTATTTTTCAATCCTTTATACTTTGTCATATGTTGTTCATGGATGCATCAACCCATAGACAAAGGACTTGATATCGTATTAACTATCACTTATATTAACAAAGGACTTTGTCCCACACAAAAGAACATGCCCTACTCGTCTAGAATACCGCTATCCAACACCTCCTGGAAATCGCTCGCCCATGTCACCTTTGCTTTCCCTTCCTTCACATGCGGTACCTCAACGCCCACTCTTCTCAGCGTCTTTAGCAACGATGACTCCCCATCATCGGACATGACCACCCCGCCGTCGAGGAGACACTCCATATCCGTCGTCGAATCTCCAAAGTATAGCGTCTTCTCTTTGCTATCTTTTACTAGATGTTCCACCGCTTTGTGCTTTTCTCTCGCGTTGGTCATTCTTCCACCGGGTAGCTCGGGAGGTCCTGTTATACCCCCGTCGGAAGCAGGTTCGTTGGCGACGACGTATATGTCGTGAGGTGTTAGAGCACCTCGTATAAACGCCCGAGACCAGTTCACAGAGACGACGCCGACTTTCCAGCCCCTCTCCTTTGCAAGCCGCAGCAACCCATCGAACCCCTCCCGAATATGAACTCTTCCCTGACGCACTGCCTCTCTCCCCGCCCTCGTCAAAGTCTCATCGTCCAGGCCTTTGAATATCTTTGCATCTGCCACTCTCCCCAGCGACGTCTCTTCCACATCCTTCATCCCCGAAAGAAACCGCATCTCATCATCAACACATGTCCTCACATCCTCCTGCGAGGGGTGACCATCTTTATACTTTTGATAATCCTCAACATATGATTTGACGACCTGGTCCCAGGAATCACTTAGATCATGACCGTGTATGCTCTTTTGAATTTCTATTGCTGAGCGGGCAAGTTCTCCGATGGTGTCTTGTTTAGTGATGGTTCCGTCAAAGTCGAATATGAGATGCATTGTGTGACTCTGTGAAGAAGGTTGCAGAAGGCAGAGTATCAGGATTGTTTGAACGATTCTGTAAGAGGATGAGTACATGAGTTGAATCGACAATCAAGATGATTTGTTCCAGCTTATTCGTTTACAAGACGGACAGGGTAGTAAAGGTTGGTTCTAGGTATTGTTTTGCGGGGAAGGGGAGTCTTTAGGGAAAAGGCCATTACGTAGGTGTATGCTTTATAAGACGAAGTGGATCATGACCATGGATAGTAGAAAGTTGACCATCCGTTACCACGGCTAGTTTTATATGTACGTACGTGAGTGAGTGAGTGAGTGAGTGACTATAGTCATGATACCGGTACATCGCCAGTAGCTTCAATGCATCTGTCCATCAGATAATTATGTGATGGCTAATAAAAGGGTATCACGCTCTAAACCCTCGTCCCAATTCCCTTCCAAATCTTTGATAAACCCAGTAAAAACATACAATGGCCTCTTCACAGACCTTTTCCTCATATCAATACACCAGAAAAAAGAAAAAAAGAAGAAAAAAAACTGTTTCCCTTACTATGTGTGTTCCTCAAATTATATTAGTAGCCTGTCCCCTACTGCATGACCAGCACGTCCTCCATCTCTTCATCGTCGTCATCGTCGGCAGCCTCAGCAGCAGCCTCCTGTGCTTCGGAGCCTCTGTCGCGATAGGCGTCGCTCAAGCAGTAATGGTTGGCAAAGCGACCACTCTTGTTGAGCACTGCCACCTTCTCAAGCACCTGGCGGAGGTACTGGTCCGGCTGTTGCAACTTCTGTCGCAGTGCTTTCATGGACCAATACTGATACTGACGGAAACAGCCAAAGATGAGATCCAGAAGCTGATCTTCGGGAATGCGCGCCGCCTTGAACACCTCGCCCTTCTTGGGTTTGGTTGTGGGTGCCGTGTTTTTCTTCAAAAGTGTCAGTACAATTCAACGTCACTCTACGGTTGACAAGAATACTCACGATGAAATTGCCTGCCCAGCCCACTGCACCAGCGGTTCCAGGATTGATGATGGAGGAAGCCTTGTTACGACTGATGATCTGGAGCTTGGATTTGGACGCATCTGCATCGTGTAGTCGCTGAGCCAGAATCTGTTCCTCGTGGCGAAGATCTCTAGGTTCGACACGGACATCATAGTGAATTTTGCCAAAAATCTTCGTCTTTTCTGCAACGAACAAGGTTAGAAATGATATGCTGCAATTACCCAAGCACCCAATTCCGGGCCTCAGGAGTCTGGGTCGCCGCAGATATGTCCACTTACTCGGTATGGCCTTGCGATAGTATGGCTGGAATCGATTCCTCCGGTCGAATGCAGGTCGCTCCGGACCTGGCGCTGCCCCTCTTTGCCTCAATAGCGAGGCAGGAATTCCACGGCTGGAAGCCTCCTGACGCTCCTTGTTCTTGGCCTTGAAACCCGGCAGATCCTCCTCACTGAAGACAAAGTGGTTGTTCACGTTGGGCTCCAAGACTTCGAGGTCGTATTCGTGCGGCAGAGTTTGATGCTCGGGGCAATTGGCCGAGAGAAGCATACGAAGCTTCGTCTAAGGGCAACAGGTCAGCTCTTGGTCATCATCACCAAGAATCCATGGTATCGCCTACTATCGCGCTTCCATCTGGCTTCGCCTCGTTCCATGTGCGCAGAGTTCCAATCTGGATCTCGTCGTCGTCTCCCAGTCGTTCCGTCAGCTTCGCCCAGGCATCCCACATATATTTAGGAACACGAGCGAGATAGAGTGTTTCGTTTGGGTGGTTCGGCGTGCTCTTGTCGTAAAACTCGAGGTCACCAGCATCTTCGTAGAGGTCGTCTTCATCCACCGGGGTGGAAGCTTCGGCAGCCTCTGGGTCTGGCTTGATATAAGGGTCCTGCTTGATGTATGGCTCGGCCATGTTGGGTTATAATGAGCGAATGCGTGAAGCGAGTGGAAGGATGCGCGCGCGCTTGGGGACGAGGCGCTCTTTGTTGAATCGCTGGGATGGATGATTAAAATGATACGTAGGAATGAATAGTGAGAGAATCTAGTAAGAAATAGGGCCGGGGATAAGGGTGTGTCGGCAATGGAGAGAGTATCCTCTGAAGAAAGAAAAAGAGAGGAATATGATGATGAGATATGGTATGAAGAGGTGCAAGGCAGACAAGACAAGAAAGAGTCAAGGTGTAAAGTGGAAACAAAGAAATTGAGAGACAGGGACTGGGACTGGGTGAGAGTGACCTGAGCACTGAGCAGTGACGAAATGAGTGAAAGGTGTGGAGCTACCTAGGTACTTAGGTACACCTCCAGTGGAGAGACCGCCTATTATTTAGTGCTAAGGAACGCATCTTAGGCTGTTGCCAGTCCGCTACAGTGCTTGAGCTCTCTTTCATACCTGCAGCGGGCACGGACCAGGCTCACACTGAAGCTCCTCTCTGTCGGGGGATGATGAGCGCTAATCCTAATTGAACCTAGATCAAATCGCACAGTGAGCAAGATGTCCCAGGCGTCCCAGGTTATTGATCTAAGATCTGGACTTATTAAGCTATTATCCTATCAGAACGAAGCAAGCTACGTCGTGTCTCTGCAATCTACAGTTGACACAGCCTCTCTTACTCTCTATCCTATTCAATCCTTTAACAATAGGAAAGCTCTGATTCACTTTAAACCAACAAACCCCCAGAGCGCAATGTCTTCTTTCTCAAAACATCCTTCTTCAACAACCCTTGGCGAATTGCTTTAACTCTAGGGTTTTTTCCTTTCAACTTTATATGATTTCTCTCCTAACTGTATCTCCCCCGGATTTCTCTCCATTCGAATGACGAAACCCGACAACCTTCAACAATATTTGGTTTCCTTCGACATCAAACCAAATCCTTAATCTTGACTCACAAACTTTGAACTCTCTTTACTTGTCGAATTTTTCCTACTTATATCCTCGATCATCCCTCAGTCGACTTCAAATTCTTTCACTCGCAACATACCAATTCCCGAGCCCTAATCTTACAATCGCGTCCATCCATATTCAACTTCAGTCTGTTATCAACATCTAGTCAGATATACGAGTGCAACCTCAGAGAACAAAGTCTCTCGTTCTCAAAATGCCAGTCAAGTCGCTTATGGAGCTGGCCACTACGGCATGCCTCAAACATATCCGCGATATCACCACCGTCGGCGACTTCCTCCCTTACGAAACCGTTCGACACATCCTTATCCGCATCGACAATGCCACTCAGCTTCGTCAAATCGAACTCAACTCACCACAGATCGAGGGCGAGACGGGCGAGATCTGGCTCAAAATCATTGAGCGCGACTTCCCCATGGAATACCGAGCCACGGCATACAAACCGCAGAACCCAAAGAATTGGCACAAGGTCTGGGAAAAGTACAAGAGGGAGCACGACAGCGCCCTACAGGAGAGCGAGAAGAAACTCTTGAGCGCTCTCTCCGGACTCAGACAGGACAAGGAAAAGAATGAGAGCAGAATCGTCGACCGCAGACTCCTACCCAACGCAGGCAGGGTCAATCCCAAACGACACTGGAGTCAGCGGGATCCCCACGGCAGCTCCCTTCTCTTTTCGCAGGGCAGTCGTACCAAGACTAACAATGGCGCAAGCGTTATGC
The DNA here is from genome assembly GCA_013623535.1 of Fusarium penzigii. Taxonomy (NCBI): domain Eukaryota; kingdom Fungi; phylum Ascomycota; class Sordariomycetes; order Hypocreales; family Nectriaceae; genus Fusarium; species Fusarium penzigii. The sequence goes on from JABFFC010000072.1 coordinate 81,962, forward strand.
GCCGCGTCCGTCGAGAAGTCAAGGAGATCAAGAGCATCCACGGCGCATTGTCACGGCCCTCTCAGTCATCTAATGCTATCAGCAAGATCCGAAAGGCCCCGGCTGCCATGCTTAACGACAGCCGCAGAGCCGCTCAGCCTGCTTTCCGGGTAACACCAAGACTTGCTGAACCGTCTGCGGCTGTCAAGGCATATGAGGATCGTGCCACCTTTCTCGATGAATCTGAGGAGGATGTGGGGGATGATTTGTTTGACTCGGATGAGGAAGAGGATGACGGTAACCAAAGGGAGAGTCTTCTGCCGGCCACACGCAAGCCCAATCCAAAGATCTCATCGGCCGCTTCTGCTTCGCTCCTCAAGAAGAAGCCAGCTACCGCTGCCAAACCTTTCAAACGTTCCGGCATCCTGTCCAACAGCTACAAAGGCCCCAGAGCCCAACCAGCAACCTCGTCATCGTCTTCTTCGGCACTCAAGCCTAGACCAGCTCCGACCAAGCCCTCAAAGCCGACTACTGTCATGAAATCAACCGAACCATCGGATTTTCCAGAATCAGATATACCCACCGAATCAATTGAATCATCTTCAAACGAGAAAGCCAGGCTTCCCCAGATGCGAAGCACCCCTCCGCGAGACATGAGTCCACGAAAGGGAGGTAGTCCCTCTCCTCCGAAGATCCCGGCCAAGCCAACAAGCGCAGCACTACCTCGCAAGCGAAAGGCAGTCGATATTTTCATGAAACCCAAGAGAAGAGGTTGAATGCCGTCAACCAAATCGCCGTTTCTCTGTTGTCTACTTTTTTTTCTTTTCTTCTCCCAATCAAGGTAGTCAAGCACTACTCACAGCAAGCGTTTCAATTTTAGGTCTTTACCATCGGAATATCTCTTACCAGGTTGCATGGAAAGGGGGGAGTTAGCGGTCTTTGATTTTCATAGCGGATTTCCTTAATAGAGAAAGAAGGTAGAAAGGGCGGTCGGTTTCTGGATGTTTGATATGATGCAAAAAGTTCCGATATGGAAGTGGTCAGTTTCACAAAGAGACAACATTAGGATGAGAGGCATGTTTATTATTAGTCGAATCAGCATTTGGCATTTGCCGATGCTCTCAGGGTTTACCTGGAGTTGATACTTGTCGACAAGTGAAGGATTTACAAGCCTGATGAAGAGCGTTGGAGCATTTACTCATCTCCGTCAAGATTTGCTATATAAACTCTTTACGTTGTAAGATCAGTGGCAACATCAACTTCAGCATCATCAAGCTCTTTCACATCCATAGTTCATCAACAACAGTCCCTTAACATTTATACATCGAATAATCATGACTTTGATTGCATCCCAACGAACGCCTCTTTTTGTTTATAAGCCCTTAAATTAACAACATGAAAACACCGTCCTCTCTCTCTGTGTCCCTTCTCCATTCTCTACTGGTCGTCTCTAATCTTTCCTCCGAGATTAAGAATAGGAATAACACCCCAGTTTGTAGTCGTGCGAGAAAGGCTATAGTCCACCTCGAAGAGCCAGGACTAGATGGAGGGTATCTCCGGCGACGAGGTTGTACTCTGCGGCGGTCTTGTCGTCGGTCCTACACGGCGGAGTGTACACGTTAGCCTTGTTGAGAAATAGGGGATTGAGAAGGGGGGTTGGGGATTGGGGATTAGATCTTACATTTGTTTACCGCCGTGAATCAGACGCTGCTGAACAGGAGGAATGCCCTCCTTCTCCTCGACCTTTTCCTTGATCTGCGAGACCTATATTCCTGTCAGACCGATTGTCTTTCTCACCAACTTCGATATTTCGTCACCGTTCCATACCTTGTAGTCCATTTCGATATCCAGCTCAATCTCCTTGCCCGTCAATGTTCGGACCCTATCGCGTACACTCATTAGCTTCCGCCCCCCTCTAACCTTGTCGTGATTCCTTCAACCAGATCATAAACGTACTTGATCAACATATTTGCGGTTTTTTTTGGCGTGTGGAAAGGGATATATATTGCTCGGAAAAGGATATGTGCTCGTCTCGGTATTAATGATTGAGTGGTTGGTTGTATTCGAAGCTGAGGCGGGAGGACGAGATGTTGGTTTGATATGGTGGGGTTTGGTTGGCTTAGGTGCCTAAGCTCAGAGGAGGGGCCGGAACCTGGAGAGGGGGGGTCTTGTTTGTGACGTGATGATTAATATCGTAGCTGGGTCAAGACTAACATGACAAATGGATGCGATGTTGGTGGTTTGATAGGAAATGCAAGAAGAGAAATAATAAATTATAGATGGAAGGATATCTAGTCTCTGGCCAGATGAGTTTTTCTTTAATCTACATACTGACAATTGGCTTTATGTAGATGACGTTAATAGGTAGGTAGCCTTCACATACAGCATCGGATGAACAGTAGGTAGGCAGCCATGTTTAGCATCAAAATCAATAGAGTAGAAAAGATGGTGTGAACCCTTTCACCACCTCAATATTTCATATAGTACAGTACACCCGATCATTTCGGTAGACATACAGTGGAGAGTTGCGCATATCCTCCCTCAACATCATCTCCATAAACCATCCAATCTCACTCCCTCTCTCTCAGCACTATTTTCCTCCCTCTCTCACTTCACTGCTTGGGCTCGCCTCCCTCAAAAACATTCAGACCCAGACCCTCAGAGTCGAGGAGAAGTCTGTTCTTGGATCCAGACTCCTGGAGCTGAGCAGCGATCAATCTGGCGTTCTCAATCTTCTTGAGCTCCACGTAAGACTTGCTCTTCTTGATGGCCTCTCCAATCAGCTCGGCGGATCGGGCCTCACCCTGCGCCTTAACAACCATGGCCTGCTTCTCCTGTCGAGCCTTGTCGACGATAAAGGCAGCTCGCTGGGCTTCCTGCTGGGCAACCTGCTTGGCCTCGACGGCAGCTGTGAATTCGGGAGAGAAGGCAAGGTGCTGTATACTAGTTAGTCACTTGAACCCGAAGACACTCAATGAGCGAGATTGGTAAACATACAGTCAAGGAAACATCATCGAGAAGAATGTTGAATCGTGCCGCTCTTCGAGACAGGTTCTCTCGCACCAGCCTAGCAACCATCTCTCGCTGGGTGATGAGCTGACTGGCGTTGAACTGGGCAACAACGCTCTTGAGAACCTCGTTGACAATCGAAGGCAAAACACGCTCGTCGTAGTCGGTGCCTAGCGTTCGGTAGATCTGAGGAAGAGCGTCGATCTGTGGCCTCGAGAGAACACGGCATGTGATGTTGACCATCTGGAGATCCTTGGTTCCCGTCAACGAAGCAACATTGCGCGGCTTCGCTCGTACATCGTATACGACCGGAGTCTCAAACCAAGGGATGTTGATGTGTGTTCCTGTCCATCGTCAGTCCGTGATCTTGTTCTTGGTCCACCCCGGACCATCCGACTTTCCCTCACCTTCAGCGTAAATCTCCTTGCTGACACCAGTTAACCTCTGATACTTGATGGCACGGTGACCACCGTCGACGTTGAAGAGAGAGTTGGACAGCACGAAAGCACCGCCAGCGAGCAAGAGACCTCCAAAGAGAGCACCGCCAGCAGCTCGAGGAACCCTGGGACCGCCACCACCACCGGGTCCACGAGCCTGCTGCATCTGACGAAGGCGTCGCATCGCCTCGTCCTGCCAGTTATTGTTTCCCGCCATGACTTCTGTTTCTTTTTAAATCTAATTCTTGTCTAGGCGGCCGTGCAGGGAAATGTGCAGTTCGATCTGAGATGCCGATGTTGGTGGTCGATTGTTCTTGGGTTAGATCCGGATCGTCGAGTTTTTGGCTGTCTATGATGGCGACAGAATGGAGACTAGAGCTTGCCTCGATGAAGCTGTCGTTGATGGGTCCCAGTTTTTCCAGCCCCGGCGTTTCCCGTGATTAATCACACGCTTCGGTGTGGCTGCAGTCTGGACAGTAGAGTGGATTTACCCTGTACCACTTTTCTGCTTTTTTGGAGGTGTTATAACAGATAAATCCAAGTCAATCGTATTCTTGGTGTGACGGAAATGAATCATTTCGTTATTCGAATTGATTTAATGATTTTAATGATTACCGGGCAAACAATGACTACATGATTCTTTCCTATTTTGCTTTTGATGATTTGTCCCGTTGTCAAGCAAAATATACACAAGTGAGACTTCCAAACGATTCTATGAGTGCCACCATCTTCAACCTCACCACAACAATATGGTCTGTCCATTTGACACTCAATTGAAGGGAAACATAGATTTAGTATATGAAACAAAAATACCACACGCTACATTAACTACATTGGTATCTAAAACTTTATTTGCCAAAAGGCCACACATCCCATATTATCCGTCGTAAACAAAAAATCGATTTGACAGACCATCCTATCCCATATGTCTTTCATGCGTTTGTCCAAGAAGTCAAGGGAATAAAATCAGTCATCTATACATCAAGGAAATGAAACAAGCAGTGAGTGCGTCCCGATACTGCGAACAAAAGAAATCCTTCACCGGTAGAGTTACCAGTATGCCTGAGATGCTCTAACCCAACTACTCAGCGAGAGCAATCTTGATCATCTCAGTATCGACTCTGGGCTTTCGCGTGTAGCCGTTGAGCATGCGGAATCCAGATCTGCAGTTGCGTCCCTCCTCGAACACGGCGGGAACACCATCGAGGCACTTTCCAGCCTCCTCCATGGCAGCACCTGCGGTCACTGTGTCGGCGAGTCGGAGCTCTCCAGAGACCTTCTCCATCTCACATCGGAGGAGCCATCGCTCCCAGCTCCAGCCGCCCACGATACTGCAGACGCTAGCAATATCGTCACTGCTTCCCATGACCATGGCCTCCATGTGGCAGGTCTTGACGTCCTGGCTAGCCGTGCTTGTTCTCAGCGGTGGCAGGGGGACCTTGTTGAAGTTTCGCTTAGCACCCATGGGCATACACATCCATGTGCGTCGGGTATCTTGAAAGCCAGCTCGAGCCAGGCGGCCGAGCCAGAGCTTGGTGGGGTTGGGGTCATATCCAAGAGTCTTGAGCGAGAAGCCGAACTCGACGCTCTTGGCAAGGCCGACGGGACCAGCGTTGATGATATCTGAGTCGAGGAGGGAAAAGTCGAGGTAGCCGCCGGGCTTGAGCACCCGCATGCATTCCTTGAGGCAGCTCTCCCACTCATCTTCACCGTTCTCGCCAACGAACTTGAGAATGCTGTGGAGTTCCCTGGCAGAGATAACGTCAAACTGGTTGTCGGCAAAGGGAAGGCGTGTAAGACGCTCGACAGCAACTTGACGGTGGTTGGGGGGTCCTCGAACGTTGGAGTTGGACAACTGGCGGACTGCCTTTGTTGTGACAGTGTAAATCTTGGCGTTGGGGTACTGCAGGGCGCAGTGCCATGCCCAGTCGCAGGTAGCTTGACCACCGAGATCGAGAATCCTAGCTCGGTCGCGGGCCTTGCCGTTGCTAATTGTCATGCGAGACAGACGGGCAAGTCGCTTAGTGACAGGGGCGGACATGAGACGGCCGCCGTTGAGCATCTTCATGGCAGCTACGTGCCAGGCTGAGACGGTCATCTGGTTCATAGCCTCAACCTCCTTCTCTCGGCGCAGCTTCTCGGGGTCGTCGATGATGGTGTCATCGCCTCGAGCGACATTGGCACTGAGTCGCTTCTTGGCGGACTGAGGGACAACACTAAGTTGATACTTTCCAAGAAGCTGGTTACGGTGGGATTCGCGGAGAGAGATGCGCTGGGCCTGGAGAGCCTCAAAACGGGCCAGTTGATGGACAAAAACGTCCTGGCGCTGAGTGCGGACGATGTAGTCCTGGAAAGCTCGGTAGTAGGCCGACTCCTGGCGCGAGAATAGTGAGGGGAGACGCTTGGGCGAGTTAGAGGTAGAGATGAGGTTAGAGAAGCGGACTGTCTTCTTGGCAACAACAACTGCAACGGCCTGCTCGAGAACAAGCTTGGGCATAGCAGGCGCCTCCTCCTCGGGCTCCTCAGCAATGGTGTTGAGGGCACCATCATCCTCGTTGTCGTCCTTGTCAATACCACGGAGGTAGACTCGCTGAGCAGAAAGCCAAAGCTCAGTACGGTCAAAGTTAGAGAGGGCCACTTGCTGCTGCTTGCGGGCGTAGTCGGGGTCGTAGTCAACAGCAATCTCGGCAGGGGCGTCTTCGACCTCAGGGGAAGCGGGAGCCTTGATGGTCTCCTCAGAAGAATCTGTGTTCTTATGCTCGAACACGGGGCGGGCAGTGGGCATATCATCGGAAAGGTCCTCCTCCCTGACCTCGAGAACCTGCTCAACAATGGGTTCAGTGGGAGCAGGGGTGAACTTGACGTTGCGATAAAAGTCCTCGACGGGGCCCCTTCGGATGGCAGGGACGGCCGGAACGGGAGGAACTGAGGCGTCCATGTTCCAGGGGCATCGGTAGAACTGCTCGGCAGTCGTGGACGTGGGAGGAACCATCTCTTCAGGGGATCGAGAAGGAAGATGCCAGGTATTCCTTGAGCGAGGCGAGAGGCCAGAGAAGAAACCTCCAGGAGAAGGAATGTCCAGTCTAGTCAGATCGGCGAGAGACTGGCGGTTTGGGTTGGGCGAAAAAGCTCTTCCGGCAGTAGCTGGCGGCTGGAAGCTAGTGACGAGTCGGAGAGGCTGTTGTCGCATCTCAGTCGCAGGCTGAACGAATGTCGGGACTTCGATGACCTGAGAGGGCTGCTCGTGAAGGTCCTCACCACTTGAGAGAGCCTGGAGAGTAGCTAGAGCGCCAGGCTGAAGCTGAACTCCGGCCCAAGCGTCCTCAGTGGTGACATCCTCGTTTCCGATGACGGGAGTGGGAGGAGCGCTCATGGCAGCAAGCTGCTCAGAGGTCAAGCTGCCGTCAAGAGAAGGGGGCGCCGAGATGGTGGGAATGTCGTTGGCATGGTGCTGATCCATAAAATCCATCTGAGCGGGCGACATGGTAAGCTTGACTGAAGGGGTCACTGGAATTGGAGATGTCATCTTCTTGAAGTCGTCGACGGCGGACCAGGTCTCAACAGAGTTGTCGCGAGTTGCCGGAATGACTAGAGGAGTGGGTTGCTGCTTCATCGAGGCCCGCCTCGACCTGACTGATGCCTTGCGCTGAAGCATCTTGTCGGCGTCCTCGTCATCTGTAACATCGTAGAGATCCTCGAACTCTGTGGCCTCAGTAGCGATACTGTGACGGTTCCAGGGGTTGGTGGAGGCAGTCGGTGAAGTATCGGCAGCTGAGTCGGTGGAGGGCGAGGAGGGCAAGATGGGAGCGGAAAGGTAGTGAATTCCTCTTGGTGTCGGGAAGTGATCACTGAAGGGTGACAACCAAGCCTCGATCTTGAGATGTGAAGTATCGGCGCGCCTTGACCTGTGAGCGGTATGGATGTTCTGGACCACCTCATCATCACTATCCTCCTCGATTATGGGTTTAAGGGGCCCCCGTTGTCTTCGAGCCAGCGAAGACTCCTGAAGGGCATTGTGTCGGTTTGCGGGTGCACGTAGAGTGTCAGCCATGTTGCATATAATTACGAGCTAATCCCGAATATCCAACTCGAAGCTGTATAACCAACGCAACGCTGATGCAAGAGAGATGTGTATTAGTCGTGAATATTGGGTAGTCGACGACCTGCGTCGTTGTATCGGTTAGGTCTGTTAGTGAGTGTCAGGATGCCTCGATCAACGAAGCCCTCTAAGGTGTTTACAATAGTGCAGCACGAAAGGCTGAAGTCAAAAGAAGAGAATGTAGAGAAAGGGTGGCCAGAGGCCTGGCCAGGGGACACCCCAAGTCTTAATAGAGACCCGGAGCATGCAGCAACTCATGGGCAGAACAGACTACATGTTTCCGGAGCGGCTATTCAGGCTAGGATGATGTATAGACTACCGGTAGTCATGGAGAAAGAGAAACAAACCGGGTGCCACATGCACTTGCATCTGCACAGCCGGGCCTACACTACGAGTGAAGAACTGCACGAGAGCATAGGGTGGGTCGATGCATAGCTGGACATAGTCGCATGCGGCTGGGCAGATACCAGGAAGAGTCGCGAACATGACAACACCGGCGTCTGTGAAGGAAGCTGACTGGGCGAGAGGCCATGGTGGTGAAGATGTTGGTATTGACAAAGTGATGTGAAGGTGGGATCGAAGCCCGCATCTCCCTGTTGGCAAAGTTCCGTTGCAGAGCGATTAATCAATGGATATGTCCAATGAGAATGTCCACGTTGAGTTGCTATATTTAAACAGCAGCGGTTGACCGGGGGTTGAGCTTGGTTGCGCGCGGGAAAGGTGTGAAGCCTGTGATGACGGTGAGAGATGATTGGCTCACGAGATCCTGGCGATACCCAATAGTTGGAGTTGTGCGTGGACTCTGGGCGGCTAACTGCTCCGTTTGGCCTTTTTGGCTCATTTTTCACCTGAACTAGTTCAAGTGAAGACGCTTTCAATTTGTGATAGCAGGTGCTTGATTGCATGATAATATTTGCATAATGGGCCGCCAACATTTCTTGGGTTGACATAGATCATGCAACGAGTCTGACCTTTCCATGGGCCGTCTCTGAAGCAAAGTCGAATGTCATGGATGGATGAACTCCTACCAGACGGTTCTGAATCGACCGAGAAGAGACGATGAGAGGCCACATCTGGCGACCTGAAAATTCTCTTGATTCATATTGTACACGATGGAACCGCTGATTGATTGTTACGCATCTAGGATGAGGCCGCACTGGTGTACATAGTGGGCACAGATTGATGCCTCAAACGCGATAGTTTCGCGGGGTTGTAATTATGAGCATGATGAATCCTGATCTCAAACTCATCATTCACCGAAGTGAGATGAGATTATGTGAGAGATGAACCGATATCTTGAATGATGATGACAACTGGGCGGTTAAGCATATAAGCAATTCAAGCAAGATGTTGCTAGAGGCACAGTTGGGGGAGTCTAGTGGAGACCAACATCACTGTATCTCAATGCTTGAGGCTTGGGTTAACTGTGGCTCCTGCTCTCTGTGGCTTGACAACAGTAGCCCCTCCATGGGAATTTTACCCCGCCATGGGTTGGATGTCTTGAGGTACAAGGTCGCAACGCGTCTCGCCATCATTCTCATACCGATACCTTGAAACCACATACAATATGGCAGACACAGAGCAACCCGAAGGCGAGCCTCAAGGCCGTCACGTAACCTACTGTGGTGGTATGTTTTGTAAGCCTAATAAACAATGAAATCAAGCTAACATTCCCAGTTTGCACTCTACCCCCAGAGGTACGATAGAAATATTCCTTCCTTCCCGACGTCCCGCACAAGAACCTCTCCCCAAGAAACTGAACAATTATTCGACGAGTAGTACTGCGAGTACGGAGGCACCGTAAAGAAATGTCAAGAATGGCTACAAAAGAATGAGCCTGCTCTATACGAACGCATCTGGTCACCAGGTTCGCAAACCCCCAACTGTCACACGACAAAGAAGAAAAAAACCTCCAAAGCTCCCCATGTATTCTGACCCATCTTCTCCACAGAGGCTCTCGAAGCAGCCACCGCATCTCTATCGGTAGAGGCCCAGAAACGTGCCGCAAAGGACGCTCAGAAGAAGACAGCCAAGGCTGAAGCCGCCGAAGCGAAACAGGCAGATAAGCTGGCCACCAGCAAAGTGACCATTAAGCGCATCGAGCGAAACAAGAAGAAATACGTCACCGCTGTGATAGGTCTAGAGGCTTTTGGTCTTGAGCTCAAGAAGGTACCAATACTCTGGTAGAGGAAGACCCCATGCCTATGCACATATACTGACTGTTATATAGGTGGCCAAAGACCTTGGAAAGAAGTTCGCAACTGGTTCCTCAGTAACCAAGGTTCCAAGCGGCGGAGAGGAGATTGTTGTGCAGGGAGACGTTAGCGATGAGATTGAGGAGTTTTTGATTGAAAAGTACAAGGAGATACCAGAGGATCATATTGAGCTTGTTGAGGACAAGAAGAAAAAGAAGAGTGCCCCGGCACCTTAGTTTCTCATAAAACGCATATAAGCAAGGCATTGCACCATTTGTTTAGGCGAGAAAAAAGAGAAGGGAAGAACAAAAAGACTCAACAGGCCATTGTAAATGCTCACATACTCCGTCTCTCGGACTTATCCATGGTGCTTCATATCAGCCAAACACCCACACTAGACGTTGCATCATTCCATACTCCAAACGCCATTCCCCCCAAAAAAAAACCAAACAAGAAAATCCATCCCGCACGATAAACCAATCATAAAGCCATCGCTCACTCGGCTTCGTAAATCTTAGCCACGCTTCCGTAAAACTCGCCCAGTTCCGGTTGTTGCTGGCGCAGCCGCTTTCGTAGTCGTCTTTGCAGTACTTCCAGTAACACCCTTTCGAATCGTACCCATAACTCCTCTCTTCGCTGTGGTCGTCTTCGCTGCCGCGCCCTTCTTCACTACCGTTCCAGTGCTCGCCTCACTCGTTTCGCTATTGTCACTGACTCTGCGGGCATTTCTTGTGGCTGGCCGGGCTGCAGGGGCGCGTGATGCCGTTGAGGGTGCCGCCTTTCTACCTCGTGTGCCAGCAGTAGTACTGGCAGTGCTCGAGCTCGTAGTTGAAGTCGTCGTCACCTTTCTCCCGGCCCCAGCTCTCGTAGCTTTTGCCTTCTCCACCATGCTGGAAAACATACTCGAAGCGGTCACTGATCGCACAGCGCTGGGGTTTTTCAAGGGCGACGCAGGTCGTGCAATGCCAGACTTGATCGGGGAGGCGGGTCTATTGGTCAAACGCGAGTTCGACGACGTCGGTGACAAGACTTGAGTAGGTCGAACATGATCCGTGTTAGGAGCACCACGAACCCTCTTCTTAGCATTTCCGTTATTCTCAAACTCGTTTTCTTTGTCTCCAGATATAGCATCACTATACTGACGTTAGCGTGGTAGTTGCGGCGGCCAAGTCAAGATACTAACCTCATGCGCTTCTTTGCGCGTCCGGTTGTATGAGTAGTCTGTGGGGGTCTTGTTTGTTTAGGTGGGCTTGCTCGACTCGCAGGTACTCTTGTAATGGCAGCCGGTCTCATGTTTCGCCTTTCTTCCTGTTCCGCGTACTTCTGGATCAAATCGCCCATTTTCATTTTTCGTAGTGATGTCGGAATTCTACCAACGCGTATGCCAACACGCGTTGCGATGGTTGAAGCAATCATGTTGTAGTGGGCTCGTAGCCGCCGAGCGCGATCCGTGACTAGAATGAGAGTTAGCGAGCGACTTGACATCGCAGAAAACAATATTTCCGTACTCTCAAGTTGGAGATTATCAATCATGGCCTGTTTTTGCTGCATTGTGATAGCTCCTCTTCGCTTCTTGATCGGACTTCGCTGTGGTGTTGAAGGGCTTGCAGAGCGTAGAGGGACCAGCTGTCCGTTCATCGCGCTGATTTTCTGAGGGGATGCAGATATTTGATCTGACGTCCTCTTCTTTGATCTCACAGGCGCCATTGTGGTTGTGTTAGACAATGCTGGGGGAGGTGCGGTTTTGTTATGATGAGTAAATCGTCGAAAAAGAAGAGGTTCTGAATGGATGCGACGTCAACCCCGGGCGCGTTTGTTAGTGGTGGAGCTCCTTGAGAGGGAAGTAAACAAAAAGGACCACTAGAATGGAATTATGTAAGCAAACAGCTTCCCTGACGTGGGCGGGTCATTGGCGTTGCTGAACCAAGTACCGCTACCTGTACCGCTACCTCAGCCACAGCTCTAATCGTACCCAATCGCATCCTGTTACAGGTCACTGTACTCTAGCTTCTGGAGCTTGGACAGGTCGCCAGGCTGAACCGCCTTACGACACTGGAAGCTTGCCTCCAGCCTTTCTGGATCTCCATCTCCAACACCAGTCTAACTCAACACCAACACCATCTACATCGTCTCTTTTCCTTTTTCTCGATTCCCAGACCCCTCCACGGTGCTTGCAGCACTCACGACATCACACGTATAACGAAATAATACCAGAAAATCAGTTACCATGGTTCTCGAGGCGGTCATGATCATCGTGGACAACAGCGAGAGCAGCAGGAATGGAGATTATCAACCGACCCGATTCGATTCTCAAGTAGACGCTGTCAATGTCACTTTCCAGACTATCACACAAGGAAACCCCGAGTCGTCGGTGGGTTTGATGAGCATGGGCGGCAAGGGACCTGAGGTCTTGGTGACCCTCACCACCGAGCAGGGCAAGATCCTCGACGGTCTGCACCGAACAAAGAAGAAGATCGGAGGTTCCTCACATCTCAAGACTGGCATTCAGGTCGCTACAGTATGATTCCCATACAACCCTAGATCCATGACATTTCAGCTGACCCCATTCGTATTAGTTGGCACTCAAGCACCGACAGAACCGCTCCCAGCGTCAACGAATAATAGCCTTTGTCTGCTCTCCCGTCGAGGAATCCGACAAGGAGCTCACCACACTGGCCAAGAAGATGAAGAAGGCCAACATCACTGTCGACTTTGTTCTTTTTGGCGACCTCGATGACGACACCACCAAGAACAAGCTACAACTCTTTATTGACACCGTCAAGACCAACGAGGGCTGCCACCTTGTCGTCATTCCTCCCAGCAGCAAGCTGTTGAGCGACCAGCTGATTTCGTCCCCCATTCTCCTTGGCGAGGGCGCCGGTGCTGGAGGATCTGGCGGCGCTGGCGGCAGTAACGAGGAGTTCGAGTTTGGATTCGACCCCGCGATGGAACCCGAACTCGCTCTTGCTCTGCGCATGAGTATGGAGGAGGAGAAGGACAGACAGGCAAAGGCAGCGGCAAAGGAAGAGGAGGCCGCTAAGAAGGCTTCACTCGAGGGCATCAAGGAGGAGGGTGAGGGAAGCGGGTCGGGTGACAAGAAGGGTGAGGACAAGGGCGATAAGAAAGACGGTGGCGACAAGATGGACACCTCATAGTAGACTTGTTGCGACGTCCTGTCAAAATGCGATGGCTGTACAATAGAATAAGACAGGAAAGGTTTAGACGACAATAACAATTAAAGTCATGAGGAGCTGTTTTTAGTTTGACAGCCCCTAGGAATAAAGGGAAAAGAAATCTAATACATTTACGACCAACAATTGTGATGCATAACGTGGAAAACATGTCAACAGCCACCATCAAGACCATCCAGTACTACCCCGTCGCTTGTTCCATATGACTATCGGTTATTGATCTCCCGAATATATGACAACAGTTTCCTATCAAAGATGTCACACCTGACGGGCATCTCAAGGGAATAAAAGGGGTTCTTCATGACATAATCAGCGTAGAGGTCATAGATCTTTCGCAGGGTAACATCAACGTTGGCCTGAGCCGTATCGGTGAACAACAAGAATTTTGTCCCCGTCAGAGTGTTGAAGCACTGCATGCGAAAGTTTTCCGTCTCCATGACTTCGAGACCTGATGAGGGCTCGGGTCTATCGCCTGGTTGTGTGGCGGCGTTCTTTACGGGGTTGAGACGGGCGGTGATGGCGTGGACGCTGTTGAAAAGGAGGATGAGCATTCTGGATCCAAGGGCTGTACAAAGGGGAGCGGTAAGAGTAGGGCCTACCCGTGGAATGTACCAGCGAGGACGAGATAATCATTTGTACTGATTGATTGAAGACCATCTTGGAAGTTTCTGTTAAAGATGAGACCTCCGGCCTTGTTGATAATGACGAGAGCAAAGACGGCCCTGTTTGATATGTGAGTTAGTCAATAGAACAAGCCAGCAGAAAAGAATATATCCTTACATGACTGCGTTTGTTTTGTTTATTCAGGTCCGCGATAGCCTCTTGTGCGATGGGATGGCTTCAACTCTGGCCTTTGAGGCTCACTGAGCTATTGATATCATGAGATGAAAGGAATGAGCTGGATATACTAAAGAGGGTGAGTGAGAGAGACTGTGTGTTCAAGTTAGAAAAGTGTCCTAGACGGGAGTAATGATATTTACTGACCAAAGAATATTGAGTTCTTACTCTATTACACAATCTATTCAATCCCTGAATCTACGATATCTCGACCAGTCAACTATTCTTGATTCTTGACTCTTAAACAGCCAGGGGAAAGGAGATCATTTGTTGAATGAACGAGTGCTGCACCATACTCCCCACCTAGGGACCCCCCAAGAACAGCCACGCGACTCCATCCCCAAAGACAGAGCCCCGCTGAAGTTACAGCACCATCGCGCTGACAACTTGGGCGGTACGTACCTTACAATTGGGTTCCAGCTGGGCCATTTCCTGGGAGCTTCTCCAAACCGCCCCAAAGGCTTGACATCTTCAAATCCAAAGCCTCTTCGCTCAGCCTCATCATTCCCAACCAACCCCGAAAAAAAAAGTCCATCAGCCTTTTTTTTCAGACGCGTCGCGCAACAACAATCCACTCCCGAATCTCACCACACACCAAGAAGAAATAAAGCACAATAATGGAGGACATCAAACCTACCGTCTCCGAGCCCAAAAGGATCCGACACCCTCGCACTACTCGTCCCAAGCCTCCTCCTCCAGGCAACGAAGAAGCTACCGAAGTACTCAACCTGGGCGAGTTCCAAGATGTCGATACCTTGACCCTATCCGAAGCGGCGCTCGTCCTCAACGCCCTCGTCGCAAAGAGGAGAAATGATCGAAAGAACATCAACGAGACTGAGTAAGGACCTGTGTGTTGGGAGAAGGGGAGAAACATAGCGACTAACTTTTTTGATCCTAGGATGTTGAATCAGACACTCAGCTATCTTGATCACTTCGCTCGGTTCACACAAAAGGAAAACGTCGAGGCCGTCGAGCGTCTACTAAGCGCACACAAGAACCTAGCCAAGTTCGAGCGCGCACAACTCGGTACGCCAACACCCTCTCCTCCCAAACCCGGCGTGGAGGGAAACATACGTACAAGTACAAGTACAATCTTGACAGCTGAAGCTAATGCGTTCTCCAACCTGCAGGATCTCTTTGCTGCGAAAACGCCGACGAGGCCAAAACCCTTATCCCCTCTCTAGCCAACAAGATTAAGGACGAAGACCTCCAAGATCTCCTCGACGAAATCTCCAAGCTACAGAACAGGTAGACGAAGAGAGAGAGGGAGAGAGACCGTTCAAAACCCACCCACAGCAGGCAGGACAACACGTTTCTCCCTACCTATTTTCATGATTTTATGCATTTCCCATTTTTTCTACCCATTGGGTATTCCGCTATGGCGCTTTTCTTGTTTTTGTTGCGAATTTGTTAGTCAGGGACAAAGGACAGATACATCTTGTTTTTGAAGAAAAAAAGACGGGGCAGAGTTGCAGATCCTCGGTATTGTGATTTTTCTTGTTGCATTTCAGGCGTACGGGATACGGAGGAGAAGAGCCTCGCGCAGGCATGGTCTTCGAGTTAGGCGTGCATGACCTGTTCGTACGAGCGCAGCCTTGGAGACGATAGGCAAGGCAGATTGCCATGTTTTAATCTCAACAGTAAAGGGACGACGAAATTGACTTTAGAGCCAACAGATAAATAAAATTTGGAATTTCGCTATAGGTCCGAAGAGCGCCGCCGTCAAACCCGATAAAGGACCAGATGCATTGGCTGGTGCACTGGCTGCTTAGGCTACAACTATCGGCTTTGTGTGAATTCAAATCAACCCCTACAAAGGGTGGGTATTATGATGTTGCAATACTGATCATATCCCTTCTGGCTCCCTGGTGCTTCTCTCTTACCTCTCTATCTCCAGTTTCTTTCCCCCATGCTCTACCACAATGTTGTTGCTGGCGCGAAACACTGACACCATTTCTCGTCTATAATTGCCCCTGACCAAGTCCGCGGTACTGGTTCCAATGGTTGACATACCGCTTCTGGAGACGTTCTTCCGACGAGGCGTTGAGGTTGGCATGAAGACCTGAAGGTCCTGCAGACTGCTTGTTGTGCCCGTAAGCATTGGCAGGTTGTGAATAGCCCTGTGGCTGGGTTGTCGTTCTGTTGACATCTACACTAATGGCTGGGAGTTCAACTGGTGCAGTGCTAGTACCATCCATCTCAAAGGTGTCGGCTGGAGGTTGATGTGCATCGTGGGGCTTGTCTGCGCGTCCTAGAGGCCAAGTCAACATTTCGTCCCAAGCTTTTCGAGCATTTCGTGAGAACATACCTCCGAATGGAGCGAAAGGATCAGTACTTGCTTGGGTGACTGTGGTATGTGGTGACATACCTTGGTTGGTACTCTTCTCCCCGTCGTCATAGCCATTTGTCCTGTCGTTTAGCATGCTGACACCATATTCCGAGTTGCTAGCTCGTCTTCGTCGTACCAGGCAAATGACGATGAAGGCAATGATGGCAAGAGCAACAACACCGCCGACAGCAGCCCCAACTATGATGCCTGTCGGCGGAGATGCTTCACCGGTGTCTTTTCCAAGGCTATGGGTTGAATTTGAAGCTGAAGGTGAGTACTCGTTGTCATTCGTTGTGGTTGGGGTTGTTGACGAGTTGATGAAAGATGAGGTGGTGGTAGGAGTGGATGATGTTTCCGGGTATTTGTCAGTAAAGATGAGAGTGTGTTTTGTGACAGTGACTCGGTTCGGGTTTGGAATTGTGCGAGTAGTGCCCGAGTCAGTCATGGTCGTGCTTTCACTGTCGTATGTCGGAGATTCCTGTGTAGGTTCTGTGTCTGATTCGGATGAGACATCTGCTGCTGTGCTGATTCTGGTTTCCGTTTGTATCGTCATTACACCATCCGTATCCGTTGGTGAGGAGGATTCGTCTGTTGAAGTGTCCTCATCGTCGTCCTCGATGATAGAGAATATGGGACGAGGTGTAGGCTCTCGCCGAAGCCGAAGGGAGGAGCTGCTTGCATCATCTGTCGATGTAGTCTGTGGCTCGACAAAAATGCCATCGTCCATAATACAGCCGTAGCCGTTTTTGCACGGGTTACCGCTACAGCATCCCTTGTAGGGCCAGTCGTCACAGTCATAGTAGGTCTTGCCAGATTCGCACCGAAAGTCCTGGCGTTGTTGAAGAACGTCGATGTGCATGATGCTCGGAAACGAGAAGTCGGGAGAGCTTCGAGACAGGTGAATAGAGTCAAGAATTCTAGAATGAAATGAAGAAGAAGAAAAAAGAGTCGTTTGCTGTGGAAAGAAGTGTTGGCAGAAAGTGTGTTTGTGCTGTGTTTGCAGTGGAAGGGGCAAACGAGGCCCGTGGTTGTGAACAAAGAAAGAAGTAAGAGGTGCAGCTTTCCACAAAAAGCAGCAACTCGTCAAGAAATAAAACGACCTTCTAAGGGTGATTACTTCTATAAACCCTTAAGGTTGGTAGGTAGAAGAAAACTTGGCATGAGAGTTGTGAAAGGGGAACAAGTGCACTAGTAGTTAGGAACATGTAGAGGGAAAGGAACAAATAGGAGAGGTTGTTCAACCAAAACTGACCCGAGCACTGCACATCAGTGACAGAAATTCGGAGCACGACCCGTTTGAAGGTAGCAAACGACAACAGGGAAATGTAGTAGAGTTTCACTATGGATCATGAGCAGAGGTGCACAAGGTGAGACGAGGAGTGAAAAGGAGGCCCGAAAGGGAGGAGGATATGTTGACGAGACGATACATAATTTGAGGGTGAATCTGATTTTGATTTTACTTAGATATATCGATGAGAACGTCCCATGAAATCATTTGTAACGGTGGACTTTCAAGTTTGAAGTTGATGGCCTCCAACCTCTGTCTAAACTCTCTACCTCCACCACCCACATGTTTGCTATATATCTCTAACACGTTTCAGACCAACTACATTTGCTATCTGCTAAGAAGCAAACAGCATTGTGGTAATCGATTATTATACCTATTAAAGTCAAAAACGTAAGTTCACCTAGTGTCACGTCGCGTTGATGTTGCTGCTCAACGTTGCACATAACGGGGATGCTTTCTGCATATGGATGAGTTTCCATTTGTCTTACAGTAGTGATCTGCAACGAAAGAATTCGCCCGCTTAAAGTATGGACCTGAGGGACACGAGGTCAAGGAGCGAGAGCAAACGAGTTGACAAACTGTCATGGACTTTGAGCAGCCTGAAAATAGTAACGTCAAATCACCTCGAGTTGAAGGTATTCACACCACTAATAACTGTGTTGGGATAGAACCAGGTCAAGACCCTCGCAAATATTGAATTGTATCTTCATTTCAATAAACTTAATCGACGCCGAGACCCTAACGCCAAAGTACAATAGCTGCCTCATCCGTCTCTTCTATGCACACGTTTTTTTCTTTACCAGCACCACCTCAACTCTTTGTTCCATTTATAGCTTCTCCAACAACAATTTGCTTCCCATGTTACCCACGGGCTTGTCGCCCTTCTTCTTGCCCTTCTTTCCTCCCTTGGCCGCTTCATCAGCCGCTTCGCGAGCAGCCTTTTGCTCAGCCGTTTCCTCCGTGGCCGCCTTCTCCAGAATCTTCTTGTTCTTCTTAAGAGTCTTCTTTAGGGAATCCTTCTCGCTGAAATCGGCGGCCTCGAGGAGACCAACGACGACAAACGAGCTAGGTCCGGTAGCCCAGTCGAGGATGTAGTCCTTGATAACTGGGTAAAGGATATTTGAGAACTCCAGAGGAGGGTCCACGGGAATGACCTTTCCGCTAGCCTTGTCATACTTTCCACCCTGGATTAGTGACTTGAGCATACGGCCACCGAATGGTGTTCGTGAGATGTGAACTTGAGGCTGAAGATCATCCTCAGCGGGCTCCTGCTTGGGGTCACCACCAGCAGACTGAGCAATGGACTCGAGCGCAGCCTGCTTGTCACCAACGCCAGAGAGGAGGACATCGGCCACGAACTGACAGCCGAAAGCAGTGACGGTCAGGTCGGCAGACGCCTCAGCAATAGCAGAGATGAGTTGCGGCGAAACGGCAGCGATGAGCTCGTTGCGACGAGCATCCTCGTCCTTCTTACTTGTTGTCTTTCGGATCTCGCGAACCTGCTCAAGGATCTCGATGTCGAAGGAATGGCTGGCAGGGAAAAGGGACTTTGCTAGGCCCTCAAACAGGTAAAGGATCGTTGTTCTGGCAAAGGCATTGTTTGCCGTGGCAACTACGTTGGTAACCAGGTTCTCGCCCTCACCCAAAAGCTCAGGGAAGATGGTCTTGGCGGTCAGTTTGGTATCGTCAATCACGTCGTAGGCGGTAAGGATGATGACATGGGCGTAGACATCACCAGACATGAGGAGGTAGGTGTCCTTGTAAGTCTTGAGGATCTGCTTGCGATCCTTGGAGGAACCATGCGCCAGAAGCAGGCAGACGAGCTTTGCGCCGTTGCGGGTAAAGGCCAGGTTCTTCAGCAAGTCACCGCCTTCATCTTCCTTGATCATCTCAACAAACTCGTTGGCTTCCTCGGTACCCTGTTCTGTGCTGTTAAAGTACTGGAACATGGCGTCGTGGAGCATGGTGAAACCGGTCATCTTCTTCTGGATGAGAGTGTTGATCATGTCCACCAAGGTCTTCATGATAGGCCCGCGCTTGTTGGGGTCCGCCTCAAGGATGGTCTTGAGATCAGCCGTAGGGTTGGCGTCCTTGTTCAGTTCGCGAAGAGAAAACTCGGGGCCGTACCATTCGCGAAGGAGGATGGCCTTCTGTTCCTTTGTCGCAACACCTCGGTAGATGTCATCAAGGATCCACGATGCCTCAGGGTGGTTGATGAGCTTGCGAACTCGGCCGTAAAACTCGGGGATGATGATATCGCGGATCTCATCGTCGTTCTGTACCAGAAGCTTTCCGATCAGGAACTTGGCGTATCTGCTCTCAGCCAGCTGACAATATGTACCCTTGAGCTCGCGCGCAATCTGTCTCCTCTGCTCGGGTGTCGAGTACTTGATAGCGGTCTGGACGGCTCGGACGGCGTCGTGCTTGAGAACGAAGTCCTTGATACGTCCGGTGATGATGGTGAAAAGTTCGTCAACCAGGGTCTGTCGCTCCTCCTTGGGAACGTGGGACTTTCTTCGGAGGCGCTCCCAGAGCTTCTTTGTGCGTTGAAGTTCGTCGGCGAGAGGCTTGGCTGCCTTGCGCTCTTGTGCCAGCTGCTTTTGTTTTTGATGGGATTCACGAGATGTTTGGCCTTGAGAAGTTGGTCAGTATCGGTACCGAGGTTGTTGAAGAGAAAAATTGGGCATACCTTGGTTAGCAGACTTTCCATCAGTAGACTTGTATTCCTTCTTGGGTGCCTCGTCGCTCAACTTGGCGCCGCCCTCCTCAGAATCGGATACATCATCTGAGCTCTCGGGTTTCTCAACTGGCTTCTGTCGAGTCTTCTCGCTCAACCGAGCCTTTTTGGGGTCGGATTTGGACTTGCCGCTAGGGGCAGCCTTTCTCTTGTTGCCGACAGCTGCTGATTTGGTAGCCATTGTACTGGAAACCTCGTGTCGGGGATGAATGTGTTGTATTGTATAGGATGTAGGATCGCAAATTGAGGGTCCCTGTAGAAAACTAAAACCATCAACTTTTTTTTCTCTTGGAGCGATGAGACCCAAAACCCGCCGCTTTTTTCAACCGATAAGGACGCCCCACTTTCTGCCCATTTAAGACATTGTATGAGGCGAAGGAGAACGACATCCATACTAGGTATTCATATTGGTATAAGTCGTATGTCTAGGTACCTAGAAAGAGATGAGAGAACGAGAAAGAGAAGGAGCAAAAATGAATCTTTTTCTGATAATGGTGTATGTATTGACCTGAATTCATAGGTATATCTGTACAAGTCGTTGAAGATTGTTCTCTCAGTATCTATATATCGATACCATCTGTATACTGGGTTAAAAGCAGCATTTTCCACTTTGTTAACAACCTACCTACGTTATGAAATTCCGCCCAGCTCGCATCTGTTTCCTATGCTATGAAAAGAGTCTACTGAGGAGCAATTTGCAAGCATAATATTTACCGGATAACATCGCAATATCGTAACGCATGCCAAGTAGGTGGAGTAAAACTCGCCTGTGCATGAGTAGATACCTAGTTTGCTAGTCTAGAGTCTCTAGACCCATCTCAGCTGTATGAATGATCCGACCTCTCACCCATTGACCAATACATTCAACCCAATCAATAGACAGAGGTGCAATAAACGAATGTGCATTTTATGCGTTCCGACGATCTAACAGGCCATTCAAAAACATTTGACTTGTCCCATCTGCATATTGTATTGCCACTCGGGCAAAAGATCTCCTCGTCCCTGCACGCCGTGCATTAAGTGAAACATGTCAAAAATGTATATCAGGGTGACAATATCCCGCTCAATGTCTAGTTCGGACCTAGGACTTGGGAAATCATGTCAAAATCATGGAGTGGATGGACCCCCCTTCCATCTCGCAGGTTGCGCCAAACCTTTTCGTTGGTAATGTCGCCAGCTCCTTGAATCGCAACGTCTTGCGACATCATAATATCACGGCCATTGTGTCGCTCCTGGACCAGGGATACGCCAAATGGAACTACCCAAGAAACAGACAGATCGTTCCTCGGGATTGTCACTTGTTTGTGCCGTGTCTGGATACGTCTACCATGGATATACTCGTGCTTCTTGAGGAGATCTGCGAGTTTATAGATCTTCAATTTAGCAAGCCTTTCTTGCCATCGCCGAGTTCAACAGCTTTATCATCCTTGACTGAATTTGACGTCGACTCTGCCGCTTCAACGCCAATGGAGCAAGCACCCAATGTCCTCATTCATTGCCGTCTGGGAATGTCACGTTCCGCGTCTGTCGCCATAGCCTACCTCATGCGACAACGCAAGCAAAGTCTCGACACAGTTCTATCCGATGTCAGCGCAAGACGCAAAGTCAGGCCTCGCGATAACTTTATCGACCAACTTCGGGTATGGGGAGCTGTTGGCTACCACGTGTGGGAAGATGAAGACAGGAGTATCCCCAAGCATGAGTATCAAGAGTACCTCATGAGACGAGATGTAAGACTCAAGGTTAAAGGGTTGACGGGGAATGAACCCATCTTGCCAATTGAACAAAGAGGGGACCCTCGATACAGTAGATAGATACCGGAAAAGGACGGCAAAAAGAAAAGATGTCTTGTGGAACACATTGGTTGGTACTTGGCCAAAAGATCCAAATTGAAGTCGAGAAATCTAGTCTATATTTTATGAAGGAAGGATGTCTGTCTCATCATCCCAACTTCCAGTAGCAACATGGTTGTAAATCAGGAACAGCAGGCGGTAAAAGCGCTATAATCAAGCCCAAATCTTTTCTGCCATCCCACCATAGCAAGAATTCCACGCTATTCCTTTTTCGCCAGCCCTCTTCAACTCCCCCGCTATGAGGGACCCTCCCCACTCTCATGATCTGGACCTCACGTCAGGACCAATCTATTCTCTAGGTTAGTAGTTATATAGCCAAAGCCTTCAAATAAGTTGCCCGGTATTACCATCTACACGACTACAGCATCATACTATAATCATGGGTCGTGAAGATCAGGTGGAAGAGCGCGAAGTGCTCGAATCCATCTTTCCAGATGAAATCACAGGTATGCTTCTTTCCTGTTCTCTTCTTCCTTTGAAACCTTTACTAACGTCGTTTTGCTCGCTGTAGATATTTCAGAGACGGAATTCCGTATATCAATCGCATTAGATATCCCAGATGAAGAAGACTCCGAGCCTCCAACTATGCTTCTACAAGTCCGCTATCCAGAAGACTACCCCGATAAGCCTCCACATCTCGATCTCCTCTCACCTCCGAACGCTGTCTCGCACGAACACTTTAACGTCGCCGAAGATCGTGAACAGCTCCTCGCCAGCCTCGAGGATGTCATCCAGGAGAACCTTGGCATAGCCATGATCTTCACAATAGTCTCCACCCTCAAGGAGAATGCTGAGCAACTCGTCCAAGAGCGTAAAGACGCCGTCGAGAAAGTCCGCGAGGAAGCAGCCAGAGCCGCAGAGGAGGAGGAAAACAGAAAATTCCACGGAACAGCCGTCACACCAGAGAGTTTCCTCAAGTGGCGCGCCGAATTCATCAAAGAGATGCAAGAGAAGAAGGCGAGAGAGGAGGAAGAGAGGCTGGCAGAGTTGAAAAAGGCAAAGATCAAGGAACCCGCTCGCTTGACGGGCCGGCAGCTCTGGGAGCGTGGTCTTGTGGGCAAGGTCGACGAAGAGGATGACGATGTACCCACTGAGGGTGTAGAGAAACTCCAAGTTGAGGCGGCTTAAAAGAGAACCTGGTCTTGTGGTTAAATCCTAGAAATGCATTATCGGGAGATACTCATGGGGCAAAGAAACAATCTAAGCACGATAACATGTCATCCAAAACTGGCGTGGAGAACTGATAGAAGCAAACAACTCATCCCCTCAGTTGCATGTTTGAGGGAGTCGTGAATTGCCAGGAGACCGCCGACTACTATATAGATCCATGGGGTAGAACATCACCCATCACTTTTCCCCCTACTTCCTACCAGCATAAAGAGCAATGCATGCTCCTTTACGGCCAGCCAATACCTATTTGTCGTTCCAAAACGCCATCTAAATGCTAGAAACAAAATCTTCTTTTTTATACTCATCATTACCATCCATTTTCCCTTTTCTTACATCCAGAATGTCTAACCCTTCATCTCTGCATCCTGATCCTCGTCATCGCTGCCATCATCCGACTCCTCATCATCCTCACCCTCGGCAGGTGCACCAATCACGCTATTGATCTTGTCCAACAACTCCTTTGCATGCTCGCCGAGTCTCTCGTCTTCGTAGTCTTGTTGCTGGTAGAGCTTCAGACATCGTGTGAGCCACTGTCGTGACGACTTGAGAATAGACTTGTACTCCTCGTCTGCGCTGTTCTGCTTTGCCGCGGCAGCCTGGGCCTTCTCTGCGGTAATGAAGAGGCACCAGCCACCAAGGTACCAGGCTTCAACACTTGAATCATCGTCGGAGACAAGACGCTCAAGAACCTGGAGCGCCTCATCCTCAAGTTCGGTTTCGAGTAGTAGACGAGCTAGGGCGATTCGGGTTGGGAAATCGGGAACGTTTGGATGCTGAGGTGGCAGATCCTGCCACAGCTCGAGACTCCTTCGCAGGGCAGTCTGAGCCTCGTCACCGCGCTCTTGAGAAATACGAACGTTGGCGACAGTCTGCCATGTCTCGGGCGAGGCGGGGGCGATAAGCATGGCCTCAGTGATGAGCGACTCGCATCGTGACTCGGCATCGGGCTCCCACGAAAGATCCGTCATGTAGACCTCAGTAACCGCGCAGAGCACACCACCAAGTTTGGTCTGCTTCTCATCGATGGCGGCCTGAATCTCAGGCGTACGGCCGGGTTGTTCAGAAAGAGCCTGGATCTGTTTTCGAAGAGCAGCAGCGCCGCGCTCAAACCAGTTGACGCTATCAAGACCACCCTCCTCACTCAGCTGCGCCAAAAGAAGGAATTTCTCAGGCCCACCACCAATCTTCTCATCAACGGTCCCATCCTCATCCAACTTGACTGCTCGCTCAAAAGCTGCTCGGGCCTCATCGATCTCACCGGCCTCGACCAGAATCGTACCGTAAAGATTGAGGACGCTGAGCTCAAAGTCGCCGCCTTCGCCTGTAGCTTCCAGAGCCTGTTGTGCGATTGAGATGGCTTCATCTAGGTTACCAACCTCGAGTTGAGTCTGGGCATCGACAATGAGTTTGGCGACATCAGGCTTCGACGCCTTTGTTTCGGGTCTCGATGGCGCCATTGGATGTGCTTTTTGGGGTATCTGAGATGTTGTGTTTCTTAAGTTTGTTGTTTTGTTGTCTAAGCCCGGAGCTCAAGTGGTACAAAATCAGATATCAGTGTTGAAGACTCGGCAAGGCCGTTCGGAACGATATGAGAAACGAGCTGAGGAGAGTTAGAAAAAGAGAGGAGCAAACAACTATCGTAAAGATTTCACTTCTCATCCACTTCCATAAACATGCGCCAGCCCAAGCCTTGAGTGGGAAGCAGAAAAAAAAAACTGAGGTGGACTGTTATCGATAACAAACAAACCTGCTGCGGGGCACGATACAAGCGCGGGGCAATAGACAGAGGAAGAGCAGGGGTCACGATTTACCAGCGACCCCGTCCGAGTCGGAGCTGACAGTACTGGGACAGATTATTTGTCATCATTTAACGGAGTGACTGTCGCAGGCAGATAAAGTCTGAATAGCTTCATTCTTCATTCTTCTTTCTGTCTTAAACGTCTTGGCTTCTGCTTTTCCATTGCAAAATTCAGTGCCCATAAATTCACTGTTTCAACGGATCCGCCGGTTCAATCTCCCCCTCAACCTCTTCACACCACGTGCCAAGTCTCATCAATCGTGTAAGAGTTGACTTTACATCAGTATTCAAGTATTTTCTAATAAGACTAGGTCTCTTCAGTAATACGATTCATCATGTTTACAGGAATCGTAGAGGAAGTTGGAGGTATGTTCTCCATTCATATCCCGTCATCATCTTATTCCTTCTGACTCAATCTCCAGTCGTCTCCAAACTCGATACAAATGACTCTACTGGAGGAACGTCCTTGACCATTTCCATTCGCCCCGGCTCAACTCTTCTGTCCGACTGCCATGATGGAGATTCTATCGCCGTAAACGGTGTCTGCCTCACCGTCACTTCATTCACCCCCGAGGCCTTCACAATTGGTGTCGCCCCAGAGACTCTACGCGTCACCAACTTGGGCGAGCTTGTCGAGAACAGCAATGTCAACTTGGAACGTGCTGTTCGTGCCGATACCCGCATGGGAGGCCACTTTGTCCAAGGACACGTCGATACCACTGCCGAGATTCTATCGGTTGAGATGGACGGTAATGCTCTGACCTTCCGCTTCCAGCCAAAGCGCAGAGACATGCTGCGCTACATCGTCTACAAGGGGTTCATCGCTATCGACGGCACCAGCTTGACTGTCACCAAGGTCAATGATGAGGAGGCATGGTGGGAGGTTATGCTCATCGCCTATACGCAGGAGAGAGTAGTGGTTGCGCAAAAGAAGAAGGGCGACACTGTCAATGTTGAGGTTGATATGATGGCCAAGTATGCTGAAAAGTCTCTCGGCGGTGTCCCTGGGTCAGATCCTACCGCCGCTGTATCGTTCCCCTTGATCGAAAAGATTGTGGAGAGGATCGTTGCGCAAAGTCTTGGAGCAAAGTCTTGAACCAACATCTGATCATATAATGCTCGCTTAAATGTATTGACGTTGGGTATCATATTCATGCTCTCATTCCGTGTCTTCTATCGTATCAATGTTGGATCGGCATCACCCCAAACTTCAGCAATTTTCTGACTCAGGGGCTTTCCAATCTTCTTCCGGCCAACCAAGTGACTCGTCTGGTAAAACACCATCTCTCGTTTCCGTTTCAGCCCTTGCTCGCCAGAACCGTATGCTTCGAATGCCTTGACAAACTCGTAGGGTGTTTTCCAGCGCTTCTGGATTTCCAATGCCTTCTCGCCTGTAAGTCCTTTCGTCGTCATGAGCATTTTCAAAAACACATCTCGCAGTGTCATCATCTCCGATTTTGAGGCCATGGATGAGAAAGCTGCATAGGTAATGTACCATCCCGTAGATGGAACACTCTCCCGAAGGTGAGCCAAGAGAGGAAGGTAGTTTTGAGCAGTCAACACTCGCGTTGGTATGACGTTCAGGGACTGTTTCCCATATTTCTGCTTGAGCATCCCCGTCATACGTGCCAGATACCGAATCGTCTCATCCATTTTGGCCGTTTTCTTGACAAAGTATCCATTAACGACTTGTGTCGAAGCGATAGCCGAGTCGACAGCTTCCTGGTATCTCTGAATTGAAGCCGGGTCCATCGTGATCTCCTCGATGATGTAAATGACCTTTTGCACACCAGAGCGTTTGAGACGAAACTTTTGCTCGTGAAATCTGCCATCTTTGATACTGCCAATCAAATCGTCCAGCCTTTTTCGCTCAACGATCCAGTCTAGGACAACCTCATCACCTTCAGCGCCTTGCGCCGCAAGTAAGGCGGGATCGTGACATTTGGCTATCCACTGGGCATCACCGAGCTCCATACTACGCATGATAGGTTTTACCCCTAGCTTTGCGAGCTCATCTTGCATGTAGTCGCGATCTGTCTTGGCGCGGACTTCGCGCACATCAAGTAGCAGCTCCACAGAGAAAGATCCAGGTGGCAATCGAATAGGTGTGAAGTTTGGCAGAGAATTAGGGTCAGAGTTTGCTGGTCCGTTCGGGACTACGTTCTGATACCCTGAAGGAGCTGAGATTTCATCAGCTGTCTCGACGGACGGCGCATCCTCTGTTGCAGTCACTGCTGGTGCAATGCTCGGGCCCGTCGCAGGCTGTGCTGGTTCAAGCCCTCCTTCTCCTACATTCGCAGCCTGCCATCGGTTTGTTTCCTTAATTCGCTTGGCGACCTCCCAACCTTCGTCTGTGAGAGCATACCTACGCAATGGTCGCCCCCTCTCATATACCAATTCCTTCTGCACCAATGTCTTCATCGAGTTCCATGCTGTGTAGAATTTTGTTGGGTCGCTAGGTGCAGAAAAGGAAGAGTCACAATGACGCTGTGCAACCTCAATCAGATCTGCCTTGGTCATGCCTGAGGAGGAATCTTCGTCGTGGGTTGATAAGCCCAAGACAAGAGCGTAGGCGCCTGAGCGATATGCAGGGACATATGCTTTGGGTTTGCGCGCCTTCTTGGCGGGTCTAGCAGAACCATCTCCTTGATCCTGACCATCTTGTGCAGCTGCAGCTTTCCGTGAATTTGGATGTGCCGGCATCTGGAGGCCATTCTCCTGGCAATGCTTCTTTAGTTTATCCTCCAGACGTTCACACAGCTTTGGGCCAAACCCTTTCAGTTGCTGAAGTTCTGAAGGGTGTTCGAAGGGAATTGGGCATGCTCTGAGAGAGTTATAGGCATTTTTGTATGTTGTGACGCCCTTCGAATTCCTCTCACGAGCCTGGTCTAGCCATTCTTTGACCCACGCCAGAAGCTGGGGGTTTGCAGTGTTGGCGTCATCCATGACGGGAGTGAGAGATGATCAAAGGGCGACTCAGAGAGGACTCAGAGAGGCTCAGGACATTCGTAATGTCTTTGAGAGTGATTCGACCAAGGAAGTGCTTCGCAGCATTCCCTCCTTTGCCACTGTCGATTACAGGGTTGATGAGATGTCCAGGATGTGTGAACTTGCGAGTCGTGACAAAAAGTTCACGCGTTGGTGTCAAGAAAATGACACGACATCACGTGCGCATCAATGGGCAGCTCGATTTCTGGCGGAAGAGGCGTCTCAACGAAAATTATCCAACCAGAAGGCATAAATCGCACACCTGGAAGTCTCCAGCCACAGGAGCGGGGCGTAGATCAGCTCGTAAAGAAGTGGCACTTGCTGCTCTCCTGCCCAGTTGCGATAATTATAGCACCCTGAAGCCGTGAGATTGAGGGTGTACTGTAAGAACTTGATCAGCAATTTCAGGCCCGCATAAAATTGCAAGGAAATACGAGTTGATCAACTAATTTCTCGCTTTGGCAAAAAATATCAGCTTAGTAGTATCTGAGAGTAGACGCACAGCCTACAAGTATCCATACCTAGATGGATGATGTTCAAACCTGGTTCCCGCTAAGGTCCCCTGTTGTGACCAGTTCCAGCAGCCGTTAGTTACCTATCATTCTAACCCCTCCACCCCCAAAATAAGCACTGTACTGTACCTCTCAAGCAGCGGAGGCCTTTTTATCGTTTCATAAGGTGAGGGACCCGACCTCATAGCTCCGTCCTCTCCCACCTCATCCACTTTCTACCGCTTTCTAGTCTACTACTGTCAATACCTCTTTTTTTGTTCTGTTCTCATTCTTCAGCCTTTTCCTTTTTCTTCAAAAGATACCCTATCCCAGAGCAACTCGTATAGAATGGACAGCAAAATCCTTGAGGCTTCGGCGAAGCATCCCATCGTCCCTAACCATGCCTACACTTATGGCACTGCGGGGTTCCGTATGAAGGCTGACCTGTTGGACGGTGTCGCCTTTCGTGTCGGTCTGTTGTCTGGTCTTCGTAGCCGTAAGCTCAATGGCCAGGCCATCGGTGTCATGATAACTGCCAGTCACAATCCTGCCGTTGATAACGGTGTCAAGATTGTAGACCCTATGGGTGAGATGCTGGAGCAGGAGTGGGAGGCCTTTGCGACCCGCCTCGTCAACTGCGAGACCGACGAAATCCTCCTTGATACCTACAAGTCTTTGGCTTCTCAGCTCAAGATTGACCTGTCCGCGCCTGGTCGCGTTGTCTACGGTCGTGACACCCGTCCTTCTGGCCATTCCCTCGTCGCCGCGCTCGCCGATGCTCTCGAGGCCACTTCGACCGAGTACACCGACTTCAAGATCCTCACCACTCCCCAGCTACACTACCTGACCCGCTGCATCAACACTGAGGGCACTCCCAAGGCCTATGGAAAGGTCAGCGAGGCCGGTTACTACGAGAAGCTTTCCGAGGCCTTCGTTCGAGCCCTTCGCGGTAAGAAGGTTCAGGGTCAGCTTATCGTTGACTGCGCCAATGGTGTTGGTGGCCCTAAGCTGTCGGAGTTGCTCAAGATCATTCCCAAGGATGTTACTGGCCTCGATGCCAAGGTTGTCAACGACGATGTTCTGCGACCTGAGGTGCTCAACCTCGACGTAAGTTTGGCAATTGATACTCGATATTCTATCATCACTGACACGCAATTTTACAGTCTGGTGCCGACTATGTCAAGACCAAGCAACGCTCTCCTCCCAGCCCCAAGCCCGTTCCCGGTGTTCGATGCTGCTCGCTTGATGGTGATGCCGACCGTCTGATCTACTACTGGGTCGATCCCGAAACCGGGTTCTTCATGTTTGACGGTGATCGCATCTCATCCCTTAACGCTTCCTTCATCGGCGATCTCGTTCGCTCTGCTGGTCTTGCTGATGACCTCCGTATTGGCGTTGTCCAGACCGCCTACGCCAACGGTGCCAGCACCAACTACATTGAGAAGCACCTCCAGCTTCCTGTTGTCTGCACCCCCACTGGCGTGAAGCATCTGCACCATGCTGCTTGCCAGTTTGATGTAGGTGTTTACTTCGAGGCCAACGGTCACGGTACCGTCGTCTTCTCTCAGGAGGCTATCCGTGCATTCCACGAGACTGAACCCCAGTCACCCGCTCAAAAGGATGCTCTTGACACCCTTGCCGCTGTCAGCGACCTCATTAACCAGACCGTTGGTGACGCCATCTCTGATATGCTCATGGTGGAGGTCATTCTCGCTCACAAGGGCTGGACCCTCAAGGACTGGGCCATGACTTACATCGACCTTCCCAACCGCCTCGTCCGTGTCGAGGTCGGCAACAAGGACCTCTTCAAGACCACAGATGCCGAGCGTCGTCTTAGCCACCCTCCCGGCGCCCAGGACGAGATCGACGAGTGTGTTAAGAAGTACACCAACGCTCGCTCCTTTGCCCGTGCCAGTGGTACCGAGAATGCCTGCCGTGTGTACGCCGAGGCGGCCACCCGATCTGAGGCCGACGAGCTTGCCAACAAGGTTGCCCAGATCGTCAAGCAGTTCGGCTCTTAGGGAGATCATCCTTTGCCCAAAGGTTAATATGAAATGAGACATGACCAGGTTGCTTTGGCTTATGACGATTGAACTATGAGATGGTAAAAGTGAAGGGTTTTCCTTGCGATTGTGATGAAGGAGGAGTCAAAAAAGAGTCAGGGAGAAATTGGACGAGATGATGGATTGAATGATATCAAAAAAGCCAATTCTTGCCATCAAAAGGCATATTTCCATACAATAAAAGCGGTTTTTGGTGTGGGAGCCATACAATAGTGCAAATTGCTTGCAGCGTGATCTCATGAGACTGGCCTGAGACTCATGTCTTTGACAACCAATACCAAATGGTAAGGTCAACGATGCTTCATCCGTAAACATGCATTTATTATTGGCAACTTTCCAGCATAGCGTCACTGCACTTGTTTCAATCTTTTTGTTGTAAATCTTTTATTTATCCCATCTATAGTTCTTCCGTATAACTCTGAAAAGAACGCCAACCGCCTCGCCTCGTACAAAGAAAAACAAGATTCTCCAGTTGATATCTTACTTCTGGATGCATGCAGATTTTTGTCCCTTTTTGTCCCTCCTCATTCCTACGAGGTTGGTTTGTCAGGGGCATCCTGGTGGCCCTTTTCAACTACAAAGGTTGAATACGTTGTCCTCTTTTTTTTGTTTTGTAAACCATCATGTCGTCATTAGCAACATTCAAACTTTTCTGTTTTGCAAGTCTCATTCCAACAACTAAGACGTCTAGCACATGTGGTACTCGCTCTCGCCCTTTGAGATGCGGTTAGCATCCTCAGGAGTGAATTCGTAAGAGATCTTGATGTCGAGATCACGTCGGTTCTTGGAGTTAGGCTTGACGTCAAGGTCGAGAGAAATCTCCTCATCCTTCTGGACAGTAAGGACATCGTCAAAGTAAAAGACGGTCTGCTTCCAGTGAGTGTACTTTGTGTGGGGGCCGGTCGAGAAGCGGATGGGCTTGTGGCAGGCGGTGAAGTCGATATCGAACCAGGAGACGAGAGCGTGGATGAAGTCGTCGCGCTTAGCGGTGAGCTTGAACTTGGTCTGGAAGGCCAGGTCGGCAGTAGTGCAGGTGTAGAGGTCAAGTGTCAGGACGGGAGTAGGGTCTGTGACAACAGCCTTGAGCTCGACGGTGTCGACGAGAGGCTCAGAAAGAGCGGTAGCCTTGAGGGGACTATAGTCGAATCCATAGACGTCGTTCCAGACTGGACGCATGTCAGTCAGTATTGATCCTGCAATTTCAGACCGGTGGACTTGGTAGCACTTACACTCAATCTTCTCATCCTTGTACTCGCCATCCTCGATACCAGCAAAGAAGATGGTGGCCTTGTCGGGGAAGATAAGACCATCCTTCTGGAGATAGGTGTCTCGGGCATAGAGGACTGTGTCAAGCATGGACTCGTAGAGAAGGAAGTAACCCATCCACTCGGAGATGATGATGTCAACCTTGGGGAAGGGAAGCTCAACCTCCTCCATCTTGCCCTGGAGAAGGGTGATCTTGTCGGAGAGACCGTTGGCGGCGACGATCTCACGAGCCTTGAAGATAATGGTGGACATGTCGACACCGATAACATGCTTAGCACCAGCCTTGGCAGCAAACCTGAAGTAGGAAAGTAGTCAGTAATTGTCATTTTTTTCACCCGCCATATCTTTATTAATCGTGTCCGTCGAAATCGCACGTATGCATCGTGATAACGTTTCGGCGAAGAAGTAAACGCCAGTAGAAGCGGGGCATGTGTGAAGTCGACAGAGCAAGATTTGTCGACGGGAAAAGCAAATTTTCGATAGAGCCACATACATGGAGAGAATGGCAGTGCCGCAGCCAACATCAAGAACAACCTTGTCCTTAAAAATGTGCTTGTTCTGGACAATGGCGTTCATGTATGATCGGGTTCGGACCTCATCTTTCTATATTCACGAGGCGTGGTCAGCGGGGGAGGATTCTCATTTTCGCATCGCGGGGGAGGGGTTAGGATCGGTAGCCATACCAACATCTCCTCGTGGATGCCTTTTTGCGAGGAACAAGGTGTTAGTGGATTGATGCTTGATTCTGGTGATTGATTCAGTTCATACCATGATGATCGTAGCTATATGAGAAAGAACCAAAGGTTAGCAAAAGTTCCAATCCTATAGATCAAATGATGCGAACCTCTTAAAGTAGTGCTGCTCGCTGTGCTCCATGCTCTGGATCTTCTGCTCAGCAACCTCGACCTCCATCTTATCGCCGCTCATCTTGAATGGGATTTTCAGACTGAAGCACTTGTAAGAAGTTGGAAGAAAAGAGAATCAAGTTTGGAAGAAGAAAAGAAAGAAAATAAATCTTCTTTTCTTTGGTACGGTGGTGGGATAGTTGGTAAAAAGAAGAAGAAGAAAAAGTCCAGTCGCAAAGCAAGCAAATCGATGAAAGCGGGACACGACAGGGACCCCAAAGCAAAATTGCCGTCTTAGTCGGAATTTTGGGCAGAAAAATAATTTATCGCTGTCACCGCCTCCAATTTTTTTTCCTTCTCGAATTTTTTTTTTCCCTTGGGCAAGACGGGAGGCAAAGAGGGGACCCTTTGGCAAGGAGCTAGCACTAGAGGGCCCCCATTCTAGGCTTAGCTGAGGAAATTACAGCAGAAGCTTTAGCACCGAAGAGTGTACTTGACTGGTGGGTACCCGTTGCAGAAGGTCAGAAGCAGTAACGTAGCTGACGGTACGTACTGGGTGACCTGAATCGCTTCAACATGAGCTTCCATCAGATTTGGTCCCATTTATCATGACAATTCGGGGACGCCGTGAGCATAGAGCGCGTGTCTAATACTGAATCGCGTTATCATAGGTCACTTTGGCAGAAACATCAATCAATGAGGTTACACATGTAAGAAACCCTCTTAATCGTATTGAGGTTTCATATTGTATCCTATCTACTAGTAGGTACTCATCATCCGTATGGAAGCATTCAAGCCTTTATCATACCCTCCAGCATGTCTTCTTCATCTCAAAAAAGGGGAATCTTCAGTCGACATTGCCGTCCCAGTTTACCTCTCCTCCTTCGTCCCCCGATCCTTGGCACTCTTCTTTTTCTTTTATTCTTCTCTTTGGCATTAACCCGGAAAACGCCCAGACGCCTTTACATGCAGTTTTTTATCAAGATCAAAACATCCCCAGAGCACACTTAAACGTGGGCATGCAGCATATGGCCCCTGCCGCATCTCACGTTATCTTTAAACAAGCAAGACGCTGTTGATGCAGCCCTCGTTCTCGGGGTTGTTGGTCACCTGGGCGTAGCGACCCCAGACGACCTTTCCACCAGCAGTCACCAATCCCAACTCGCTGACGTTGACCTCGATAACGGTACCCTTGGTCAGGACACCGAGCTGGGTGTACAGAGGGTTCTGGGGGTTCTTCTTGACACTGATGATGGGAAGCTGCACCGTGACACCGAGCTCGGGGTGAGTGACGTTGGCCTTCTTGTATCGGAGACCCATGGGTCGAATGAAGCGCTCGTGCTTGGGGTTGCGTCGTGTGAAGTCGGGTCCAACAAACGTAGGCTTTGTCACCATTCGCTTCCAGGCCTTCTTCTGGACCTTCTTTCCGGTCTTGACCACCTTGAACATCTCCTCCTCGCTGATACCTCGAACCTTGGGCAGAGGCACAGCGAACTTGGCCGCCTTTTCGGCTCGCTTGTTCTTGATGGCGCTGCTGAGAGCCTTGGCTGTGGAGGGGTTGCTTCGGTCCAGCAGGTACGAGGGCATGGGTGTCGTGGGCTCCTTCTCGTCGGCAGTCTTGACATTGCGCTCCTCGTGGGCCTTGATCGCCTTCTTCATCTGGATCTTCTCATTGTGACGCTTCTTCTGGTAAAGCTTGGCTCGTAGACCACGCAGGTTCTGGGCATCCTGAGAAGCCTTGTGGCCTTCACGGGCCGTCTTCTTTCGGAGACGTTCCTCATGATCGAGACGACGACCATGTAGCTTGCGCCATCTTTCCATATATTCGTTCTGAGGCTATTGGGGGGTTAGTCTCCATTTTCGCAATAATCATCAACACTTGACGATGTATACATACCATATTGACGGTATTGCCCAGGCAGGGACTTGTATCTTGACTGGTGGGGATAGGATGCTGAAAAATTCCAGGCGATAAAAAAAAAAGTGGCGGTTTATCGTCCATGGATACATACCAGCCATGCCGGCCATTCGGCAGAACAGATCATCCGGGAAACCTCCCCCCAGCGGCCCTGGATAGCCTATGAACTTTTTCGACGAAAAGGCTCGAACAGAACGTCAAGCGCTCTCTTATCGACCCATTTTGGACAACAAGAGGTGCCCAAATCTGCCGTCCAAAATGAGCAGGGCACTTCTTCGCTCCGTGATGGAGCTTCGTGCACCTAGCACACGTCTCGCTCCTTCATTCCTCGCACCAATTCGTGCTCGCGCATTCAACACCACCGCGCCCATCGTCGAGCCGACGCCGCAGTACCATCCCAAGAACGCTCCCAATCCTACCGATGATCAAGTTCGACCTCTGGCCTTCAAGAAGAGCCACCCTGTTGATCCACCCAAGCCAATGGCCGATTCCGTCAAGAACCTTCTGCCTTTCCTCGCTGCTCAGCCAAACCACTACATCACGGTCCACATCCACGGATTCCCTTACCTTGTCCAGGAAGGTGACCAGATCCGACTCCCATTCCGCATGCCCGGCGTCCAGCCCGGCGATGTCCTAAGACTGAACCGCGCTTCCGTACTTGGTAGTCGAGATTACACAATGAAGGGAGCTCCTCATATCGACGAACGTGTATTCGAATGCCGAGCCATTGTCGTCAACACCGAATCAGAGCCCCTGCGCATCAAGATCAAGAAGAAGAGAAGGCAGAGGAGAAAGAGACAGGCCAAGAGCAAGCATCGATACACCATTCTGCGAATTTCTGAATTGAACATCAACAACGCAGAGGATATCGAGGGCCTGGAGTAATGGGATGAATGTCAAAGGGGTCATGTTAGAAAGAGTTGTGTACAAAAATCTTACGGTCGACGTCTTGACGCTATGTCACCAAATCCAGCGAGTATAGCTGGTGCTGTATAATAGAAAATTTTAAAGCATCGATTACGAAGGTTACATGAGCGACGTCGTCACCAATCTACACTACACAAACGCCAGAATTGAAGAGCGGGAAACGATGAAACGATATGATGTGACTTCTTGACAAGTCGCTGAAAATGCTTAAATTTCTAACAATCGCTTCCCCCAAAAGATGAAAGGCACAATGAAGAGAAAAAGAGAAGACGCCCATTCTAATCCTGGAATATTTTGATGCGCGCCAAAAAAGAAGAAGCCCAAACAATTGGGTCAGAAACAAACATGATTGACAGTGATGGTGAGTGTTTTTCTCTCAGCAAGACCAGAAACAGAATACTCCTCAACACCAAGCTATAATGAAACAAGCTCATGGCCTCTCCAAAAGAAAAGAAAAGAACTCCAGAAAAGAAAAATACCAAAGGTCGAGTTCCTTTTTTCGTTCATTCTCTCAGTTTCCAAATCACAGACAAACCACCCCCTTCTGTTATTCATTCATTAATTCGCACAAACATTTCTCTCGTAACACGCGTGTACATTGTACATCCGGCTCACATCCTATTAGCCATTGCTTTCTTAACACTTGTCCAATAAGCCTGTGGCCAGACGCTGACGGTCTCTGCCTCTGTGGGCATACGCTCGCGACACCTCGTGACGACACTCTGGATGATCCTACCAAGCAGCTCCTCGTCGATGGGGAGCGCCTTGTCGGTGAGTTCGGCAGGGTAGAGGAAGGGGTCCGACTCGTGAAGGAGTTCCTCGCAGTTGGGACGCATGTGGTGGTCTCGGTTGAGGCACCTCTTCAAGGTGCGGATGAGCGAGGGCGGCACAGACATACCGCCCATACCGCGAGACGGGAACTCGATCTCATGGTCCCAGTTGATGATGGCTTGACATCTCGACATTTGGTTGGCAATATGGCCAAAGGGCGGCAGACCATAAACCATCTGGTAAAGAATACAGCCCAGTGACCAGATATCACTAGGTTTTCCGAGCTTCATAAGCTTGGGTCGGCCAGGAGCCCTGCCTCCTCGAGGGTTATTCGAGTCCATGAGAGACTCAGGAGACATGTAGTTGGGAGTTCCAACCTGAGTCTCACGATGAACGTTAACCGTCTCATCGGTCTGAATGGCATTGGCGATACCGAAATCGATGAGCTTCAGCTGTCCCTTGACCAGGACAAAGTTGGCTGGCTTTAGATCCGAGTGGACAATATCACACTGGTGAACGGCCTGCAAACACTCGAGCATCTCCTTCCAATAGAATCGCACAAAGACAGGATCAAACTTGGCGGCTTCGGGATTGTAGCGTTTCCGTAGGAAGGTGTTGAAATCAAGCTCGCCAATTTCCATAAGCTTGCGGTGAGTTAGCAACATGCACGATAAGACAGACAGTCAGATGGGTTAACATACCAGCGTAAGGACCTGCTTCTCAGTGTTCATCTCCCAATCAAATAGCTTGATAACACGCTCCACCTCACCGAGCTTCTTGAGAAGATCGATCTCACCAAGGTAGCCCTTGATGGTTGAGTCATCTGCATTCTCCAAAGAGACACGCTTGAGAGCAAACATTTTCCCATTCTCAGCTGCCACTCGGTATACCTTGCCACTACCACCTCGACCTAGACAGTCCAAACGAGTGTAGGCCACGCCGTTCACTCTCAAGATGTTACGTCGCTGCTTGGCTTGCGTCGTCGTGGCTGCACCAGCTGTAGCTGTGGCAGCCTCCAGGACGGACATCTTTGGTGGTGGTGGAGGAGCTTGTCGAAGAGGCGTATTCTTGGCCATTGAAGCCAACGGCTTACGTTCAGGTGAAGCTGTTCGCAGAGCATTGACTTCGACACTCATCGGTCGCTTGGGTGCCTTGTCTGCGAGAAGATCAATCGACGGCTTGGCCCGCTTGTGACTAACAGGGGCCTCATTCTCTTGATCCCGCCTTGAAGGAAGCTCAGGTCGGGGAGCTGGGAGCTTGTAGTGAATCTCCTCGGGCTCATTCCGCTCGGGTTGCTGTTCAGGCTCTCTCTCTTGTGCGGGGGTTGGTTCAGGGGTAGGTTCTCTTGGTGATGGCTCACGGGAAGCTCTTGAAGAACCTGTGCGCAGATCGAGGTTGGATACATTTCGTCGATGGATCGCTCTGGCAGCCGCGTTTCCACTAATCGGGCTTCCAGAGTTGAACTCTCGGATAGCATCACCGTAATATGATGCCGCGTGTTGATCATCAGCGGGCTGGCTGTCATGCTCCTGGCTCGAAACAAGATGGTCACCATCCATGTTGTCCCCGGCCTCCTCTTCACTTTGCCTTCTTCGGCCTCGTCTCGCTGGTCCACTAAGAAAGCTACCGGCAACCTTGCCTACACGCTTGACTCGCATAGAACTTTGCAAATTTGCATTGTCCTCCGGTCGTGTCCTGGTACTTGTGGAGGGGTATCTCGAGACGCTTCCATGGCTGAATGGGGGAGGATTGCGGGCAACAGTTGAGGGTTCCTCGGGTTGGTCGTTCTCCACCTCGATGGCAGACCTGTCTGACACAGATCGCTCCATGGAATGCCCCGTCGATGGGCCAACGGAACCCATCCGGCTTCGGTTACCCGAGGATCCAGCGGCAATGCGTACAACGCGGCCTCCCTGGGCAGGAGTATTGATATCAGGCTTGGGCTCACTCCTCTCATCTGATGACATGTCCCGGCTACCAGGCCGGCTTTGGGGTCTTGTCTGCTGAACTGAGCGTGACATGGAGGTAGATCGACGTTTCGTGGGCTTCATCTGGCTGAGACTCTGAGGGGTGTTACTCAGTCTCACAACCCTTCTCCTCACAGGGCTAGCCTCGCGACTCGTTCCAGGAGCAGGGCTTGTTTGCCTTGAGGAGCGGAGGTCGTGAACTTGTGCGCTTCCGGATCGTCGGTGTCTGCGACTTTCTGATGCAGATGATGTCGACGCGTTGAGGGCACTGACACGTCGTCGGGTTCTGGGAGGTGACACTGGTCTGGCAATGGGCTCAGGAGCACCGTCATTGAGCAATGCCTTGGTGAGGGCACTGAGCTTCATTGGAACGGGGATCTCGTCCTCGGAGCTGTCGTCGTGGAATTCCCGTTGTTGAGGTTGCTGGTAGCTATTGGGAAAAGAGGAGGCGACAGGAGCTGGATACCTGTCGCTGTTGTTGATTGTCGGTTTCGAAGGAAGCTTTCTGAGAGCTTGTCGTTGGGAAGTCCTCCGGACGAGGCCGGTTCCCAAAGGTGTAGGCGATGCAGTCGCCGTCATTATTGTTGTTCAGGTTGAGATCGTTGGGCGCGTCTGGTGAGTGAGTCGATAGATGTGTTGTTGAGAAGCTGGTGGTGATTAACAAGGAATTAAGAGTGTGCTACGCGTCGTTCGTGCCCATGATGTGAACAGAAGCAAAATTACAACAAATTTAGTTTATGCGTCGCGTTAGGATGCATCGTCAAGGAAGATGGATGAAGGATTGTGTTGTATTTTGGTGGTCGGAGCTTCAACCAATGAGATTGTTCTAGGTTGTCCCAGCAACGGGCTGTTAGACACGCCAGAACCTGTTCCGGGATAGCGTACCGGGATAGTGCATTGACGATGGTTTACAAGGGATCAACACGAGGTTGGTCAGGTATGAGATGGTTGAATTGCCGAGGGATGTCAATATGGGGACTTGATAGTGAAAGGGTTGTGGTCTTGGTAGAACGATTCTTTGAAATATGCAATTTTTGATAGTTGGACATTATTATCAGACATCACATGGCTAAGAACCGCATGTATAGCATGTTTTGTATCAGTGTTTATCCGAGATTCAATCAATTGATCGCTTGAATTATAGATTATTAGAAAATCCCATCTTGCCAGCCACTGGTAAAGATGACTCTCACCCAAGTCCACTCCCACCCTGATTGCATGGCTGGGAGTGGGACTTGGATGAACAACAAGTTTATAGTCAGGAGAAGAGATGCGGTTCCACTTGGACAACTCCGCTAGTTTTTGTTTTCTGTAGCATCGTGGGATCTCCCTTGTTGTTTTGTGAGATATGAGAGGTTGGTTCATCTAGAAAAGAGTCGTGTCAAGTTAAGGCCGTCACCCAGACAAAAAGATTGAACCTATTTTAGTTGACTTGTTGAAACATAAGCTCAGGTGACTGTGTTAATAGTATTACCGTAGTACTCGGACTACAAAGCAATCATCATGCAAGTGAAATTCTACTTGCCATTGATGCTGTCTAACTTCCAATACTATTCCACCAACAACATCAGTCTCAGTCTCAGTATCAGTTACTATACTTATCTAGGGTATCTCGGCTTAATCAAAACAACAGCCAGTCCGGGACTATGTAAATAGAGTTAAGGAACAAAAGCATGATAGCACTTGGCTTATACTATGGACCAGTATGGTATCAAAATCTCGACAACAAACTAAGAGGAAACAACAACACTCGTTATCGAGTCAAGTTAGGTTAACCTACACTCACAACCAATGTGTTATTGAAATTTGTCCCGCGGATTCCACGGCCAGCTTGAAATCCCGAAGCCAACCTGCACAACGGCTCCGAATACTCCGAAACACACCCTAAGAAGACACTCCCCACCCGGTAATTAACAGGATTTTAGAGGCCAGCAAACCAGTAACGGCTAGGCCTTCAAGGTTCCAATGCTCACTGTCCATCCCATCCATCCCCCCCCACCACTAACATTATGCGACAGTATGGTGCTTTGATTGTGTAATTGTGCCCAAACCCCATAAACTTAATTACAGGCACAACATTTCGTCAACTTGACTCTTCAACAACCTGTTGTGCTGCCCATTCATCGCATCCTCCCGGCTTCCCCTTCTTCTCCCTCCCACGTCGATGCTCTTACAATGGCGCCTCACAGGGGACGGCCTTGGACTCGAGTCCTCTACTTGACCGTCCTCATTCTTGGATTTACTGCGACAGTGTCTGGTTCCGCTGGCGACAAACTGCCCGAGTTCAAAGCATGTCTTGAGGTGCGTTCCTGATCATTGCTCCCCAATCGCAGCAACTACAAATCATCAGCGACTAACGATCTTTAGTTTTGCAAAAAGGAAAACTGCGCTCCCGGAAAGCAAACCTCCATTCGTATGTTTACATCTTGGTCTTGGTCTATGTCTTCGTCTATAGTCCAACTACTCCTCCACCGATCATCGCATTCCCGACTAACCTCCTATTCTTCTCATAGCTGTCTTCCACCGCCTACTTCTATGGAACTGCGATAGCGAATGCAACTATGCATGCCAACACATCATAACCGGCCATCGCCTAGATGCTGGTAAAACCGTCGAACAATTCTACGGGAAATGGCCCTTTTACCGCTTTCTCGGCATGCAGGAACCCTTCAGCGTTCTCTTTTCATTGGGAAACCTCTGGGCGCATTGGGATGGATTGAACAAGGTCCGCACGAAGATCCCGGAGACGTACTCCATGCGCCGATTCTATGAATACTTGGCGACTTTTGGTATCGCATCTTGGATATTTAGCTCCATCTTCCACACTCGTGACTTTCGCTTCACCGAGGAGCTCGACTACTTTGCGGCCGGCGCCAGTGTCCTGTACGGCATGTACTACACACCCATTCGTGTCTTTAGGCTCGACAAGCGAACTCCCCGCAAGCGCTCATTCCTCCGGTTCTGGACTGTGCTGTGCATTGGCCTATATGTATGCCATGTCTTCTATCTCAAATTCATCGATTGGGATTATACCTACAATATGGCCGCCAACGTGGTGGTGGGCATCACGCAGAATGCGCTCTGGACATATTTCAGTTTCAAGCGCTACAGGGAAACGAAGCGCACGTGGGCCGTCTGGCCTCTCTGCGTTGTCACTTGGATCATTTTTGCCATGAGCATGGAACTGTTCGATTTCCCTCCCTGGTTCGGCTGCATTGATGCTCATAGCTTGTGGCATCTCTTTACAATAGCGCCCACAGTTCTATGGTACAAGTAAGTATCCCTCGTGCTTTGCTACGGGTCGAGACTAACTAACGGCCATGACAGTTTTCTAGTTAAGGATGCACATGATGATCTAAGTAGAAGTCAGAGACTCAAAGCCTGAGTTACTTAATACGACCTAATTATAATGATTCTTGAATACGTTTGCAGTCACCTTTCCGTCAACTAACAACTATCAGACTTTAGTTTGATGCGGCACTGAAAGTTTTATCATACACTTGGCCATCTTGACACGAATAGTTAATGAATGTTTGTCTTATTACTGTACTAAGGACGGGCTCATCTCCAACTCCAACGTTTCCCTCATCACCAGCAGCTTACACGACAGGAACCCGATGGCAAACCCAGCGACACCAATGGCCAGCATTAACGACGCAGTCAGCGATGAGCTCACCTCGCGCTCCAGCCATCTCTGGCGGAGGCGCATCGTACCAATTCTTAGGAAGAAAAGCTCTTCCACGGTCACTTCTCCCGACAAGTTGGGCTTGAGTTGTGTGGAATCCCGGCGACTTTGCTTCTTTTCAACTCTATTGCCTGGCGGTCCAATTAGCATCTTCGCTCAACAAGTACCAGAATTGTATTATCGCGACTTACAGGAGAGTGAGTGACACATCACCCTGGAGGCGTGCTTTGAGTTCAAGCTCCACATCCAGGTTCAACCCAAGCTGTAGACGGACAGGCTTGGTCTCGGCAAGGCGGGGGAGAACAGGGCCGGTCTTGATACCGCCGTTGGTGGCAGCGAGCTGCTTGTTGTTGTTGCGGCGGCGGCGGCGTCGGCCCTGGGAGTCGACACTTGAGGCAGCATCGGAGGCTGAGTCATCGAGCTGCCGGCGCAGGTCAGCAAGGATATTATCCGCGGAGCGGGCAGGGCTGCTGTTTCCAGACGCCAAGGAGGTACCGACCTTGGGCATGATGGGTTGAGAAGCCATGGTTTCTGCGTAAGGGGGTGGGGGTTGACTGGGTAGTTCAAAGCTCAACGTCGTCTCTGACTGGTAGAAACGGTGCGAGTAACTCTCGTGGTAACTCGGTGGTGGAGGCGGCCGACGCTTGCGGGATGCTCTTACGAGTCGGAGTGGCTTTACTTCTAAGCTGGTGCTCCGGCTGGGGTAGTAGGGCGGCGGCTGAACGGCGTAACCTTCGGGCTTGAGTGGGAGTACACG
This sequence comes from Fusarium penzigii, assembly GCA_013623535.1. Taxonomy (NCBI): domain Eukaryota; kingdom Fungi; phylum Ascomycota; class Sordariomycetes; order Hypocreales; family Nectriaceae; genus Fusarium; species Fusarium penzigii. The sequence continues at coordinate 124,562 of JABFFC010000072.1, forward strand.
TGGGAGTGCTGTACCAGCAGAGACACCGAGCGGCGGGACGTTGAGGGGCGGGCCGGTGTAGTTGGGTAGTTCACGGGGCTGGTCTTCTTGGAATTGACTGCTCGAGAGACAGAAGCAGAACGAGTCGAAGAGTGGGTTATCCACGCCGGCGCAGCTGGGTGAATCAGAGGAGGGGGAGGGAGGTAGGAGTGAGAATGTCCAAAGATTAAGAAAGTAATGAAGGCGTTAAACTAGATGGGCACCAGGCCTTTGAAGAAGTGAATACGGAGTGAGAGTAAAGGGTGGGATTTTGATGATCCAAGACCTGCTTGAACTGGAGTTGATTGATGATGAGAAGATGGTTTTTTCTGTTTGATTTGGAGTTCTCAAGCTGATTTATATACCTATCGACGTTGTTGGATATTGATAGTCAAGTCCATATAGCAAGCACATCATATCACAACCACAAGGTAAACATGACCCCGATCATCTATCAAAGCTTCATCTCATGAGCCCAGAAATTCAAGAGCTCGTACGATCAAAGGCCGCCGTGAAACATTCTCGACTTCGTTTGCTGTCGTCTATACCGTTGCACAGCTAAGGGGCTAAGGGACAGTGTACGAGGACGAAACAGTGATAGTAGCATGGGTTGAGGAGAGGTAGAGTAGCAGTAGTATAGAGGAAGAAGTCAGAAGAATGGAACGCTGTTGACGAGCGCAGCGGTACAGGGTTACGTCGCAGAGTTTTAAGTTGTGGTTGTATAGACGAGGTCTGTGTGTTTATTCCGCGAAGCTCGAAATTTCTGAAACGGTATATGTGACAGGGGATTCTCTTATTTTGAGGTGTTGTTGGTGATGGGATTTGCGGGAGTAGGAGAGAAAGAGAGATATTGACATATCTGGGGTTGTAGTTCCAGGGTGATTCTGCTCAACCAAGAGCTTTGATATGATTAAACCATGTATATACTCTTGGCGACAAGGGAGTTGGTGATAATCAGTGTGTTATATCAGACCCTTTGCGACAGGGTCCCTAAGGATTTTTTGGAAGAGTTGCTACCCTAGGTAGGTTAGATAGTGTTTTTATTGTGAGAAGCCGTGTTGTGATTTAGAGACCAGGTCATGAGAATTACTGACTGAGTGGTCATTGTAGGTGGGTGAGTTGTGATTTAGACAAGTACATATGATGAAGGAGCAGCCATCCTCGAACTTGCCTATAACCAATTGGGGTTGACCTCTGGGTAATTGGAAGGAAACAAGATCGCCAAATTTCTCTCACGGAAAGACAACCTCAACCCCAACACCAACCTCAACCTCAATCATTCAACTCATCCTTGCCTCTCATCTATCTCGCCACAGATTCATCATCCCATATTAATCCTCCTCTCCGCTCACGTATGGACAGCACGGACATTTCAGATCCCTCACGTCAAAAGTCTAGAATTTATCCCTGATCTCAATGCTACTCTTCCAGACGAGATACCAAAAAAAAACATCGGACCATAACCGCAAATCCCTCCACAAAATTCCACGAAACGCCTGTTACAGCACCGTGTTTTGACAAAGTCTCTTAGGAAAGCAACTTGTCCTTGTCCAAACTCCAAGCCCCAAACACCATATCCCAGCAATTCTTTTTCTTTTTCTTCTCCTTTTCCGCTGCTCCTAGAGCTCATGTGCTGAGAAGATCACGCACAGACAGTCCACGTCCCTTGGAGTCACGACGGTCATTGTTGAGCATCATGAGTGCTGCCATGGCTTCCTGATCAAGTTCACTCTGAGGGTTGAGTGCTGGGCTCGTCAGGGCTGATGTTGGTGCTGAGGCGTCCCCTCGAACATAGGAATGCATGCTGAAGACCTGAGGGCCAAACGCGGGTGATGTTCCTGCAGAGACGCTGTAGCTGTATCGCCGATGGTCAGTCGATACAGAAGAGTATGAATGCTGGCGATGTCGCCCTTCTTGTGATGGCAAGGCTGGTGACACTGAAGGTAAATGAGCATTACGGTCAGGATTAGGGGCCATGACTGGTGATGTGACGTCCGAGTCTTCCATCTCAACATCATCTTCATTGGGTGACCCCGAGTCACCATGAAAAGTTGGGTGGAACTCGCGGATGGATGGCAAACGATCCCGTCCTGTTGGCGTTTGCCGCCCAGAGTCTGTTCTGGCACTGTCTTCCTCTTGCTGGGCTTTCAGTTTGCCAACACAGTCCTCAAGATAACGGATATACTCGATGGATGCCTGTCGTTGTGAGGTCTACCGTTAGCATGCGTGCTGGCGCCTTGGGTGCGTCCAATTTTATTGGGAGACACATACCTGCAAAATGGACAACTTGTGCATATCTCCTGTGCATGCCGGAATCATCCCCTTCAACACTGCGAACTCCTCGTTCATCTTACTTCGTCTCCTTCTCTCGATGAGACTATGTGCTGTCTTCCTGGCAATCTTTCGACCTGCAGCACTCGTGGCACTTGGTTGTTTCTTTTTCCCCTTGTCGCCGGCGGCCACATCTGCGGCACCTGGGCTTGTCTTTGCATTGGCTGCCGATGCGGAACCCTTGGCGGTCCCAGACTTAGTGCCCCTGGCTGAGTCCTTTGCCGATGCCTTGTCGTTGTTCTCTTGTTGAGCACGAGGCTTCATCTGGATAATCTTGCGGGATCTGGTTGGTGGCGGAGGAAGAGCAAAGGAGCTTTCCTTGTTCTCTTTTGCGGCTGAGGAACGGCGACGGGCCTTGACTGTCTCGGCTGGCTGCGTTGGGAAAGTTGCTATCGGAGAGGTAGTCAAAGGCTGGTGTGACCTTGTGTCGGTAGGGGATAACCGGGCAGAGGAGCCAGCTGGAGATATCCGAGAAGCATCGTGAATGGCCGGAGGGGGGAGTTCGAAGGAGAGTTGGAAAGATGCTAATTGTTGACTGCCGTCTTTGCCTTTGATATCAGAAGACGAGGCTGGTGTAAGCGGGAGCCCTGGTCGAGGCATTCCGGCAATATATCCAATAATGTGTGAAGAAGGGAACAATAAGTAAGTGAGCGATGTAGTGATGTATGTTGTCACGGTTCCGCGAAATAGGGCACGTGTATGACGAGCAGTATCAGTAGGGATTGGTGAGACAAGAACTTGGGAATGGGTTATCAGGAGATGTAAGGTCAATTTTGAAGCTGGTGCTTTGATGAAGGCGATGAGTAGAAAGAAATTCTACCAGACGGCTAATACAACTGTATCAGGGTTGAACACAATACGGCGTGCACAAATTGGAAGTTGAAAAGAGAATTGGTCCGCGAAGAAGAACGGCAGGATGGGACAGATAAAGGACAAGGGGAGTCGATCGGCCAGTCTCAGTTGACAGGGTTCTTCGGGTATAGTTTCAACAAAAGCGAGTCAAAGTACAAGTGCAGGTGAACGGCGGCTTCTCTCGATCGAGGACGGTGTGGTTTCAGTCTCACCCCGGCGTTGAAAAGGGATTGCCGGTACAAGATGAGGTGAAGGGAAGCGGATAAGTTACAAGATATCGGAACTTGTCAACCAGCAACCCTGACGGGCACATCCCAAAGACACACGAGGAGCAAATCAACAAGAGCAATTGTACACGCGGACAGCCGAGCAGGCACTACTAGTGACTACAAGGCACAGGCTACGCGGATAACAGAGCCGTCAGAGCGGCCGAGAGGGAAAGGATATTGTACATGCAGTACTTTACCGGTACTGTCTGAAGGTTTGTACATGTAACCAGAGTAGAGCCCAATCCTGAAGGAGAAGACTTGCGGGACAATCCCCGGTTCAGGGCTTCGAAAGCCCCAACATCCCATCCCATCCCAGGATGGTCCATCGAGGCGCAAAATGGAGGAGACGACACAGGTAAAGAACAAGGTTAAAAGGGATGCAATTCTCATGGACCAAGCATCATCGAGAAAATGGTCGCGTGCTCTCGTGGGCTATGGACGAATCAGCGCGGGGCTTTTGCCCATGTGGTCGTCGGTGGACGATCTGGGTGGGCAGGGGTACTTTTGGGGTTCAGGACCAGAAGGAAAAGAGGGAAGAAGTGGAAGGAAAGTGTTTTTTTGGTTTAATTGAGGTAACCAAGGTGAGCACGAGGGGATGGAATGGAGAGGAGAGAGGGTGTAGAGCAAAGAAAAGAAAAGGGGTGAGTGAGTTGATGAGCTCGTGTCGAGATGATTAGTGTCGGGGTCCAGATGGTGTAAGTCGAGTTGGGTTGGATACAATGTTACTGACGACGATGTTTAGGGATTGAACACACATGACGGATTTGCAAAATCTCTTTGAATCGCTACCTTCATATTATTCAATCGGTTACACCAATAAATACAGCATGCATGGTCTTGGACATTCATCTTCACCATGTCGTTCGAACAGCTATGATATCCTGAGATATCCTCCAGTTTAGATCTCCAAATCTCCACCTCCACCTTTTTACTTTGCTGTACAGAGTATTCCCTACCTATTTTATGCCGACATCTCCACCCAACAGCCTTTTTTTTTATTTTTATTCTCCACCAAGTCGACTTTGTTATCAGACATAGACTCACTCTTCCCTCCCCTCTCTGTCAGCAACAACACTCACATATTCATGGCACAACTCAAGAGAATGGAGCACGTGCCCTCCTTTTCACTACCTGCCCAGAACGTCTCGACGTCTCACAGACCATCATGAACCCCATGGGTTTAACTCATGGCTGCAGATTCATGATTCCCCTGCAAGTAAGTACATATACTGTACTAATCACGAAAAATCAACCCAAGATCATTTAAAAAAAAAATAAGATATTCCTTTACTTTTCGATTCTCCCCCGTCCGTCAATTGAGCACGTGCTCCCTTCCTGTCCCTTCTCTCCATCTCTCTCTCAATCTCAGACCTTCCCCTTCCCCAGTGAATCCCACCCATCATCGTCTCCCATGAGCCAACGTGGGGGAACTAGTGCTGAATCTTCCCCCCTCCCCCCTTGCGAGGCTCTAATCAGACAAGGGGGGCCCCTGCTTCGCCACATGTTATCAAGGTCGACAAGACAATGGCTGTCGCGATTCAGCTTCGTCGAGTGACCTCTCACGTGGGCTTCCAGGAACTAGCTACCTTTTTTTGTACATGTTAAGAACCTCTCCTATGCTATAATATCGAGGTGAAATAACAACTGGGGGGCTTATTCCCTAATATTTTTAACGAGTTGGAATACTTTAGATAACTAGGTTATTCTAGAATTATTCATAAATGTTACCTAATATTATCTGAACTTGGTCCTAGATCATGATTCATAAGTGTCGCAACCTGGGAGAGATATCAAGGAACTGGCCCTTTGTTGTTAATTATTGCACCTCAATACTATAGGACACAGTACAAGACGGAATCAGAACGTCGAACAATTTGGTGAAACAGCGATACGCTGTAAGTGGTATATTTCTTTTCCTCTACTCCTAAACATTCCTTTTAAGCCAAACATTGGCGGTTCATGCGCCGCGCATGTCAGTTATATGCAAATCCTTTGCACTTCGCTTCATAGATGACATGAAAACAGAAACCCAAATCAGAAAAATCAAAGGCCAACTCCATCGATAATCGTTTAACCATCATCCCTTACACCACCATGCTCTTTCGCACTCATGAAGCTTAGATGTCGTTGCTGGGGTAGGTAACCTTGGTGGTGGGAACAAACTCCTCCTTGATAGCTCGGACGTTGACGAAGCGAGTCAGGAGGTTCTGGCTACCAGCCTTGTCGTTGGTACCGGAGGCACGGGAACCGCCAAAGGCCTGCTGGCCAACAACAGCGCCAGTGCTCTTGCAGTTGACGTAGAAGTTACCGGCAGCGTTGCGGAGGTTCTCCTCGGCGAAACGGACGGCCTCTCGGTCAGAGGCAAAGACGGCGCCGGTGAGACCGTACTCAGAGGTGGAGTCCACCAACTTGCAGGCCTTGGCGAAGGCATCGGGAGCAGCGTCATCGTAGATGTGAGCAGTCAGGATGGGGCCGAAGAACTCAGTAGAGAAGAACTTGTGGGTAGGGTTGGTTGTGGCGTAGATGGTAGGGTGCACAAAGTAGCCCTTGGAAGAATCGTACTTTCCACCAACAATGAGCTCAAGGTCCTTGTCGTTCTTGGCCTCGTCGATAGCACTGGAGAGCTTCTTGAAGGAGGCCTCGTGGATCACAGGGCCCATGAAGTTGCCAAACTCCTGAGGGGAGCCAATCTTGAGCTGCTCAACCTCGGCGACCAGCTTCTCCTTGAATTCGGCCCACTTGGACTTGGGGACATAGAGACGAGAGGTGGCACTGCACTTCTGGCCCTGGTACTCGAAAGCACCACGGACGGTCTGCTTGACGGCGTTGTCGATGTCGGCCGAGGGGTGGATCAGGTGGAAGTTCTTTCCACCGGTCTCACCAACCACACGGGGGTAGTTTCGGTATCGGCCCTCGGCGATGCCCTGGCCGATGGTGCCGTAGAGCTTGCGGAAGACAGCCGTGCTGCCGGTGTAGTGGAGAGCAGCAAACTCCTTGTGCTCGAGGACGACCTTGGTGACCTCGACAGGGTTACCAGGGACGAACTGGATGACATCCTTGGGGAGACCAGCCTCGAGGAGGATCTGGTAGACGAGCCAGTTGGAAGCAATGGCGAAATCACTGGGCTTCCAGACGACGACGTTGCCGAGAAGGGCGGGAGCACCGGGCAGGTTACCGGCGATGGCGGTGAAGTTGAAGGGGCTCACGGCGTAGACGAAACCCTCAAGAGGTCGGTACTCGAGGCGGTTCCAGACACCAGGAGAGTGGTGCTGGGGCTGGGTGTTGTAGAGCTGCTCGGCGTAATGGACGTTGAAGCGGAAGAAGTCAGCCAGCTCGGCGGCGGTATCGATCTCAGCCTGCCAGGCATTCTTGCCCTGACCAAGCATGGTAGCAGCCATGATCTCGTAGCGGTACTTTGTCGAGATGAGGTCGGCGGCCTTGAGGAAGACGGCAGCTCGGTCGGCAAAGGGGAGGGACTCCCAGGCGGGCTTTGCGGCGAGGGCAGCGTCGATGGCGGCAGAGACATCAGCATTGGTGGCAGTGTGGTAGGAAGCGACGGTTGTAGCGTGGTCAGCGGGGTTGACTTGCTTGGAGGCAGATGATGACTTGATCTTTGGTTTTGTTAGCTGGATGCTTGATCAATCAATCGTAAAAGTGGATGCTTTTTCTGTCGGTGTCGTTTGTTGTGAAGATACAGTTCCTAAATATTGATATCTCGACAAACAAGTGACCCCGACTGAAAAGAGCTTCCAGATCAGAGTAGTATGCTTACCTGCTTGCCACCAACAACGACGGGAACCTCAAGAGGGAGCTTATTCTGAAACTTTTCAATCGCAGCAATCAAACCCTCTCGCTGCTGGCTGCCCTTAGCATAGTGGTGGTTAGGCTCGTTGAAGACCTTGGGAGTCTGGAAAGTAGCCAGAGTAGCAGCACCTCGCTTCTGCTGAACTCGAGCAGCGCAGCGGAGGCTCTGGGCACCGGCCCGGTTGATGAGGGCAGACATTGTGATATGAATTTTGGTAAATCGAGGGTTGGGGTATCAAGACAAGGGGAGGGAAGGAGGTAGCTTGTTTGTTTGTTTTATCTGAGAGGGGGTGATAACCTAAGTCAAGGGAGGATGAGATGACTTATTTGGGGAAAGAAGGATGGAGGAAGAGAAGAAAAATGGAAGGAAAGAGAAGAGACGATGAAATTATAATTGTGAATGACTTATCCTTCTCCCCCCGCGCTTTTACGAAATAGAAATATTTACCTAACAATTATCCAGCCTCATTTCTTCTTCTTTCTTTTTTCCCGTCTCTATTCCCTTGACTAGCCATGTTTCCCCTCAACGTCTTGTCATGATACACCAACCCAAGAGCTCCTTCTAGATCATTTATCTCGGCTTATCACGGCCTTGCACCTTGCAGCAACCACCTAAGAAGAAAGGTGGGGAGCCAAACCAAAACACATGACGTCTCCTCCACCCCAGATAAAAAGGTGCTTAGACAGGGCCCAGTCGAATATCAAATGATATAATTGGCCAATCCGAGCTCTGATGGCCACCCGGTTTCGGGGGTTGTCTCCACTGTACTCTGTCTTTTTTTTGTTTCTTCCGCGAAGAGCCGCACTCTTATGAGGAAGAAGACGAAAAAAAGATAGAGAAAAGATCCATATTCGACAAAAGAGCCACTTTTTTTTAATGCTCGGCTTTAGTATGCCGAAGTATCATGAAGCTAAAGTATTATACAAAATGGAGTCGTTGAAAAGAAAAAATGTTCTTTCTCTTCTCTCTCTTCTCTTTTGCCCTCTCTTATGGGGATGGACAGACCGCGCTTTGCCGACATTGTGGGGAAGTTCAAGCTAGATAATGCATGTTGGCGGAGGTCTGGAATGAGGAATCATTGGCCTTGGATGGCATCACAGCTGAGCACCAGCAGACGCCAGTCACGCGGTTATCATGATTGCCCATAATACAGGTGTACGACTTGAGGTTCTTGAATTGGCAGGCCTATGTCGTGTTGATCAACTCCGTCACACACCATCAATAATACATGGCAGATAACAAAACACAATCTTCAATGTATATTGTAATGAATAAAAAGATATACTCATATAGGGAACCTACTCCATCATCCCATCGTCCCTTTCTTTAATTATAACTAGTCCTCAAACTCTTCAGGTATCACATATAATAGGTCCCTCGTTCCACTCCCACGCATCGAGCTTTTTTCAATCACGACATTCCAATCCTCCACAACCACCATAACCTTCCCTCGGGTATCCTCTGCCTCTCTGCTCCTCGGATTACGATACTTTTTATACATAAATCTTCTGTCCAACAGAAGACGAACGCGGGTCAGACTTCTATTCTGACGATGATCGTGGCGTCGTTGGTTCATCTCGAGCCTGGTAAGCCAGCAATGGAACCGTCAATCCGTACATCTCGGTTAGACCCTCGGGGTTATGTTGGTCAATCTCCACGTTGATGCAGACATCGAGTGTTCCGTCGTTGCCCTTTCCGTGTGTCTGTCGCGACGCTGCCTTGTGACGCGTGCCAGCTGCGAGCTCGCCCTTGTGCAGAGGGCCATGCCCATCGTTCTTGAACGATTGCGCAACCTCCTGACTATTACCGTTCACACCATTGTCACCGGCCTGGACACCAGGATTGTTGGGAGAATTCTCCGTGATCGAAGCAAAGTTGCGGCTGGGCATAGTACAGTGATTGCTGTTGGCCGTCTTATTCGAGTCGCCAGGGTCCTTGTTGAAGAGATCCAGAAGCGTCTCATCCGTCTTAGGGTTGAGATGATGAATCTTGTTTCTCTTCGCCAAGAGATTGGCTACGGCGTTCGGTGGAGGCTTGTTCACAATCGCCGACGAGATGACGTTAACCATGTACCGATGGTCCTCCTCCGCGGGGATATTGAGATCGGGGCTCGAATAAAATCGACCTAGCGCTGCCAGATGCACATCGCCTCCGAGAATCGTCACACGTACGTTAAAGTCCGCTGCCGCTTGCTGAAGACGCATCATGAGGTTGCGTCGTTCTTTCTTGTGTGTTCGTGCCGTATAATGGTCGTCCAGGTCATCCAAGAGATCAATGCTTCCATCGAACTGGTTGAACAAGCCACCGCCCAGGCCGAACCGTCGGTTCAGAATCTTGATTGGACCCATGACTGGGCTTCGGAAGATATTTTCGAGCCATGTTAAACGCTGAGAGCTGTCAGTTACTAAGTCCACGCTCACTACTCAGGAAGAAGTAACATACTGGGTAAGCGATGGGAATGCCCAAGAGTAGAATTAAATGCTTGATTGGCTGTCCCGAATCCGCAGCAGCCTTCAGTTCGGATCGCAACCGGTCAAAAACAAGCTCATATGTTTCGGGATAGTTGACCTGATGTCTGGTGCGCTATTGTCGTGGTCAGCATGTATGCACACATATTATGTAGATCTGCTGTGATCTTACCTCAACACGCGCGTCAATTCCCAACATTGCAATTCGTGCACCCAGTCGTGCGTACATGTTGTACGAATGCTCCGCGACATACGGGCCCGGTGACTTGCCCACAATGTATTGAGGCTCGGTCTTCGAAGGTGCCACATAGGTATCAATAAGTTGATTGGGGTCGGGTCCCTGGGTAGCAGTCCGCAGGGCAACATTGTCTATGAAAGTCAGTGTGATCCTTCTCCCCAATATCTCTCGTGCCGTACCTGTTGTGTACGTGGATGCTGGAGGCGGTAGGTGATGTTGGAACAGCATATAATACTTGTGTGCAGTGCCACCAATGCCACGGAAAACATCACAACGCATGAATTCGTCCACGTATGATCCGAAACCGTCGATGATCTAGGCTTTAGTTAGCAGAGAATTTACCCTTTGTTCCGCTCGCACCTACGTCGTGGTCGTCCCAAATGTTGACTTGAGGGATCTGTCCATTTACTCCACTGAAAGGGGTCGTATTGTACCAGCGGAGGTAGTTGTTGAGATAGTAGTCATCACACTCGGCTCGAAGCTTCTCTGGGAATGGGTAGTGCCTGCGCTTCTTGGGATTACTGATGTCCGTCCATGGGCGCAATGGCCCATCAACTCGAATGCCGTCATTGTAGATCTGATCACCACCACCGATCATGACATGGTAGGGCACCTCGCTGTGCTTCCGAGCCACATCGTTCCACAGGCAAGGTCCGCTCCAGGCTTCCTCGTCAGTGCCTACACTGAAACCGTTGCACGAGTGGAACATGATACGCATGGACTCGTCCGCCGCAGCCACAAAAAAGGTGTTTACCCGAGGCTTATGATCAGTAGAGAAGCGATTATCTGGAAGCGAGTACTCCCAGCTAGACTCTACGGTCTGGATGGGGACATCAATGGCAAAGGCCCAGAAGGTGTTTCTCGGGTCCGAATACAGGCACTCTGCCTCAACTCGAGTCTCATCGGTTGATCCATTCGTGTCATGACCTTCAGTCAGCTCGCCTTGGACACCTTGGTTGGCCTCTCGAGATCGGCCAGCCGGTCTCAGTAGCAATGAGGGTTGGTGGAGGGGTATTTTGCCGCCACCTCGGACGACAATAAGAACACTGCCATACCAACGCCCGTGTTCCATGCGGCGGTAGTTGAGTAGAGGACCACAGACAATCTCTCGGCCGTCAGGAGCACCCTTATGTTCACTGCTCTCAATGGTAGGGTTCTGTGAGACTCCTTCCTTGATTTTGTTCCCGTTTCCATCACCAGCGGCAGCAGTGATGGGTTTGTGTTTGCCAATCTCATGGTGCTCGCCATCCTCTGGCTCAATGCGGGCCTGGTTAAGGAACTTGGCCAGGTCTTCGGTGTTACTTGTGTTCTGGGGATCTCGCGCCTCACCCTGGCCTTGGAGTTGTGCAGCGGCGTACTGCGCATAGGCTGAGGATTCTTGATGTCGCCATCGGCTGGCTGATGCGTACGGGTTGCGCGCCGACTCGCGGGTTACCGGTCTCTCCTCTTGAGTCGCCATTATTCGTGATCAGTGATGGGTTGAATAAGGCGGCTTGGTCGGGTACTGGGAAGTCCAGTAAGAGGACGGAATGTGTCTACACGGGTGGTAGAAGACGCTGAGACGTCAGAGTACTCCAGTTAAACGATTGCTATTAACAATGCGACTGGGCGCATCCAGATCAAGGTTATCGGCGTGAAATTATAACACGACGATGAGAGGGAATGATAATGTTCAAGAAACAAATTCGCCAGTAAGCCCAGGCTCAGGGGAAAGAATGATAATCAATAAAAGGGTAAGACCAAAAGTACCTTGGTAAGGCAACGCGATCCAGCGCTCAATGAATGACCTGGGTATCAAGTGGATGACGCAGGTGCAGCCTGCTTTTTTTTTTTGTAACTTGAATGGGGCTAGGGTCCTACGAGCTAGGAGCTAGGTCCTCCTGTATCTCAATTAAGGCCGGCGGGCAGTCGCAACACCAATCAGAAGTGAGACGACGATAAATGCAACATGCTTCTGCGAATGAGAAGGGAGTAAATTGGTAGGAAAGAGGGAAAAAAGTTGGACGCGAGACCCTGTGAATCCGTTGCTGGCGCGGCAACTAACCTCAACAACCCCCCAGCTACTGTATCTCAAAGTCTGGGCATGGCAATTTGGAGGCCGTTCAAACCAAGAAAAACGCAGAAAAATGGGCTCGAGGGATGAGTGCCAAGAAGCATAACATCAACTATGATTGCAATTGGTTCGATGTGGTTACACATGAAGTACAGTACAAGACAGACAGTAATGCTAGCTTAAAACAGCTGTGTGTACCAAGCAATCTTGTCGACTGTTTTTCTTGTCTGTCTTGTCTTGTCTCGCAGCTCATGTGGAGGTTGGAAAACAGTAATACTGACCCAAATATGGCGACGGTTTCGTAATCGCCACAAAGGGGTCGTCAAGTCGAGGTTCTGGGCAACTTGTTGCTAATCAGTATCTACCATATTCGCCTCAACGTATTACCATACGAATGCGATTAACAACAAAAAAATGAAGAAGAAAAACCCCGAGCCCCAATCTTCATTTCCACATGAAACTTCCAAGGAACCCACAAGGCGATCATCCACGGCACGACATATCCATGTCATGAGCCTGAAATGGTACGATGAGCGATGGCACTTGATCATTTCGCATATTACTTTTCAGGGGTTGTTTTGACTTGTTGAAAAAATATCGATCCGCGTAAACCCGTAAAACTGTTGTCAATTCATCTCGCTCGGCCGAATATCTGGATGCTGTGGGGAGCAACAGTTTCTGTCCATCACAACCAACTTTATGCTTGAATTTTTATGCATCATGGTTATATACCGACTCTCTTATGTACCCGAAGTCAATTCACCCAGCAAACATGTGACAAAACAGCCAGAAATGTCATGGTCATTGACCAAACGATGATGATAATATCAACTCGACCAGTCAATTACCCTGTAGGATTGTTTGCTGATCCCAACAACTCTGGTGGGCGTAAATTACAATGCGCCTCTAAGATGACGCTTCGTGCTGGTGGATGACGTCCAGGATATACAATGTGCTTTAAGAACGCGACTTTCTTCTATGAGTAGAACACCTTCCCATAGTATCAGACTGCAAAACATGCTTCAACGTGATGGAATTGTCAATTGAAGCTGAAGGACTTTGTTACAATTGAGATCCAGATCAACCCCACCTCTGTTCACGAACTGGCTTCTGGCAGGGTGGAGACCACGCGCGATTACATAAGCCTGAACCACATGAAATTCCTTGCGATTTTTTGCTAGAGAAAATTTCATCCTTTCTTCACAACCTCAAAACAAAATGCAATCCTCAACTCAACGTCCCCTATCGACGTTAAACTATAACGAAAGAAAAAGCAATCGCCTGGGTGATGGTCTGTCAAGGCATTTGCTATTTGTTATAACGCACCAGCGCTGAGACCTCGTCCTAAGCCTTCGAAGCTTCTGACATTATCCAAGGCTCAACTGGTCCTCAGGTAGGTGTTTTTCTTGTGAGTATTTTCAAGTGACGAACTTGAAGTTCGAAACACGGCATTAGTGTGTACAGCAAATGAGCTCTTCCATGCTCGACTTGCTGAAGGAATTATCTTCGTGCCAAGATTGAAATGCCTCATCATTACCAAACACCTATGCTCTTAAACCCCAAAGACTACGGTGCATGAAGATGAAGCGACATGCTATTCTATACTTTTAGGATTGAAGGATCAACTCTGCCCCATATAGTTTTGACCTGAAAAACATTGATGTACTACGTAGTATGCCATTGAACAGTGCTTTGACTGAGTCTATGTACATATAATATTCATCACCCCTATATACAAGTGAATTGAAGACAGCATTCCCATAACAATACTTTTGGGGGTCAACAACTCACATCTGAAATCGAACCCTCGAGGCTAAACTGATTGCACCGCACCGTACCGCACCATGGCGGTGCATGTGGTCTTGCAAACCCTGTCATGTCATGAATTTCAGCTGGCTTAGCTTGCCTCAGGTCAAAGGAATAGCGAGTTGGCCAACAAACGAGCCGGCCACCATCCACAACGCCCGCTCACCTCTCGGCGCCAAAAGAGAAATACATTAAGTGGAGGTAAACAAAACGGTGCCACATCACCCATCACCCAAACGAAGCAAGGTATGGACCGCAATACATTGCAGTCCGTTAGGTAGGGCAGGCCTCGGCCTCTGTCGGACAACTCTCAGCCGAACAGGGGATGACGGACATGTAGATTACTGGTATGGTGCAGCGACTTGACGCCTGGACTCGTTCCTGAGCCAGGGGGTGTTGGAGACAACTCACATTCAGAAGACGGACCTGCTCAGATCATGCCGTGTTGGTATCAATTGAGTTGGGATGATTGGGAGGAATTGACAAGCGCTGGTCTCTTCCCTGGCCTATTTTACAACAACAACGTAAGCTATCTCACGCGGCAGACCATAAGTTACGTGCTTTCTTGTCCCTCGAACATCAGTTCATGGCTTTTCTTTTTCAGCCGGCCAGCCCGGACGGATTATGCACAATGGATGTCAAAAGGGTAAATGCGTGCTCAATCTTTGTCAGGCAGACAATTAGTTCTTCGCTCTATCAGAATACAAAAAAAGATAACTCAGCTACCTGATTGATGCGTCAAGCCACCAAGCCCTACCTTTCCATCACACGAGAAAGCCATGCAGATGGTCAGAAAATAGTGCAGAGAGGGGGAGAAGAAAAACATGAAGTTTTGAACTGAACACATTAGAATTTGAATTTGAATTACACAACATAGCCAGCCCTCCCGTCAAGATGACTTGTTAGTGAGCCATGCATTTTTGTTGTGCTTTGCTAGTATCCCTCCCTACATTTAGAGGAGGAAGAGGAGGACGCATGGAAGAGAAGCGGAGTCTAATAGGTTGATTTGCTGTATCGTTGAGGGCGATAGCTGTATGCAAGCTGTATTTCATCGATAGTACCATGTATGTCTGTCTGTATGAATGAATGAATGCTGGCTGTGGTGTGGTGCAGCCGTATTCTCTTGGAGGCACAGCAACAACAATTGCCCCTTATATTTGCCTATCAATGCTGCAAATACTATGCAGTAACATGTCGGTGTACGGGACAATTGCTTCTTTGTTTCTTTTTTACTTGAGCTTCCGTCTTGTCGTTTTATCCCTTGGATATGTACAAGTCTCTTTAGCTTGTTTTAGGGGCAATCGAGGCCATGCAAAACTGACAGAGGCGGCAATTGAGTTTGAAGCCATTATTCTCTGTAGTGGAGAGGGCTTCTAATTTACTTTTCCAACGTCCGCCTGCTCCCACATTCCATGTTGTAAATGTGTAGTCAAAACCATCTCCTACCAAGCTAGAACGACTCCAATTTGCTGATGATAAATGAAAATCTTACCGCTCTGCAGAAAGGGGACCCTCTAGAGCGTGGTCCCGTCTCTCATCTTCCATCTCCATCTCTCGGTCACTTTTAGAGAGTCTTTAGGAGGAAAACTTCCCAAATCTCGAAGCTAAATCGACCGATTGGATGAGAAATCCCACCTCTCTGTGCATGCTTTAGCACTGAAGCATATTTCCCTTTCTCCTGTACCAAGCATATCCCTTGCTGAGAAGCCCGCATAATTAACTCTCGTCTAGATCTCGACAATGCATGTTTTCCTTACATTGCCCTGCCTCGAGACATTTCGCCAGACTTGACACCAATTAATCACCAGAGTCAAAAAGAGAGTGAAAAACAAATCAGGAATTATCATCATTTGACAACTCGTTCGTGCATGGCCCCTATTACTCCACTCACGCCTCAGCTGGCAAGGGATTGATTAATCATCCCCATCAGGCCAAGTCGCTTTCGCGGTTAGCTAGCGGTAAGGCCTCGCGGTGAAGCTAGTCACTCATCTAGCCAGGGGAAGTTTGGGTGAATGTTGATTTGTTTTGTTAGTGATTTTTTTAGGGGCCTACTGGTACATCATTATGATGGATGATCTAAGAATGAGTTATTAACTCAATGTTAATTGTTTATTATCTCAATCGTTCGCTCCATTACCAGTTATACTATCTGCGTCTTACAAGCACTTACGTATAGACGACATTCTTTATAAGCTTACTACGCAGTAGCTAATTATTCACCGAAACTTACACAGTAGGCATTCGCGATATTTACCTATCCAAGTTATCCTCAACTATGGTGTTTAATAGATCGTCGGCTTACGCCGATCTGTAATTAAGATGAATGAAAGCTGCACGGGCCGCTATCATCACAACTTGTTCCCGCTAGTTCCGAGGCGCCATGTCTGTCGGGTGAATGATAGATGAGCCTCGAAACATGACCAAATCGTCGTGTCACAGCAATAGGAGAAAAACACAGAGACGTGATACCACAGTCATGGGTGCTCCGAATGCAAGATGTCGGGACGTTCCACCTTTGTTTCGGTGAGACAAAGGTAAAGAAAAGACGAAGACGGAAGATTTGAGAAACACGTCTCGATGTTGTGCTTTGTGAAACCGAGGGGTCAGATGTAAAGCCCTCCCAGATCCTCGTCATGGGAGGCTACAAAGGATACATGACTGCAGGTGTAACTTGACGCATCAAGAATGTTTGATAGTTAGTGAGAGCTGTAGTAATTATTTTCATGCTGCGTGCAGATTTCGCTTCTCCAGGGCCAAGTGGTAATTAGCTCAGATGGTTTCCAGAAGCGACATGTTAGCGAACGCTTTGATGATACATTGCCCGTATGATTCGTACTTAGCCTTGTCGGCCATGTGTATTGGTCATTTCCCCCGAGGCTGGGATAGTCTGCCTTGGGCGTTGTAGCCTGACATTGCCTCTGACATTTCAACCCGTGCAGGAGTTGCAGGTTTTTTGGCTGGTCTTTGGTCACCAACAGCACCACAATGTTCATCTCTGACTATCTACTTCTCCAGCCGTTAGGATTTCCAGCTGATCACGTCTCAATTTAATCTCCTTTGACACAACTTGCCCAACTCGGAGCAATCGAATAGAGGAAAAGTTGGCCCTAACGGATACTTCGGGTCCGTCCATCCAGGCGAGATATGTACAGTACTGCCAGGTAGATACGGAAGTTCTCAGTGAAAACCCTTCGACTGCACAGGACAATCCACCCCTGACCATAATCAATCATCTGTTCCCCACCCATCACAAGCGCCTCACGTCTGTTGCTCCAAACTCTTTTACTCCTTGCACCCCCGGGAATGGACACGCCCATGACGATCTTCAGCTTATCGAGCCTCTGATTGAGACACTCACTAAAAGTTGCAGGTTACAGGTTCTTGCAGCTGAATGAGAACAAGTACCCCCCTAGGACATTCCAGGGCTAGTCAATCCATTTCATTTCACTGTACTGCACTTCAATGCACTGCACTGCGCTGTAAAGCGGACGCCAAGGAAACCTGGCAGAGGGTGTGCCCTGGCGTTGCTTTGCCTTGCCTGGAGGTGACAGTGGAGTTCAGCTCCTCCCGCCGATGCTGGATGCTGGTGGTTCTTGGTGGTGACGGGGGGAAGGGAAGCCGTCCATTTGTTTGAATGGGGAATGAAAATGGAGCCCAGCAGCCAGTTTCGTTTCTTCACCTCATCTTTCCCATCTTCCATGCCCATCTTCAACGCCCCTCTAATTAATTTCACCTCCGTTTTCTTTCCCATCGGCATTCTACACGTTTCAAACCAGTTCGATATCCATCTTACATTCTACCTCTTCTGTTCTGTTCTTTTTTCACGACTGTATACCTGCATTCTTCCTCTGCCGGTCAGAGACCTAGACCAGTAATGTCGAACTAAGCAAGAATCTCCTTGCTGGATTAATTCTTATTCGCACAAAGGCTTTCGGCCTCTTCGACCCTTCAGGAGCATCGCCCACGCAATTCGCGCGCGGAAAGCTCCTGAATCTTCACACCAGGCCATGAGATGGTCGGTTCTACCATGATCATGGCTCCGGCTATGGAATCCTCGACTTCTTTCCCTCGTTCTCACTCGAACCCCGAGCTTCTCTCGTTATCCTCTCTCGACAAGTCCCCTAACTTGTCCCTCAACCACCCTCAGCAACAGAGCCTATCATCTCTACCAGACCTTGACCTCCCCTCATTCAATACCGACTTCAAGCTAGATACTTCCACATTCATCCTCGGTGAAAAAGTTGGCAAATCAGAGCCGGATTCACTATCATCTATAGTGCGAACAAAAGAAGCGCCCAGCGACCCCCCTCGCACCACTCCAGTTCGAGCGAGGACATCTTCTCTAGTAGAGCGCCCTCGAGATTGGTTTTCATCCAACAGCACTACAGACGCCCGAGATGACGAACCACCGCGCCCAACAACCTCAGCTGGCGACAAAGCCTTTGGTGAAGATCTCATTGATGCTAAAGGTCTAAAACCTCTGGCCAAGAATTCCACGACATCGCAGACATTCGCTAGTTTTGCAAAGCGATCATGGCGCCCCTCTCGATCTCCTTCGCCTGCGCCCATAGCTAAGTCGGATGCACCAAAAGAAAAGTTGTTTACCCGCCATCGTTCAGAGAGTACCGCTGCACTCAAGCTCAACAAGACCCGGAAATCTCAAGGATTGACACCCAGTCATGCAGAAAAGAACAAGTCGACAGATTCACTGAAGCCGACGACAACAGCCTTTTCTCGCGCGAGCAGCTACTTTAGCAAAATGAAGCAAAAGCCAGCCGCCCTGAGCAAGCTCAACACAAACCTTGACTCGGACAACAGCTGTGCTTCATCCTCTACAAGCCTCGCGCCTCCCGCCTCTACGAGTACAGATGACCGTACGCCGCAGAACAGTTGCGATGTCAACACGACCATGACAGACGAATCCTCGATCGAGACACCACCTCAATACAGAGATGTTCTATGGTCAAACTTTAGGACGCTTGATGCAGAGTTCAAAAGCTTTCCAGCCAAAAGCACTGCGCAGCGAATTGCCCAGATTCAGTCTCTACTTCTCCCGTTTCTACGAAACACCATGAACCATCCCTCGACGAAGCAACTTCGGGCCGAAGACGTAGACCAGCGAGCTACGATTCTTAACAAGTGGTGGATCGTGATTCTAGAGATGCTCGAAGGGCATGCTCCACAGCCTGTACCGGGAGTCGATCGGCCAGTTCTATACGACACTGCAACGCTACTCATGATGCGTCTTGAATGGCGACAGGCGACATCGTACTTTTTGCCCCTTAGTGATCGGTCACCAGCCGAGCGGGTCCGAGGCCGTTCGTGGACCAACGCCTCAGACTCGTCAATCACTTCCAGCCAGGCCGCATTCGTGGAGGAGTCAGCTGAGCATAACGTCAGGACCATGTTTGTCTCCAATCTGGTCAAGCAGATGGCCTTCGTCGTTGAAAAGTTATCACTTCGCCATGCCCCGATGAGCCTGGTCAACTTTGCCGGAAAGGCTTGCGCATACGCCTTCTTCTTCGCCCCTGGAATCGCGGATGTGTTGATACGACTTTGGGGACTGTCACCAGAACTTATCCGTCGTGTTGCAGATGAGATAGGACTTCCACGAAGGAATAAGGGTGAGAGTGAAGACATAGCCGCTCTATTTCCTCCAAGCTTGGGCTTGTTTGGCTGGACTTCTCCAAAGGGAATGTGGGATAGCCTCAAAAGGGTTCCCAAGCTGCCTATGCTTATATCACAGATTCCCTGGACCGGACCCTGGGTAGCACGTTGGAAAGGCCGTGACAGTGATGTCTTTTTTATTTTCTGCAAGTACTTTCACATTCTTTGCGAGCAGTTCATGCCACCTGGGTTGCCCTTGATCGAGAAGGCGAGATCTCCCGCGTTTGCTTTAGTTCAAGCCCAGCTCTTGTCTGTCCTAGACTCAACTATTCACAGACAAGGTGCGGTCGATGGCAACGGTCTTTCGTTGGTCGACTCGATGCATGGTGCAGATGCGGCTCTAGCAGTGCCTCTGCCCCCAAGCAACGTCATGAAGGGAATGTCTGAGAATAGGCTCATCATGTTGCTGAAGGACTTCCTCTCAGATGACTCGATCGAGATTGCTCATGCCAGACACACATTTGCCGAGGCCTTTGCAGCAATGATGAAAGCTTCCACACGTCGAACCTCTCAGTATAACCATGCTGCCTGCTTCACGTTGTGCGATTTTTTGGAAGAGGTACTGGTTCTGTACAGCGAGTTTGAAGAGCCTGATGATAACTCCAGCTACATTGACTGGACCTTCTGGTTTGATGTGTGCAAGAGAATCCTGGACTCCTCCAATACCATGTCAGAAGTCCGCATGATGTCCTTGATATTTGCCTTGTGGGATGCCATCTCAAAAGACCCCGTCCGCAAGTTGTCTGTGTGCAAAGACTGGCTGCTTACAGACGAGACATTCAATAATTTCTTTAACCATTGGTGCCCCATGGTCCGCGCATATTACCAGCGTTTGCTTTGCTGGCGGATGTGTCGAGACAGTGGGGAACTGGACGAAGTTGATGGGTAGGCCTGACCGCGACTTCCATGCCCTGATGTACATGAAGCTAATTCTTAATAGTCAAATCTTTGTGCTCGTTGCGGAGCGACTCAAGACGACATGGTCTCATTACCTTTACCTCAAACACACTGCAGAACTACAACAGCGAGCACCCCCTTCGACGGCGCCAGTTCTGCCTGCTCCTGGAAAGCGCTTCATGATCATCCGCCAGGAGGTCAATATGCCCCAGCCTGGACTCTTCATGGGGTTCGACGCGTCAACCAAGTTAACCAACCCCGATCATACGGCTGGTGTTACGACCAGCGAAGCGACCAAGGGTGATACAAAAAAGAGATGGTCTCTACTGGGCAAGGTCCTGTCTTTTGGCGGCGGAAACCAGAACAACGGTGGTTGGGATGACGACTCACAAACCAGTCGCCGTGAAAGTGCCAACGGGCGTGCCCCTCTTAGTGCCATCTCGGCCAATGGCAACAAAATGCCCTTGTTCAACTCGAACAACACTAGATTTGCCGACGACAATGATTCGCTGTATTCTCAACCTACATACGAAGAGCAGAAGCACGTCTTCAAGTTTATCTTGGGATGGCAGCATCAAGCAGCACCTCACCGAGACCGGTTCCTCACTCGCCCTCAACTTCCCGCACCAGCTGAATCACGCATTAGTGGCCCTATTGGCTTGGCCAACACGTTCGGAAGCGCAAACACGGTGCCTACCCGCAAATTCTCTGGTAGTCCAGGGCCAGGTCTCATCAATGGAGCGAGAAATGCCAGTCCATTAAACTCACCGATTGAAAAGCCCCAGCAACTTGCACTCAATCTTCCAACCTCTCCTATCTTGAAGACGAAACTTTCACTATCGGATCTGAGTGATGGAACCACGAGTCCTATCGCTAGAACGGACAGCCCGCCTTTCTCCGACACGGCCGTGGAAGAAAAGACAAATAAGAACGGGCATCTCAAGGACGTTGTCGAACCAGCCAAGCCTACTGGCTGCTATGTTAAGAATGTCGTCTATGCCGGGCGAGCATTGGCGGAATGGGTTCAAGTTGTCTTTGAGTGCAACAACTTTGTCGAGCGCCGTCGTGATGAAGGTGTCGACGATCTCCGCAACATTGAGATCCCTATCCTCGGAGTTGATGGATTCCGCAAAATGGGCGGCTAAGGGTTGATGCTGTCGATCATGACGGGCAGTTCCGTCTTTCATCTGAGCATTGCTAGCTCACCGGTCACGAACTACGAACATACCAACCGACCAGTGTCTTGAGACGCTTGTTGACCATTTCCTGTCTCCCCTTTCCTTATTTATCCATGCTATTGTGGCGTCATTGGACGATTCCCATCTTCATATATCTCGGTTATACCACGCCTCATTCCGAGCCAGTCGGCTCTCGATGCATCTCTGTGCGATTCAGCCATACATTTCTTCGCTTCGTTATTGGCACCGTTTCTAAGGCTCTACACGACCGCAGTCAGGCGTTTGAGAGGGACGGTTCGGCTGCACTATTTTACTTCTTTTGGGGGTTTCATTTGACACCCATTTTTCATACTGAAAAGGATGGTCAGTGGTTATTGAATCAATCTTTGGCGGATCACCAGAAAGTCATTTATCATATTGCTTGGAGGGTGATAATCTAGGGTGTTGGGGATGATGTATATTTTCTCCCGTATATGCAGTAGTCTAGACATCAGCTGAGCCTGACATGAATGCATACAGAAGATGTTCTTCTGATTTGAACTGGGATATCATTGGTACAGTTTCAGATGGTGATTCGTAATTTTAGGTTGTAATAATCATTTCCAGAATATCAAGTGACATGAGACAGTTTCGGAGTGAACATGGATTAAGAGCTTCCCTTCAATTCAGCCTCGACCTCTTTCCACCACTCAGCAATGGTTGGCTTCAATTTCTCAAATCTTTGCAAAGCATCTGGTCTGAGCAAGGCCTCACGGCTGGGGTAGTATTCCTCAAACTCGGGTTTGCCATCGTTGAAGCTCAGATATCCTTTGCGACTGCGAGTGTATATGTGTACGTCAGGCTCGATCTCCCAAGGCTTGTCCAAGGTACCGACACGAACATAGGAGATGTGCGGACCAGCATCGGCATAATATGCCCAAAGACCAGCGTGGCATGAGGGGCAGTGAGCGATGGTTTGGCCGAGAGTGGATTCCGAGGGAACGCACACGGTGACGGGGGAGGCAGTGTCGAGTTTGGGAGGCACAGCGGATGAAGTCGTACGGGCGAAAGCTGGATGACAGTCCGTAGGGACCAGGCCAGGGGATGCGGGTGAGCCAGCAACGGAGGATGAAGCAGGAGGGAGTAGAGTCAGAGCGGTGGACTCGATGACAGCGTTGACACCAACGATGGAACCGGTCTGACGTTGGCAAGCTGTGCATGAACAGCAGTGAATGAGGAGAGGAGGCAGGTTGAGTGAGAAGCGGATAAGGCCGCAAGGACAACCACCAGAGAGGGGGAAAAGGGAATCCTTTTGAGAGTAATGGGTGGAGGTAGTAGAAGACATGATGGAGGTTGTGCTCGAAGGTGTGAAGTATGAGATCAGGAGGTAATGGGACGAGAAGGGGCAAAAGATGATTTTATGTGAAGGAGAATGAAGTTCACGGTTGACTCATGCAAAGAAGACGGAAGGGCGTAGATGGCGTCGTGAAAGAGAGAGAGAGAAAAAAGAGAAGAAATAGTGTGGGAAAAGGGCCAAGAAGTGAGGAGAAGGAGGATGGTGTAAGACAAAGGAACAAAGGAAAAGCGGGGATGAGCAGGTTGACCAGTAATATTGAGGGGGATGGCCTAAATAGGAAGCCGGAGGGAGGAGAGACTTGTCGAGGTGTGGAAGATGGGGGTTTCTTGTGAGGGGTTTTACTATTATTATTTGTTGATGCTTGATGAGCTCAGAGGGGTGATGGGATGGTATATTGAGGTTGGTTTGGTGTAGACGTTTGTCGTTATTGGAGCTGTGTAGAATATGTGTAAGATTGCTGTGAAAATGTTGGTGTGGCGTTGAGGTCGTTGGAGTAAACGGTGGTGTCTTGACGGATGGATGCATGTCTATGAGAAAAACTTAGCATGAGAGGTTGTCCATATTTTATATATATATATTTTTTTTCCTATTAAGATTGTCTGTGTATGCTTATGTCGTTGTTTTCTAGTGAATCTCGGTGCTCTCTTGTCTTGTAGTGTTGATATTGGATATTGTTGACGAAATATGCCTCTCTTTGCTCATGTAGTCTACCTGTATCTCATCCTGATCCAACCTAATGCTAGGTATGCGAGTTCTTAATACTGATAGAGCCTTACCTATGCTTAGGCTTAAAATTTGGTTATCGATCACTCGTTCAAACTTTGTCCCGTCACAATTTCTAATCAAGGACACCCTGCTCAGCCTGCTTACTCCCTACTAGTACCTACCGTTACTCCACACTAATCAATCCAACCAATTATACCGACACAGTCACGCGCCCCGATAACGCCCTGTAACATCCAGGCAGACATCAGCTCGTATGAATTCCCTCTTTGACTTACCATCAAGATACACGGGTCTCTCTCTTCTAGATTCAAGCAACAACGCATAGCCCTGCATCACTGACAATGCCAAATGTAGGTAGACCTAGTAAGGATTGTCACCTCTGTCGGTCTCGTCGTGTCAAAGTGAGTACTTGTCAGATCCCAACCCTGCTCACCTGTCGACAATTAACATCAATTCAGTGCGATCTTGGAAAACCTGGTTGTCAGAGATGTATTAAATATGGAGCTGAGTGTCCTGGGTATCGTGATGAGAGTGATCTCGTTTTTAGAACCGCGAATCCTGCTGTGGCAAAGAAGCGCAGAAAACGGTCTTCCCATCCAAGTCAACAAGACCAAGTGACGCCTAGTGAATCATCCTCGTCGTCTCGTACAGTCACCGAGGCATCAACCCCATCCGCATACTCTAGCGAAGATGATAACAGAATTGTCGTCTCTGCATATTCAGCAAGCCCTGTGCAATTTCACAGAGCAAATTATACGCAACCCCTCCCGCAATCGATGAGTGAGCACTGGACCGCCCACTCAGTTCCCATTCTTCTCAACGTCTACTCAACCCTTGATTTCATACAAAACATGTACACCCAGAACATTCACGACGGACCTCTCGTATGGGCAGCTCATCTCTTCTCCCGCACATATGTGACCAATCTACGGAATCCTACCGCAATTGATAGACGGTCAATCGCTGAAACAGAGATGGAAATGGGCACGTATCTCGGCAAGACCTTGAGTTCCGTGAATGCAGCTCTCAAGTCGCCAAATGGTTTTATGAGAGATGACGTGCTGGCCACCGTCTGGATCCTCACAAACTACGAGGCAAGCATCCCAGTATTTTATCCTGCGTGCCTACACTGACGACGCTAGCTTCTCATGGGTTCACTCAGAGGCACAGAGCCTCTCAGTCCATGGCACTTGCATGTACACGGTCTATACAGCATCCTCAAATCGAGGGGGGTAAAATCTCTCTTCACAGAGAGTGGGCGAACAGGCTTCTGGTCAGCCTACAGCTTGGTGGTGAGTGAATGCAAGCTCAGAATAAGACTGCCGTCTGTGGTAGACTGATAAAGATAAAACAGCAAGTGCAATGTTTGGTCAGGAGCCAGGAATGTCCTCCGGAATCCGAAGAATGGTTTCAAGCAATCGAAGCGACACAGCACCCCTCGGAAAGCCTGATGCTTAATGTCTCCATGTTTATCGTCAAGTCGGCACACGTGCAATGCCGTATGACGGAAATCTTGGATGCATCTGACTTTGTTGCCGCAGCAGCCGAGTATCGCGAGCTTATGAATACCCTCTCAGAGGCAGAGGCCAAAGTGCAGGCATTCTTTGAAGTGAATGGCCCGACAGATGAGGAACATGACTACTATATGCGAAATATGTACTGCTCTGCACGTGTCAAGGGGTACCAGATCTTGCTGGCGTTTGCCAACTTTCTAACCCATCATCCTGACTGTCCAGTTCCATTAAACGAGCTTTTGGAGCTACGTGTCTCCTGCGTGGAAATTGTGCGTTCGGCAGCTGATGAGATTCTGGATGCCTTGGTCACATCCTTGGACTATGAGGCGTTCCGAAGGAGCCCGTCACCGAAGTCGCTGTTTGACGCTCTAAAGCTGATATGGCCCCTGACGGCTGTCTATCTCCTACCCGAAGACCTTTATGTCAGGAGACACGTTGCCTATGAGGCGTTGCAGTTTATTGGACGGGAACTTGGTATCAGGCAGGCTCTGAGGGTGCTGCCTCGGACGAAGCCGTGGCCGATTGAAGCACTGGAGGCTCTGGAGGTGGATGGGGCGACTATTGGGGGATGATGGTGGAGATGATGGAGATTCACTACATTTCTGAGCAGACGCGGCAAAGCTGAGTTCCGTCGTTGATCTCTTGGACTGATCCGAAGCATGTTGGACCTCACGATATGGTCTAACCTGGAAGACGATGTATTGCTCATGCATTATGGAAGGTGGTTCGGTTGGATGTAGGTCGTCTGCTGTACCTCGTAATATCAAACAGGTGTCACTATCAGTAACACGAAATCTACCCGAGACAAAGCAGTCAAGTGTCCGAATAAGTTATCCGAAGTTCTCAAAATAGTTCAGAGAGGATCACAGGATCGAGATACGTGATGATCCAGTTAAGCTTGTGGCTGTACAACGACTGAAAGAACCGTAAACTGTAACGTAACTTGTGGCGGTGCGCTCTCATGTGAAAACTAACTGTAATGGAGGCTCGGGTAGAACAGAAATAGTTTTGCCCCTTGGATTAGAAGGGAAAAAAAAGCGGTCGGGGATTTGACCATCTTTGGGGGGAATCCAACAATGTTCTTTGGTTTATCATGGCGTGGATGAATCGAATCAGGGTCGATATTCCCCAACAGGGGTTTAAATGATCAACGAGACTAGTAGCACTTGGTGACATTAGGGGAAGTCAGCTTGTGGAGAATGATATTTCCAGGTTGACGAATGTATCGATGGAGATCCCAAAGGAGTGGTTAGCTGAGGAACGGAATGGGAGCATTGGTACTAGTAGTTAAACTTAAGGGGCATGGTTAATCAAGTTGGTGGTGCTTTGTTTCCGTGTTCTTTCTATTCCAGTTACCCTCTAGCTTAGGTAGCTGCTCCCTTCGTACCTACCTACCTAAAATCATGGATGATGTTTTGCTGAAAAACGCACAATTCGCACGGTCCTGAAGTGCCATGGGCAAGACCTGAAGACGTGCTAAGAAGTGCTGTTAAATACAGTCCACCAGCACTGTGTACTTATGCCCTGACGTCACATGTGACGGATCGTCAAGTATCCGAACCAACCATGTTTATCCAAAGCCCAAATCCATTCTTGTTTTTATCTTGTGAAAGAAGAGCCTCTACCTGGAAATACTCGGTACCAGGAAGCAAATCTCGATCTCGATCATATTGACGAAGACGTTACTCTAACCGGCATTCTCCAGCGCTGTTCCTCCCTACCAGGTACTTACTTACTGTATGCAGTGATTTCAACGCGTGTGCATGTCCCCTTTCATTTTACTGTACTTCCACTACCCCGGATTTGTTATGCTCTATTTTCCCAAGCAAGTCATGCCATGTCACTATCACGGGAGATGGGCACAAAAAAAGAGAACAAGGACATCGGACCGAGGGCCAAAGCGCTGTCTTTCTTTTCTCTCTTGCCAGGGATGGGGACGATGGAGAGAAGCCAAGAGTGAAGTCATGTTCACGTCTTGATGATGGGAGGCTTGGAATGAGCCAGGGTGATGACAAGAATCTTCACTGTCACTGTCACTGTCACTGTCACTGGGGAGAGGCTCGACAATTGCCTTGCTGCAATGCCAGCGAATACAACCCTTCCCATCCAGTCGCCCCCTGTCAAGACTGGCTTGTCATTAATATGGTTCAGTATAACGTTATACCAGTACTGTGTCACTGTAACACGCATGAATAACCAATAATGTCTTGTACGACTTGAATAGTGACTCCAACTAATATCAACAGGAACAACAACTTCTCAGCCCACACGCAAGTTGACACAACACATCCCTCTGCATGGCGCCGAGAATACAATACGCGCTACTACCGCCTGGGGAAGAGCTATTTCCGCATCCCCGAACGCCTTGTTCATCGGCTGTATTCTTGTTTCGCCTTGCCTCCCTCACCTTAATCATCGGATGGATACCGAGACACCACCAACTCAATTCACACGCCGTTTCTGTTTATTGTACAGTACTCAGATTGAACTGAATTGAAGCGACCGACCGTCGTTCTATGGTGGAGAGTCAGGGGGAAGACCCCAAAGAAATAACAGAGCTACAAAGATATTGCTTCGTTTATCGAAACCAGGGATATTCGATTGGCTTGTCATGAAACCGCCGTCCCTACAGTACCTGCACAATCCAGTCTCCTCTGCCAAGTCAACATGTTCAAGCTCAAAGTCCAAGCTTGTATATCCGACATGTCGATCATTCATCAGTTGGTGCTACAATTGCTTGCTCCAACTGCTCAACTGCCCATCATACAAAACCACAATCCCCCAAATCTCTTCAATGCATCCTTCTTCTCAAAAACTATTGCTGCTTTGTATCTAGCTTTCCTCCCTGTGTTGTGTTATCACTTATCCCTATCCCTCTTCCTCTTCCCACCTTCCACTCCCGTCATTATTGCATTGCCCAACACTAGGGTCCAATCATCACATAGTTGTGACTTGTCTCTTCTCGTCACCAATCGTCTCACATCCTACCACCATTCCGTTTCCATTCCATTTCTTTCGCCCAGGTTATGACCCCTACACCGTTGTATCGCTTCAAGGTGGCTACATCATAGCAGCCGCCGATCCGGTCCAGCCTGGTCCATTCATTACAGAGAACAGGACCTTCATTTATCACTGCGTAGAGTGTTATCATCGCCACTTACATACTCACGGGTTTTTCTTATCCTCGCTTCGCTTCGCTCGTCATGTCCTTTGTCAAACTTTCTTCAACAAACACGGGGCTTTTAGCACCTCCAGAGTATACTCATTCAGTTCGGCCGCAATTTAACTCGCAACGAACATCGGATCGTTTAAGAGAAGGCCAGATTTTGAAACCTCCTCCTTTCATCATGGGAGGCGCAATTAAAAAAGGAAGAAAATCCGTTTTCAAGGAAGTTGGGCTGGATGATGGTGATGCACCCGTTGAGTACCCGAGGCCTTCTTCTGTCGCCTCTTCAACCAGCAGCCATCAATGTGAAAAATGTGATAATG
The DNA here is from genome assembly GCA_013623535.1 of Fusarium penzigii. Lineage (NCBI taxonomy): Eukaryota > Fungi > Ascomycota > Sordariomycetes > Hypocreales > Nectriaceae > Fusarium > Fusarium penzigii. The sequence continues at coordinate 153,209 of JABFFC010000072.1, forward strand.
AGGATCACGAGAGGGAATTTGGGAAATCTACTGGCCTTGCGTCTGAGTCCGAATTAAATGATGACCAGCGCCACCAAGACTTACAACATGAACGCGACCATGATGACGACGAGTCCCAGCCTCGACATCAGCGACAACGACAGCGACAACGACAGCGACAACGACAAAACTCACTTCCACAGAAACCATGGTATGCCAAATTTGCGAATTCAAAAGGGCGACCGAGGATCAAGACTGTCTCGAGTGCACCTCCAAACACCATATCGGGTCTGCAACGCTTCACACTCATAGCGTTGCTTATCGCTGTTGTGTTTCCGGCCTTTAGATGGACTAATGGGAACTCACTCGCCGATGTGAGCGGTGCCAATGCCGGTGTCATTCAACGCCGAGAAACAAGCTCGACAAAAGTCTGTGCCAGATGGGCCCTCCAGTCTGCTCTGCTAAACGGCACCTTGTACATGTACGGCGGACGCTCCAAGTCATCTGAAGATCAAGACCAGAATACGTGGAATAATGACTTTATTACACTGGATCTCACCAAGGACTGGGATGTCGACTCACCTGCTCTCACTGGCCTTGAGAAGCCTGATGGGCCCCCAGAAGTATCAATGGGTTACCTCTGGCATGACTACAACAACCTGTACCTCTACGGTGGTCAATTCTCTGACGCGCCCTACGTCGACCCGGGACCAGAATCTGTTTGGCGATATTCTATCAGCGACGAGGAGTGGACCGAGTTCAAGAACCCAAAGACGTCCGCCGGTAACTACTCCGAGGACGCCGACGAAGCTGTCCACCGTGCTGCCGAAGGAGCTGGTCTCTCTGTGCCAGAGCTCGGTCTGAGTTGGTACTTTGGCGGTCATCTTGACTGGGCAACAACTCCTGGATGGTCACGCCACACCGACAGAGTGTACCTCAAGAGTCTTCTCGAATTCACCCACCCCGGCTATGTCAACTCCGGGGTTGATAAACTCTCCGACGGTGCAGGTGCCCCCGCGAGTGGCGCCTTTAGAAACATTACCAAAGGTGGTATTCAGGCAGGGACGTTTCCCGAGAGAGCAGACGGTGTGCTCGTCTTTGTGCCGGGCTGGGGCGAGATGGGTGTTTTGATCGGTCTGGCTGGCGGTACCGCCGACAACTTTACTGACGACCTTACAACTCTGGATGTCTACGATATTGCCAACTCGGAATGGTTCCATCAGGAAACATCTGGTGATGCCCCCAGCGTTCGAGTCAATCCATGCGCCGTGATTGCGAGCGCCCCAGATGCATCAAGTTTCCAGATCTACCTCTTTGGCGGACAAAATCTACCTTTTGTAAGCATATCCTTTTGAATCTTTGTACATCCTCGTACTTCAAGTACCTGCTTACACAATATTATAGGGCAACCAGGAACAATACGACGATATGTACGTCCTATCGATCCCCTCCTTCACATGGATCAAAGTCGACCAAAAGGGTAAAAACGCGCCCGCCGCTCGGGCTGGTCACACATGCGCCATGTTTGACGGCCAGATGATTGTTCTAGGTGGTGTTGGACAGGATATCGGCTGCGATCCGGGCATGTATGTCTTTGATGCTTCCAAGCTGGAGTGGCAGGATAAGTTCCGCGCTGCGACGGACAAGGAGAGCGATCATCCTGACAACTTTGTCCTGGCTGGTTCTCACGGGTACTCGGTCCCAGATGCTGTGCGTGAAGTTGTGGGTGGAGATTCGGACGGTGGTGCTACGGTCACGGAACCTGCTGCGGGGCCGGCGACGGATGGTCCGTTTCTTACGGGCAAAGCCCCCGTGTTTACGATCACCCAGGGATCTACCGCTACGATCCGCATCTCTGGCGAGACGGGTACAACCACGGCCACAGCGGAAAGCGGTGAAGGAGAAGGCTCCTCTGACGGTGGCATCAACTCAGGCCTCGTTGCTGCGGGCGTCGTCGCCGGCGTCTTTGGCGCTCTCGCCTTATACCTTGGCTGGTGTGCATGGCTCTACCGCCGGCAAGTCCGCGCCTACAAGCACCACCTCGCCGTGTCGAACCGCTACTCCGGCGGTTCCAACAGCACATTCGACTCCTCAGGCAACGCCACACGTCCACTCAACGGTCGATCCCGCAGTGCCAGTCTCTTCGGGTGGGTCGGATCCAACACCGACCGTCCCTTTGCCACGGAGCCAAAAGTACGTCTCAGCGACGAGGGATACGATCCTAGCACGGCCGGTTCAAGTAGCGGTGGCATGGGAGGACCGAAGCGTAGCGAGGATACGAGACCCGGTACGGCTGGTAGCGGTGGTTCGACGGAGGGGTTGTTGGATGGACAGGAGCCGAGTTTCTTTAACGTTGTTATAGGACCGAGGAGGGCTTTGAGGGTTGTCAATGCGGTGGAATGAGCGATCACTTCTGCGGATGGAGAAGCCATGTTCCTTGACTTTGGTGATTTCTCTATATGTATGGTCTGGCGGCGTTGTTCTCTGCGGAGTGAAACACATCATTCGTTGATACCCATCATGTTTTTCTTATTCTTTTCATATCTATATGTATATTTCTACTTCTACTTCATGAGATCCATGCAACATATATAACACAATACGACGAAACGCTTTACATGAAATAGATACAATTTCATTACAAGATACTATTGTGATGGCAACTGTTTGAGCAAAGTCAAAGTCCAACATTCATAAGCATACGAATATGCTCTACCCAATGAACAAAGTGTATGATAAACCCCAAGCAAGTACCGTGATGAGTGTGTGTGTGTGTGTCCCTTCTAATTCCTCTTAATATTTGAAACATGATCGTGGTATGTGATATTCCCAAGACGCCAAACTTCCCATATAAAAATAATAATAATAATAAAAAGAACCAGACAGGCGTTTTCGTCCTGTGATAACCCTCTTTCGCTTCAAGAACGCTGCCATCTAGGAAGAAAAAGACTCATCCAAGAAGTAAAAGTCGAAAAACATGAAAGAACTTTGACGAAAAGAAGAGAAGATATCATCGCCGAGCCATCTTCTTAAGCTGCTTTTCGGGGATAGTGCTGACAAAGGCTTCTTTGAGGAAATGCCTCCAGACCTTGTTTGACTTCTTCCGTTTGCCGCCCTTTTTACCCTTGCGCTTCTTGCCCTTGGTCGTTGTGTCGGCTTCGGCATCATCCTCAAGATCTTCTTCAGATTCCTGTTCCTCGGATTCAGAGTCCTGCTCGGTGTCATCTTCAGAATGTACTGATTCAGACACGAGCTCGGGCTCTTGTTCCAGTACAGGCTCATTTGATGTCTTGACGTCTCCCTGGCTAGTCTCGAGCTCATCAAACTCTTGGTTGTCGTCTAGATCCAGTTCGAAATCTTCGTCAACCTCCTCCATCGACTTTCCCTTGCCTTTGTTCTTGTTCTTGTTTTTGCCCTTGCCTCGACCCTTTCCCTTCTTGGCGTCTTGTCGTTTTCCAATTCTATACGCCAGTTTCAAGTAGCTCCTGACGGTCAAGTCAGGCAGCTTAAAGATCTTGTCGGTGAATGTGCTATACTCGACTTCGTATTTGAATTTACGGGGCTTGGGCTTGTTGTGTCCAGGATCCTGATCGCTAAAGTCACCGTCGCGCCACCTTGTGCCGTCGATGTCGTCGTCTGTCATGTCGTTGTTGATCCAAGTCAAGTTGGCAAAGAATTGCGTATAGCCGGTGAGCGTCAGGGGTTGGGGGAAATAGGCCGGACCAGGCAGTGACTTCTTTGGGGGGTCTTGGGGAATGACGAGGTGAGGGTCCTTGGGCTTCTTGGGCTTCTTATGCTTCTTCTTGCGGTTGTGACCCCTTCCTTTTTTGTCTGTCTTCTTCCTTTCGGCTTCGAGGTCTCGCTTCAATTCCTGCCGGGGCTCCTCCTCCTCTTCTTGGTCGTCGATAGATTTCAGGATCTCTAAAAAGTCTAATTCTTGGGAGGCCATGGGGTCGGACCAGACTGGGTTATCCTCCAACCCTGTAATATTGTACTCGATGAGGCGGATGGTTGGGTAGTAGTTGGGAACAACACTCGGGCTGACGAGAGTGAGCTGGTATCGCTCACCGTACTTCCCTCCAATCTTGTCTAGGCCCTTTCTCTTCTTGTGCTTTTTTCCATTCTTGTTCTTGCCACCCTTACCCTTCTTTCGAAGTGCATCTGCGACGTCATCTTGAACATCAAGTTGTTCACCGTCATCCTCTTCATCCAGCGCCTTAATTGCAGATCCAGGTAGGCCAGACCAGTAGTTCCTGAGCTCCAACAAATAGTCGCTCTTGGACTCGATGGAGAATTCTTCTTCTAGAGAAGTACGAAGTGGCGCATTTTCAGTATTCAGGGCAATGTCAATGTCCTCTGTGTCTTGAAGTAGAAAATGATCGATGTTCATATGACCATAAAGAGAGGCCGTTACGACATCACGGAACTGCTTCAGCCACAGGGTGTATTTCTGCCAACATGTCTCATCCCATAGCTGCTTGTTCTCGGTCCGGGCAGGAGGTACGTGGCCGATGAGAATGGCCTTCATACCACGCTCGCGCAAACGCTGGAGTTGAACACTGAGCCACTCGAGGTGCTTGAAGCCTGGCTCAGAGGGGTTCGTACAGCCATCTACACCGGCATTTCGATCAAAGAAGTACATGGTGTTGAGACTAAAGACCGAGAGCTTGTTTGGGACCACCTCAACTTCGAACCAGCCACCAAAACCAAAAGAGTGGCGCTGTTCTTCAGGGATGAAGCGGTGCCAGATGTTGGTGTAATACTGCAGCCACTTGTTGGGTCCGGGGTAGAAGATGTTGTGAGGCAGAAAGTCATTGTTTCCAAAGTTGGGGACAATGGGTATGGAAAGCTGGCCATCATCGTCAGAGAAGGTTTCGACGACCTTTTTGGCGACTGCTATGTTCGTTCCGAGGACGTGGGAGGTGCTTCGTGGGTGCTTCTCATCGCTGTCATGACGCGCAGTGTCGCCGGTCCAGACGACGAAATCGATCTCGTCCTTGAGGTTGACACGAATCCAGTCGAGAGTTGCGTTTACGAGGGCCATGGGAGAGTCGCAATCGGTGGTTTCGGCGCCGTATGTGCCAGCGGGCCCCTTTCCGCGGTGGCAGGCGAGGCCCTCTTGTGTTGAGGAGTGTACTCTGTAGAATTCGTCTGGATGGAAATCTAGGCCGGGTTAGTATTTCTGTGTAGTACACGGTATAGCGGTCACTGGATGGGACAGTTTGCGCTTGACTAGACTGCCAGAGACACCATGCACATTTGAATACCTGGGTTCAGGGTCTCTCTAAACACGACATGCGGGCGGTGTGGTGTGGTGTGGTGTGTATAACATACCTGTCATGTGCAGGAATTTTCCGTTCAATTTCCTTTTGCTCTTTTCAGGATGCACTGGGGTGATGAAGGAGCCCTTTTGTGGTAACACATCGAGTGGTCTTTGACTGGAATCGTGAAGGGGATCATAGACTGGTGAAGAGGTGACGCCGTGAAGCAGCAGGGCGACTGCTAGAAGCAGCCGTGAGCCTGCGAAGGGCATATTGGAGGATGATCGGTCGGTGTTCTCTCTTTGTCGAAGGTGTATTCTCTCTTGCAGTGTTGGTCTCTTCTTTTCTTTCTGCTGTGACAGTTGGTTTTCACAGGGCAAATGTAGAAAGTGAAATTGCAGCCAGTGTTGAACTTTGTGGCTGTCGCAAGTTGAACAAAAGTTGGATAGATGAAAGTGGAGCCTTTTTTTTCCAGTTGAGACTTGCACTGAGGGTGAGGCTGAATATAAAATTAGAGGGGCTGTTTTCAGTGGTTGATGGTGAGCGAGCACTGGTAAAATACAGCACCTACCTCTGCTCAACGCAGAAGAATAAAAATGGAAAGAAAGCCAAGAAGGGGGTGAGGTCATAAGTCAGGGGTCCACTCCACGTCTTTCCTTCTGGGTCCGTCTTTTTCGAGAATTTCCTCCCTGCGACGCGTCTACCTCTAGGTACTGGTGCATATAAGGTACGGTACCTTCGGTCCCAGGAAAGAAAAAGGAGAAATGAGAAGAAATGAGACGAAAGAAGATGAAAAAAAGAAAAGAAAAAACCAAGGGTCATATCATGTTATAGTTTTCAAAGGGAGAATAGAACCACTCCTCCTCTACTCATGTTCCCCGCCATTTCATTCTTTGTGTGCATACCATCTATTTCCCAAGACAATTCTTCATCACAATCTGCTCCCCGTCCTTATTCTCTCTCTCTCTCTCTCTCTCTCCCCGCTCCGTCAGCCAGTATTCTGGTCATGATGGGGAAATACGTGACGGCGCGTGTGTGAGGTATGGCCAATCTCGAGCTGTAAGGAATGCACGTGTTCTTGAATGAATGGCCTCGAAGCTTTGGGGTGGAGGGGTTGAGTTGCGATGGAGTGAGTGAGAATGACAATGTGAATACTGCAGACTTTGCCGTTGATTCTGATTTGACTCTCGAACCGGCACGCGACCTGCCAAGACATAATCCTTCGAGTGCTGATAATCTGTAATTTTTCTTCTTCTTCTTCTTCTTTTTCTTCTCCTTCTTGCTGGTACGGACAGTTAGCATACTGATTTGCTTATATGTAACTGTGTAACCCGATCTTGACTTGAGAACCAACACAACTAAGCCAGGCCACTGGGTGAACTGAGGTCCCATAGTAACTAACCATCAAGGTTCACCACCGCAATATAGGTATCAAACGAACCCATGGCAAAATCCAGAAACATCTCTTCTAGGTATCCATCCCAGGCATAAGCAAGAAAACCATGTGTTCAGCCCCCCACGCTGCATGCGACTGATTCAGGGTCCAACCATTGTCAAGAGGTTCTGTCACAAGGCCCATTGTGTTGGTCTCTTACACACCTTGACAATCTACAATTGTAGTTGGTACGCGAGACCAGTTTACTTAGAGAAAAGAGAGAATAATGTAAATGGAGAGCGAAGAAAGGCAAGTATGAGATAAAGGTAAATGAATAACAAGAATACAGGGGGTTTAAACAACGAAATCTATAGATATCCCAAAACTTCATGGTCCTGCATATGATTTTATACCTCTGACCTGGTGAAATTCCAGCTGGAAACGAATCTATAGGGTAGTTTCACAGTTCAGCACAGTACTAATAGTACCCTCATACTACCCTCAAATTTCATCCTCGTCTCCATTTCCTACTCCTTTCTCTTCTCTTCACAACCACGCAACATCCGTTTCCTCCCTCGGCGCCGACAAAATCCAAAGTCTGGCGTCTAGACTGTCCTTCGTCCTCAACAGAACGGTCACTAAAAATGGGAGGGAGACACGTTGCTAGACTGATTTAAGCCGCTCGTTTGAGGGAGGTCGTACGATTTTTCACCGTGACGGCTTCCTATGGTTTTTCCGTGGCTACATATTTATATACCTTTACATGATCGATATCCGTGACTCAATTGGGCTCTTGAGTAATTTTCAGGTGCTTCCATACTGCACTTGATTCTCTACGAGCAGTCTCTGTGCATTTTCTACATCTGCCGACTGTCTTTGTTAGAATTGAAAATTTTATCTGCGAGATCACCAAAGTCTTATCGATAAGACAACCCTCCATGAACCCACCAGCGTATTTGCCATTATCAAGTTCACTAGAGGTCATGTAATGTTAAGATGTTAGAGACAAGACCTCGTAACCATCTCTAATTCATCGGAGAGTGGAAGAAAGAGGGGAAATAAGTTATTCATAATCATCTCATTTATAATTCCCAACTACCATGCCTAAATGTTGAATAATACCATGTGCCCTAAACGGCAGGCTTTGCTCTGCTGTCAAAACAGAAAACACCAAAAATCCCAGACGCTACATCCATTCTCTTTTTTATCTTCATCATTGGATTCTTCATTCCTTTGCATCTACGCTGGCGCAGTTCCCTTCCAGTACTTGGCCGGCACAAAAGGCATCTTGGTAACCACACCATTTCTCTTCTTTCCCCTGACAACAACATCAACCTCCGTACCGGCCTTGTGCTGACCATCCTTGATGTATCCCATGGCAATGTTCTTGCCTAGCGTAGGGCTGGGAACACCGCTTGTCACTGTGCCGATCTTCTCGCCGTTCTGGTGAATCTCGGCTCCTTCGCGGGCGGGGGCTCCCTCGACGACGAGACCAACACGTCGTCGGGTGACGCCAGCGCCGCCCTTGCTTCGGGGGGTGAGCTGGGGAATAATGACCTCGGAACCGTGGAAGCCGCCGGACTGACGACGGGAGGGAGGGATGATCCAGCTGAGACCGGCCTCGACGGGGGTGGTGGTGTCGTCCAGATCGTGGCCGTACAGACACATGCCTGCCTCGAGACGGAGAGAGTCACGGGCACCGAGACCAGCAAGACGCAGACGCTCGGGACCAGCCTTGTCCAGGAGAGCCTCGATGGCGGGGGCGGTGGTCTGGAAAGCGGGATAGTCCTTGCCGTTGAATGAGATCTCGAAGCCGTCCTCACCGGTGTAGCCTCCACGGCTGATGAGCACGGGGTGCGTCTTACTTCCGTCAGCGAGCTTCAGCTCAGCCCACACACCGTTTCCAAAATAGAGCTCCTTGAGGTTGACGTCGCCAGCGATAGCCTCGCTGAGAATCTCGGCGCTCTCAGGACCCTGGAGAGCGACCAGGCCAGAGTTGTCGAGACGGGTCCACTCGACATTGCCGCCGAACAGACCGAGCTGCTCGTCAATGTACTTGGTATCCTTATCCAGGCAGGCACCGTTGGTGACGACGTAGTACTCATTCTCGCCGATTCGCATCACCACCGAATCATCCACGATACCACCCGTTCCAGGCCAAAGAAACGTGGTAAGCTTGCTCTGCATATGGCCCTGATTAGACCAATCCGAAGGCGTTACTCTTTCCAAAAAGGCAGCTGCATCCTTTCCCTTAAAGATATGCTGAACCATGTGGCTCACGTCAAAGAGCGAGGCATGGTTACGAGTAAAGTGGTGAGACTGAGCGAGCGATTGATCCGAGTACTGAACAGGAAGCGAGTACCCGGCAAAAGGAACAAGCTTGCCACCCTTAGAGACGTGAAGATCATACAGAGGCGTCTTCTTGAGGTCTGCAGCTCCAGAAGCGCACCGGATGCTCTGTCGAGATAGTCGGAGACCACATGACGTGGGGCGGGAGAGGAGACGAGGACCAGCCCTCGAAGCAATTGTGAGTCCCTTCATTATGAATCAATTGATGTGCGATGATATGAGAGAAGATGAGGAAAAGGAATTAATTGAAAGATGGCCAAGTATGAAGATGTTACCAAGTTGAATAAACAAATATTAAACGTGGATGTAAAGAGGGCGCAATCCCATGTGGCTGATTTCATGTAGCTTTTAGCTTTTGGGTAAACCACCGCACGGTATTCAGTGACCGATATGCCGATGCCTGTACAGTAGAGACAATCCGCCTGCTCAAGAAGAGTCCCCCTTGGGTACTGTAGCTGCTATTGGTAGGTAGTCGTTCGGATAGCCGCGGTCTGGAGCCGCGGTACCAAACTCCCGACGTTATCATCCGAGCCGCCAAACTTCGGAGGGCGTTCCGAAGTGTGGCTGCACTTTTACACAGAAACAGCTTATCAACTAACTATCTGTAATACCATATGAATTGTACTTCTGAATCACTTCCAGGTAAACACACACTCATCATCTATAGATTGGATTCTTTGCAACAGGTAATATACTCGAGAGCCTTTCTCCGATGAGGCTCTCTACGACGCGATAATAAAAAAAGAAGAAGAAGAAACTACTGCAAAAAACCATGCCAATTATAGCTGATGCCTCCCACCAACGACTCCTTCAGTGTTGAGATCTTGATAGTCTCTCGGGGAACCACATCGCAGCGATAGTTTCTTGAGGACGCCGACTAACAAAAAATTCCAGTGGTTTGTAGACACGACTCTAATCAGTCTCTCATCTACTACTGCTCGAAACTGTACTTGAGCCATCCTCCCAAGGCCCGAAGACTCTCCCATCGAACGTTCTCGTCCTCTGACTGCATGAGCTCCATAATGCGCCTCTTCAGCCCAATCTTTTCAAGCTGATATCTATTCTCAGGGACTTCCTTGACCAAACATCCAACATCATTGCATGCAATAGCCAGGACCTGCCTGTCATTATCCCAAGGTTGCTGCATGATCTCGGCCAGCTTCCTGGGGATCTTGCCATTCTCAAACTCAAGAATCTTGCGGGCATTTTCAGCCCAGAAGACCGTGCTTCGATGGGGTGGTGACCATCTAAGGTGACCCGATTCCACTTCGGCAACGTATTCGTCAAATGTAGTCTTTGTCTTGGTGTACTCCTCGAGCATCTCCTTGAGCTTTGATAGGTCTTCAAGCAGATCGGGATCACTGAGGTGGCGGCTGCTAACGTTCTCCAGCAGAGAGGGAAGACGAGCGAGAACGGCAGTAGGAAGAAGAGACTTTTGGTTCTTGTCCAAAAGATTGTAGAGGGTCGAAAGAATCAATCGGGTTGTCTTTTCCTTGGGTGAAAGCCGTAGGAGCTGAGTGTACAAGAGGATAATATCGTACTCGCTGCAGGCATGCTGGTTAGTAAACGGGGGCCAAGACAAACAGGCGACCATAGTTCAACTCACTCATTCAGATCATCGCCGATGAGCTCAGCCTCAAAGCTCATCTGCCAGATAACAAGGAGAGCACGGTAGAGCAGCTGCAGGCCAACACCTCCACCCAGAGAACCCTCAAAACCTGTGCTTCGGGTGCTGGTGTTGCCGCTCCACAGACTCGCCGAAGAGTTTCCGTTGTTTCCTATGCCAGCGGCAGCCTGGAGAATCTTGATGAGGGGCGTAATGGTCTCGCTTCGGTGCTCCCAGAACAGCTCCCGCGAAGTGTGACCGAAGAGGAGCGATGAGTATTCCTGAACAGCAATATCTTGTAGACCGGCGTCGTTGCTCTTGGCGAGGCCGGAGAGATAGGTGAGGATGACGGGGAGGGCACGGAGCGTAGCCTGAGATTCATCGCGAGCGAGAGACACGAGGGTTGTGAGGGCGTGTGCAGTAAGCAGAGGGATAGGGTCCTCGGCGTTGGTAGAGTTTAGTAGCGGAAGAAAGTGTCGATAAGGGTCCTGAGTCTTGAAGATGGCCTTGGCCAGAGAGGGGACGGCTGCAAAGGGTATAGAGTTAGCATTGATGCATTAGAGGTATAGTGCATCTGGACAATAGCTGGGAGAACAGCACCAAGCTCGAAGCATGGGCGCAAGAATCGGAAAGTTATTAAACTCACCCTCAAGCAAATCAGCCAGTAGAACAAGGATATACTGAATTACGTTGGGGTGCTTTCCCGCCGTCTCGACCACGCTGGAACTTCCAGAATCTCCAACAAACAAGAGTCGATATCCATCAAGATCGCCCGAAACTATTTCTTCTCTCTGCTCAGGCTTTTTGGCCTTGTCTACAGCGCGAATCTTGGCATACTGCTCCTCGGTGAGGGTACCAGCTCGGACGGCGCCGTCCCAGGGAATAGGTCGCTGGCGAATGTTGCTCTGGAGTGAGGACAAGTAGGTTGGCGGGTCGAGCGACATGATGACGAAGTCGCGGGCGAAAGGTATATTCGTCCGAAAGGGTTGGATGAGCTAGATGGATTGGGTGATGGAATTGAAAGCGGAAACAAAAAAAGAAAGAAATAGATTGGAAGGGGGGTGGATCAGGGCCGGATGGAGGTTATTCGATGAAGCTGATGGAGATGAAGTTGCTGGTGGTTGCGAACCAAGCTGGAGTGGACATGCAGCGTCACAGCTTGGACCGTGGTTTGGTATGGAACCCGACCTGGAAATTTGGAGGAAGCTTGCTAGAGCATTGACTGAGCCACACTACGCCACATATGAGGAAGCTTCCATTCTCTCTCTCTGTCCGAGCTCGATTCAAGATGTGGCTTGAAATCTACATGAGCGCGTTGACCATTAACCGAGGATGATCCGCTAACTGCTAACTGTGACCCGTGACTGTGACGCCCAACTGTTCTAGACCTGGAAGTTCCCCCTCCATCTCTCTTCCCAACCTCCGGATTTTTATTCTGCTGGCGTTGGGTTATGCCATCGTCAAGCCCAAACATACAAGGTTATCCGAGTCTTCCAATCAAGTGACATGCCATATCCATGCTCAGGGGACCAATGCCCCTGAATTTTAATTAAATCTGCATCACAGTTTCTTTTTGGTCTGAGCACGAAAAAAACGGCGTTTGCTTTCTTGGTTCTTTGTTATCCTTGGCATGTCATCCGGTGTAGGTCCATAAGTGTAGTGTAAGTGGTTACTTGAAGCTAGTACCTGTGTGACCTGTATGCTTTGACAAATATGACTCGAAGAGGAAGAAGCACTGGACTTTTTATGTAAATTAAAACGCTCATAAAACGAAGGACCATGAGACAATTACATCCCAGAAAGTGTTGCAGAAGAATAGTTACAAGGGGGCCATGGCAATTCAAGAACGTTGCAATTATGGTCGCTGTCATTATCATGGTCATGGTTGTGGTCATGCAAGTACTGTAGCAACAGCCAAAGTGACCGTGCAGCGCGCGTTACAGGGCCGTTATCGATAATTGTCCAGTAAATGCGCCCAGGCCAGCTCAGCAGAGGTATCATGAGCTGGCCGCCCCCGCCTATTGTTCTGTTCCTGTCCAACTGTGACACCAGACGTCATTCAAGCAATATACAGCGAAACTCATATCATCATCACCAACAAGATAAATAAAAAAACACTGAATTAAAAGGAACAAGTCTCACCTATTCTTACTGAAATACATTGAAAATCACTAATCGTTTCAGTGGATCAGGTCCCCTTTTTTCTTTCACCTTACAAACCTCCCCCCTGGAAGCGGTCGCGCGTTAAGTGGTGACGCCAAAATCAAAGAGGTTGGTATTCTGAGTGTAAGTGGGAGGTTGGGAACAAGAAGAAACACGAAGTCATTGCAACCAGCCCGCGACATTAAAACTCATGCTGCAGCGCCGAGCTTTCTAACTTCGACGGTTCGTTTCTTTCGCTTCTTTATTTTTTTCTTCTTCTACTCTCATCTCATCCCATCTCTCAATCCTCGTCGTCCCAACCCAAATTCCTCTACATTCGAGGAATACGAGCTCTCCAACCCACCTGCATACAGCCTTCCAAGTTTACCATACCCTCTGGAAGCCTCTCTTTCTCGTTTGGGCACCAACTACAATTCCTCCGTCACAAGGGAAATCTCACACATTTTCCCTCATCTGCGACACTCCCCCCGTTTCTCCCGCATTCCATTCCAGAACCTGTTGGCAGCGATAGTGACACAAACAAGTCTCGGAAATACCTGGCATTGCTGTCAATCCGAACTAAGCAATTCAGTACGGTAGTCGACACCGTTAGATCCAGATCGACTTGCACCCGCCAATTGCAACAAAAGCGGTCGATCAATCCCACCACCCACTCTCAATCCTCCACACCGTACCTCACCACTAGACAAAAGAAAAGACCTCTCCAGCAAAAGCACAAGCAACGCTTTCGCAATGCGCTTCTCCTCGAAGCTGCAGCTGCTTCTCACCGCAGCCAGCTTAGCAGCAGCTACACCATTCCCAAGGGATGCGCTTCACGATGCCGGCTACTCATACCTTATGCCCCGCGGTTGTGACTCGTACTGCGGTGCAGACAACCAGTACTGCTGCGGCTCTGGCGAGGCTTGCACCACCATTGACGACAAGGCCACCTGTGTAGCCAGAGGAGGTTATGCCGCTTACACCACTACCTGGACAGAGACTAGGACATATACCAGTACTGCCTATACATGGTGGGAAGCTGCTCCAGAGCCAACGGCCGGTGTGGATTGTGTGCCCAAGAATGACGAGCAAGAAGCCTGCGGAAGCATCTGCTGCGCTGGCTGGCAAACTTGTGCCTATGACGGCCAGTGCTCATCCAAGCCTGGTTACGAGGAGCCCACGGGTGTCATCGTCACCACTGATGGAAAGGTTACCACTCGTTACTCTGCTCCCTACCGTGTAACTGGAGTTACCACCATCACTAACACTGGCGTCCCCTCCACCGAGTCCGACTTCGAGTCTGCTACTGCTACTGCCACAGAGACAGACACCGCCCTTGGTGCCGGCGCAACTGCTGGTGAGGACAATACCGATGAAGACGAAGGCACTGGCGGTGGTCTCAGCGCAGGTGCAATTGCCGGTATCGTCATTGGAACTATCTTTGGTCTTGGTCTCCTCCTACTTCTCTGCTTCTGCTGTATCGCCCGTGGCCTCTGGGTCGCCCTCTTCGGCAAGAAGGACAAGGAGAAGGAGAAGCGTGAGCGTGTCGACGTCTATGAGGAACGCTACTCACGCCACGGAAGTCGCCCTCCCCCAGCTGCGTCCGCTCACTCCCGACGAGAAAAGCACAGAGGCTGGTTCGGCGGTGGTGGCAAGGCCAAATCTGCTACCGATCGTCGTGAGAAGAAGTCGGATGGCAAGAAGTGGTTGGGCATTGCTGGTCTAGCAGCTACTCTCTTGGCGCTCCTCAACCTCAAGAAGGACAAGAAGCCCGCGAGCAGACCTGCGAGATCATCCCGAGGTTCGTCCCGATACAGTGACTCATACTACTCGTACAGTGACTACACAAGTCCCAGTGAGTAGACCCTTCAAAATACTCTTTACATGCATCATCACGCTAACCATTTCATCCAGGCAGCGCAAGCTCTGGCGGTCGAACGAACCGAACACGCCGCTCTCGAGACAGTCGTGCAAAGTCATACTATTCCCGTTCTGAACGACGATGATGGTAGCAAACGATCTTGCATCCGACGCCTCAAAATATCCCACCCCCTTTCAATCATCATGTATATGTCACCACTGCATTCGACATAGAGTGAACATACGAGCTCAATTGGAGCTTTAGTCGTTGTTTTTGATGCATCAGGCTTTTGGCGTTTTATGGTTCTTTTCCCGTTTCGCTTCCATTTTCTTATCACAAACAAGCCCGCGCCCCCCTTTGCACCATGACAAGTAATGATTCTTCCCAAGTCATTGGTGTCATATTTTGGCCCCCCTCCACGTTAATGTTCTGGTTTATGTTCTTTTCTTTTTTTTCTCATTTGCACATGTTATCAAGAGATTATTATGTTATGGCACGCAGGAAAGGCTAGAGATGATACTTGCCACGAAGGAACTACGAAGGAAAAGAAAGATTCATGAGGTTTTTTATATACTGCTTTCTAGAGAGACACAGAGAATGGATTCAAGATTATGATACGACAATCAACATGTTTGAGTGGCTTTCGCCATCAAGATTTAACATCACCCTTACTGTCACCTACCTGCATTTCTGAGCAATCCTGGTGTGCTTAATTGTGAGATTTTATTGAACGGGTTGTGAAGCAATTGAAAATATGATAGTTCCTAGCCATGACCTTTGAGTGCAGTTGTTGGACAGCACCGTCACCTATAGTCACTGAAAATGATGCACAAATTAAAACATCACGATAGACATCAAGCAATACACTAGTCTCTCAGATAGCTCATTGCTCATTGATATGACGAATCATCCATTCTTTTTAACACCACCGTCAATAAAACCCTCCCCCATCTGAAACCCCCCGGAAAGCCAACCCAAAATAAGCCCTTCTCTCGCTACTGGGCAAGTAAAAAAGACGAGATATCACAGCACAACCTCGAAATCGAGGTTTATACTACTTCTTTCTCTCTTCTTCTTCTGTCATTCCCCAACTTTACTTTAGCCAAAAATTAGGGAAGAATCCTTTTGTCGGAGGTGGAAACCAAGAGTCATCATGTTAACTCCTTTGCATTTTTTGAAATTTGTTTTTGTTTGTAGCCCTTTTTTCATTTTTTGCTACATGACATGCAATGATGAACCCTTCGCCACTCCTGAGACCCAGAAACGCAAAAGAAACAAGATCCGTGTCCGCGCTTATGCGTCCTGAACAATGTTGCCCTTCTCGGAAACGTAGAGACCGTCCAAGAACTGTGGTTGACATGTTAGTAACGTGTTGCAGATGAGAAAACGGAAAAAGAAGATGAGAGGTTATCTGGAGCGTACCTTTCGGATATCCTTGTTTCGCACTCGGCAGATCTGCTGGATATCGGCAGCACTTTGCGACACGTTCTCGAGGGAGTTGCCGGAGAGGATGAGCTCGTCCTTCTGGGTGGTGGAGACCTCAACGTCGACACCGGGCTGCATGACAACACGGCGGACAATCTTCTCGCCAATGAAGTTTCGGATCTCGACCTCGTACAGGCCAGTCTCGGCGTTCTTGTCGAGGTTGACGTTGATGGGGAAATGGGCGTAGACGTATCGCATCTTGTACTTGAAGCCCTTTGTGACACCGACGATCAAGTTGTTGATCAGGGTTCGGACGGTGCGGAGGGTAGCGACATTCTTGCGAGCACCGTGGTGGATCTCAATGGAGATGGTGTTCTTCTTGGGGACGGTGAAGTTGACGGCCAAGTGGCTAAGGTCCTTGACCAACTTGCCTCGGGGACCCTCGACGGTGACAATTCGTGACTTGATGGCAACCTTGACTATATTGCGGGAGGAAAAGTCAGCATTTCTGATCAATGTCTAGACAACGGCGATGCTCGAGGAGATTGTCAATCTGTAGTGGTTTTCTCTTGTCTCCCGAAGCTTCTCTTCTGGCCCACGTCGAGTATGTCATGCTGTGATTCTGGCGATTCGTTCTTTCTTCTTGTTATAGTTTTTTCTTTTTCAATTTTTCTTCCTCTCTCGTGCAATACTCCGTCGTGGGCCAGTTCGAGCTTTAGTTCGTTCCAAGAGAAAATCGTTACAAGATCGCAATATCCCACAAGCACCGGCATACAGCGCACGGAAAGAAGGAAATCTAGGGATATAACGTACCCCCCTCGGGGATCTCAAGGAGCTCCTGAGAATGAATGTACTTCATCCTGCCGGTTAGTCTGTGGTGATGTCGGGGGGGGTTGAGGGTATCTGGAGTCGTCCGCGGTCACGAATTGTTTGGGCGGCTTGGGTTGACGGAATTCGTGTGGGCGGGAAAAGTTCTAGGGCTCGTCACACGTGAGGGGAGGAAAGGGAAAAAGGAACAGGTTGGTGGGGACCGGGGTTGAACCGAATGCGCACTTTCGATTTTTTTCGTAGGAGTGGGCTGAGATAATTTAGCGTAGAGGGCAACTCGGGCACGTGATCTGGGTTGGAAAGGGCAGACGATATCGTCGAGTGACTGTGCCACTTGTGGCAGCTCTATGTGGCTGGTAAGCACGTGCTTATGCCTGAGTAGGTTGGAGAGCATTGTCAGAATTGTTGGACCAAAAGTTAGTGTATCGTCCAAGATGACTCTAGAGATCCATTGACACAACTGACCATCCAGTCTTTGTCATTGTAGGCATTCAAAACCAAGCTCGATATCTCATTTACTATATATACCTCACTCATATGATACACTAAAAGAAGGTGTCACTTGAACCGTTAACTGCAATTCACATCCTGTCCTATTCAGACTGCTTTGTAGGAGAGATGACTTCCATCAACATGCTGGTGCTCTTCTCTCTCGGTGGAAAGCATAATGCACAGCCCTTAATAATACCAAAGAGTTAGAATATTACTGTAGCAATAAGTAATTGATCATTGGATCTCCCATTTAACTTGCCCGTCGTGTCGTTATCTTCACCTCTGTAAACTACCATTGTAAAGTACAGGACTACAGGTGCCTGAGCACTGCACTGCCCGCTATAGCTCAGGTGGGTCAACCCGTTCCCTTCAGGTATCCCCCAATCCTCCACCCCGGCCGATACGTCAGCGCGCCGACCTCCGTGCCAACCTACCTCCCCAACTCCCAATCCCACCAAACCCCGAGCCCGCCGCGCGCTCAAGCTATCATCGCGACAGCAACGACGAGTCCCGTCCTCCCATCTGTCGTTCTTGTTTCCTCTCCTCGTACCTGTATAAACGTGTTCCACCATGTCGTACTTCTTCGCAACCCCCGTCGACATAGACATCGTCCTGGACGATACGGATGATCGGTCCATGGTCGATGTCAAGCTCGACAAGAATCGTCGCGAAAAGGCCCCTCTGTTTATGGATGGCGAATCTGTCAAGGGTGCAGTTACTGTCAGGCCAAAGGATGGAAAGAGACTTGAGCACACAGGCATCAAGGTCCAGTTCATTGGCACCATTGGTATGCAATCATTGTTCCCCCCCCTTGAGGCCGGTCATTCATGCGCCCGTTTCCCCCAACATGCCACTGCGCATCCATATAAACCACATGGAAGCTCTAACTGTTCATTATAGAAATGTTCTTCGATCGCGGTAACCACTACGAGTTCCTCACATTGAACCAAGAGCTTGCCGCGCCGGGCGAGCTCCAACACCCTCAGACCTTCGACTTCAACTTCAAGAACGTCGAGAAGCAGTACGAGTCTTACAACGGCATCAACGTCAAGCTCCGCTACTTTGTCCGTGTCACTGTCTCCCGTCGCATGGCAGACGTCATCCGCGAAAAGGATATCTGGGTCTACAGCTACCGCATCCCGCCAGAGATGAACAGCAGTATCAAGATGGATGTTGGTATCGAGGATTGTCTTCACATCGAGTTCGAGTACAGCAAGAGCAAATACCACCTGAAGGATGTTATTGTAGGCCGTATCTACTTCTTGCTCGTCAGACTCAAGATCAAGCATATGGAACTGTCCATCATCAGGAGGGAGACGACCGGCGCGGCGCCGAATCAGTACAACGAGAGTGAGACGCTCGTACGTTTTGAGATCATGGATGGCTCGCCATCACGCGGAGAGACTATCCCAATTCGATTGTTCCTTGGCGGTTTCGACTTGACGCCTACTTTCCGCGACGTGAACAAGAAGTTTTCTACCCGCTATTATCTCAGTCTCGTCCTCATCGACGAAGGTCAGTAGCTATCTCGGAGTCTTACCCAAGCTTCCTTCTCTCCTCTTCCACGCCCAAAGCTAACTCAACCTCCATAGATGCTCGAAGATACTTCAAGCAGTCCGAGATCATCCTCTACCGTCAAGCTCCTGATGCCGCACCCGTCAAAGGTTCCGGCACCCAGTCACTACCCGCTCCCCCAGAGAGCAAGCTGCCCGTTGTTCAGGTTTAAAGGCGTTTTTAGAACACGAGGTACCACCTCCATCGTTGGCTAGTTTTATATTTATGCTGTTTTTTCGACCCTGTTAACCAACACTTCCCCCCCTTTGCGTCTTGTTTCTACTTTTAGCATTGGTCCTGGCGTTTATTTGGGAGTTTGAAAGAGGACGGAGGAGATCGGGATGATCCAAACAGTCGCAAATAATCTCTTCTTGTTCGTCATCGTCCCCGTCTGTTCTGGCTCTTACCGTAAGAAGCGCGAATACACATCAATGAGAAAGACACTTAATCCTTGATCGTTCCTTTAATTACATGTCCCTTAGGTATCGAACCCTCTTTGTGAGAGTCTCAGTGCGGGTAGGCAGGCAGGCATTATAAAAAAAAGAAGAAAACAAAAACACCCTTTTTGCCTCTATTCTACACAATTTCCAGTCAACACCCCATCCCAGCCGCCAGATACATCTTGTTATGCTATTTCCATGACGTCGTCCGCCTCGAATCCAAACTGGTTGTTGTGAATGGCAGTGATCCTATCCAGCTCGTCCTGATATTGTTTCCTAATATCCGCCAGTGACAGCACCGTCCGCTTAGGTGCGCTGCCGTTACTTCTAGCGTCACTATGGGCCTCATCATAGATCCACGCCTGCTTAGGCTCGACGCAGCTGAGTGCGTTGATGAGTAGGAGATATTGTCTTGTCACGGGTGTGTCCAGAATGTCATCGCCAGTAATGTCATCACCCTCTCCGGCATTACGCAGCTTATGAATCCGGTCCAATATCACTGATGCTGCGCCTCGGTAGTTGTTGTGCCTGATCCTCCATGAGTAGAGAATCTGGTGGTAAGGAAGACCGTCAGTAACGCTTGTCGATGCCTTGGATAGCTGTGCGAGAATATCATCCACCTCCTGCTGAAGGCCAGGGAATGGCATGGAGACTAGTTCGGAGTTGTGATATGTCTGGCACATCTTCTGGACAAATTGTCGGAGATTAGCGTGTCTGATAGCCGGATCCTTGATAGACAACAGAGTGGCATGAGCCAGCTCGAACTGAGAAGTCGCCACTGCGGCGGTAAACAGACGGCTTTGCATATCTCTCTTGACAGCAATGGCATCCTTCTTAAAGTTGAGGAACTGCATGGCCAGCCTGGCAAACTCCAGCACATAAGAATAGGCCTTTTGCTTCTCGTAGAGCGCCACAATGTGTGAATAATAATGAGCGAGGCCGTGGTTGAGTAGATTCCACTCGGTGTCGTCGAGCAGTCCACTGCTGTGGCGATCATTCTCGATGTTCTCGGTACCTGAAATAGAGCGTCAGTAAGAAAAGCATATGGTATTTAGTATCACAGTCATCAACTTACTCATTCCAATAGCCGCCTTCCTGAAGTAGATGGAGGCAGAATTAAAGTCCTTCAGCGCCAGCTGTACACGACCCTGGACATAAACTGAGAAGGGATTCTGGTCACAGAATGGTGCAAGATCCAGTGCCAAGTCTGTTCTCTCACGCTTGATGAGAGAGCACTGGATCAGCGAGGGTGAAACCTCAATATCACTATCTGGTGCACAGAGGTTAACAACCAGATCAGTAATGCTGGCAGCGAGCGACTCGTTCTTGGTATTGGCAATGCCGAGCAGGTGGCCCACGTTGGCCTCGAGAGCAGTCACTATCTGAATATCATCGCCCTTCTTGGGACCTAGCTCACTCTTCTCCCGGCCACTCGAGATTGAGAGCTCGGTTTGGACAAGCCACCTGAGAAGCTCGAGGCGTCGTAGAGCTGCAACGAGCTGTCTGAAGACATGGCCAACGTCGACCCGGTTGTGCAACGCATCGACATCGCTGTCAAATTCAAATTCCATGTGAACAAGCAGAACAAGCTGACTGAAGCACACATTCCACTGCAGCTCGATGTTTTCTTGGACAGCCTTGACGATGAGTTTTCTTCCGAAATCGGTCAGCGGGTGGCTGAGGTTCCGACTCTTTGCCTCAACAGGAGCTGCAATAAGGTTCATCAAGTCGGTATAAAGCTCATCTGTTACAGTGTTGAAGTTGACACCAAGGGCATCAACAACTTGACCACAGTCCTCGTCTGTAATGCCTCGCCAGAACCCAGACTTGTCAGAAAAGTACTGGATCCTTTCGAGATCGGTTTTGGACGAGTCTTCAAATAGCTCTGGTCTCAAAACTGCTTGACATAGTTGCCTGAAGTTGTCTGAGAAGCCATCGACAAATGTCAAAGCTGAGTCGATCAGTGCTGCCTGAGTGACTTGATCCTGCTCGGGCATGGAGAGGTTGTGATAGAGTCGCTCGAGGCTGCTGCAGTCTCTTACTGCAGACAGAAAGTCTGCACATACGACCCAGGACAGTTGTGTATGAGGGTCAAGAGTCAGTCCAATCGCCTCACCACGCTGCTTATCCAGCTCAATGATTAGGCGGTAGAACCTCCTCCACTGGGTTTCGCTCGAAGCGCGGAACGCCTCGTAGTCCATGGATTCAGAAGGGCCTTGGTCTAGAGTTGCCGTAGAGCCCAACACGGAACATATTGACTCAGCCAGGCCACGGCCCTTGGTGGTTTGTCTTGTTGAGCCTAATCCCCGCTCGTAGATGGACAGCGCCGTTTCCAGAGTCGCCTTGGTGAATCGACCAGGCTTCAAAATCAGTTGCAGCCACTTCTCTGTAACATCCGTCGGGTCACAAGGACCGGATGTCTCTGGCGTTGTCATGGAGGTATCTGCGAAGACACCCTCCCAGTTATCCTCCCAGCTTTGTGCGATGTTCTTGCGATTCAACTCGAGCTTCTGCACTCTGTAAGTAATGTTGTTCTTCCACAATGTCCACAGCTGAATTGCGCTCTCAGCGGAGGATGAAAGAACAAAATCTGCCAACGTCCAGACATCGGAGGACGAGGGTGTGACTGGGACAAGGGTGTCGTTGGGGAACATGTCTTCGACAATAATAGTATGTGCATCTTTAGCAATGAGTTTCCAAAACTTGAACTCTCCAGCACCGACGGGCGAGAAGGTGGAGCAAATACGCTGGCCACGGTTCTTTCCAATCACCTGAACCAAATTAGACTGAGAAGGGTCGATTTGCCATTTGCCAATCTCTTGTGGGTTCCTGGAGGTGTCGAGGATGTCGCCCGTGTACAGTATTTGTCCGTCGTTAACATTCCAGATACGCATGCGGTGGTCGAGACAGACTGTGATGGCGAAGAGAGCGTCTTCTATCCCGAACGAAGTGACTTGGATCGACGTCGCCGAGCTATATTCCATGTTGGTCTTGCCGTACTTGACTGTGTGGTGTCCTTGGAAAGGTAGTAGGCTACGCAAGTTCTGCGCCCAGCCCTGCACATTGAAGAATGACTCCCTCCACAAAGAACCTTGCGTTTAACTGTTAGTAACCCTCTCTTTTGAGCTCCATCAACCAACCTACCTTCATTTGACTTGTTCTTGTCCAATCGAATCATTCCACCATCATTGACCGTCACCAGCAGAGTCTCTGCCGTCACAGCAACCATCCTATGGGGATGTTTGAACCCCAGCCCAGCAGGTGTCTGAACCTTGCCAAGCTCAGAAAGCCCTGCATCGACGGCAGACCTCTTTTTGAATAGATCGGGTCGCAGGGTGAAGGTGTAGAGCTGGTATGTCTGGTCGAGCACAAACAAACAAAGTGAATCGTGTTCTTCGGGGTCAGAAAAGGCAACGCATCCTGGCTGGATCGGGGTTGAAAAGTGAAAGTTGAGAATCAGAGGCGCATCGGTAGCCTGTGCCTTTTTGTAAACATCGACTGCTCGGATGCTCAACACGGTTCCATCCTCGAGAACCCTCCAAAGAAAGCTACGAGGCGAATCGTGCCATTGCCTATGATAGATGGATGCCGCCGTCGCCAAATTCTTCTGTCGAAACGTCGTCTCGTCCTCGATCGTGCTATCTCTATCCGCTTTGCGCTGGCTCCGACCGTGGTTGGGTTGTGGTGACACTCGAATCGTCACAACAGACGAAGAGGAGGGAGGCTCGAGGTTCAAGCGCGTCTCTTTGAAGAGATATTGGGTCTCGCCTGAGTCCATCGCGCCTCCATATATGAGCTCAAAATGCGAGATGGTGTGGTTGTATGGTGATTGTTGAATGTGGTTCAATCGCGTTTAGGTTGTGTTGCTAGGTAGAATTTCAACGGAAGCTGTTTGTCGCGGTGCGCTAAACCCGATTGGGAAACCAGCTCTTTAGCATATTCACAGGGTCACGGCTCACGATACGAACAACGATAAACGAGCAAGATAAAAATACATAACCACATGATTAAGTTTCTATATAGGTAGTTGGGTAAATTTTTTGAAATACCGTGACATTTATTGTCAATTTGAAGTAATTACATAATATGCGAAAGGCTACTCTACATAATCTGAGCATCGCATGGAACCTAACACAGAACAGAACAGACACGCTTGTCTCACAGCCATCATCCGTACGTTGGCTAATTCAACCTGTTAATCATTACTCTGAACGCCGCAAAACCCGTTAATAAGACATTATCCCGTCACTCGTCAATACCATGCTCGGTCAGAATCAGTCTTTTTCCATGTCCTTGGGTGCTGGATCCACAATACCCTCTTCACTGATTGCAAATAGGGTATCACTCTCTGGGAGACAGGGGCTGTCGTAAATCTTCGCAATACGAGTCTCGGCGCGACCCTTCTTCAGACTGATTCGTGTGGTGCTCGCGTGGGCAATGATGTTGCCACCAATGGGCTTCTTGGGATCTGGGTTGAACATGGCACTAGGACCGCCATCAACCTGTGCAACAACCTGATTTGTAATTACAACCGCAATACCAAACTCATCAGCAAGTCGTTGCAATGTTCGCATGAACTTGGCCAGATGGGTCTGTCGGTTGGAGAGTTCACCACGACCACAGAAATCTGTTCGATAGAGTGCAGTGGCGCTATCAACAATGAGGAGCGAGAACCTCGTCTCACACATCATAGCGGCTGCCTGGTTCAGCAATTGAAGCTGATGGTCCGAGTTGTAGGCGCGGGCATATGCGACATTGTCCAATACCTCTTCTCCTGAGAGACCAAACCGATTTGCAACGCCAAGAAGTCTGACAGGACGAAATGTACCCTCGGTATCGATGTACATGCATTTGCCCTCACCGCCACCCATATCGAAGGGCAGCTGGCATGTCACAGCGAGGGTATGGCAAATCTGACTTTTTCCTGTTCTGAATTCACCGAAAAGTTCCGTAACTGAGCCGGTCTCAATACCGCCAGCAAGCAAGGTGTCAAGGTTCTTGGAGCCGGTTGTGATGGAGATGAGTTCGCTTCGACGCTGATGCATTTCGGTGGCAGTCGTGAAGCCCATTGGGACGAGCTTTGAGGCTTTGGGACTATTAGTTGATATGTTCCAAAGTCAAACCAGCAATATATATGCATACCTTCACCAAGAATCTTGGCTGCCTTCTGCTCGGAAATTCCCTTGAGCTGCTCTAGAACCCGACGAGGGGTATAAGCAACTGATTCAACCGTGTTGTATCCGCCATCGACTACGAGCTGGATATCGCGCTTCGTCAAACCAGCGACTCCCTGAATTTGAAACACGTTAGCGGCGGTCACATCGACGGCACAGATTGAATACTTGCCTCCAGAGCGAAGAGTGGCGTGGGAGCACCGGGAGCGGCCATGCCGCCATCATCACCCATTTGTGCCTCGTCGTGCTCGTCGCTCATGTTTGTCTGTAGAATTATCACCAAGTAGGGAAGAGGTCGGTTTGTGATGCGTCGCAATGCGGAAGTGAAGGTGGAAGATTGAATTTCTGATCAGGCAAGAAGAATGTGAAGATGGGATGGAAAGCGCGGCGGGACGCGTTTATTGAAGGCAGCAACGCCACTAGGGCCACGCCAAGTCACATGACCTTAATCGCCTCCTTACCCTGGATATGGATTTTTACAGTACAGTGTTTGTTTACCTATTGCTTGATTACTAGTACTTCACTCCTTCACTCAACTCAATATGGAAACATTGATACACTGCCCAGGATTTTAAACTCATTATACACTTCACTGAGGGACAAGATATGTTTTTTTAAAATGAAATTATTGATTATTCCAGTACTAACTACTGAACAAGACAACTAAAGAATCAATGCATGCAGGCTATGATTGTCGAATGTCATTTCCTCCTCGGATACCATTCGTGAATGCAACAGTCGTTACTGATCGTTGAATTGAAAATGAGAAAACTCCCAGAAAGCTTTTTTGAAGATTAACTCAGCTCAAAGAGCCAGAATCATCCCAGCTAACTTGTTGAGTTGTTTAGTTGACGGTAATGCGTCGGGACTCGTGCTTCTTAGCCTTGGGGACGGTGATGCTGAGGATACCATCCTTGAAGTTGGCAGTGACGTGGTCGTGGTCGACACGAGTAGGGAAGTTGAAGGTTCGGGAGAACTCGCCGATGCTGCGCTCGGTGAGCCAGTACTTGGCCTGGTCGCCGGACTTCTTCTGGACATCCTGCTGGTTGTCGGTCTTAGAAACCTCCTGGTTGTCTTTCGCGTCCTTCTCATCCTCGACGGTGGCCTTGTGAGCCTTCTTCTGCTCCTCAGACTTCTCACCGCCCTCGATGGCGCCGGCCTTCTTGCTGTCCTCTACGAGGCCAGCTGGGGGAGTACCGGAAGTGTAGGTGCGCTCAGTTCGGCCACGGATGAGAATGGCCTGAGGCTCAGTAAACTCGATCTGAACATCCTCCTTCTTGATACCGGGGAGCTCACCGTGGAGCTCGTAGGCATCCTCGGTCTCGCGGACGTCAAACTTGGGCTGCCAGTGGGGAATGTTACGGCTGCGTCCGTTCTGACCCTGACGGGAGTAGCTGTCAAAGTCGTCGAGAAGACGGAAAAGGGGAGTGAAGGAAGCGTCGTTGTCGTAGAGAGTGCGAGGGAAGAAAGCCATTTTGAATGTGTTGTTGTTGTTGTTGATAGGGTTGATAGTGTAGAGTGTGGAGTTGAGAGTTGTGAGAGTGTTGAGCGTTTGTGTTGTTGTTGTTGCTTTGTTTGTTCTGATGTGTTCTGATGATGAAAAAAGTTCCGAGATCTGGAGGACGTGAAGGCTTGCTTTATACCTTGATGAGTCTCAAACAAAACAACAATAATGGCTTCCTAAGGTTTCGAGAATTATCACGAATCATTCGACGTGGAGAAGATTGCGTGCTTGTTCGACATTTCTCGAACCGAGCAGAAGAAACATGAACACCGGGAATACATTGACAAATCCATCACATTGGCTGTTTGCATGTAAGTTGACGATCAAAAACCTGATTGTTGATGCTGGAAGTTACATGAAGATGCTGGATGCCAGACGAGATGGGTCGAGATGCTGCTGGAAGCTTCCATAGCCAATCGATAATTGGGCTGCTGGGAGCAATTGCTCCTACAACAATCAAGGGTGAACCTCGCGAAACTCAAAAAAATCAGATCAGAATTGACGGTGAAACTTCTATTGACTTCTACTCATGAAGTAAAACCAGAAGGAAGCATCAACCTTTGATCTTTGTCGTTCTAATCGATACTCTCTGATCGTCATTGTTTGTTAAGGTTCAAGGTGCTTCCACCGGTTTTGCGGGGATGGTTCGAAGACCATCTTAGCGTGGGGCACCTGGCCTAATTCATTGGATGGTATTTTCAGCACACCGTACACCGAACCGGCTCCATTTCCGGTCTATATCCGGCTTACCTAACGCAAATCAGGTGTGGAATGACAAAGCATCGGTTGGAACGATATTCAAAGAGCGGAGATATGCCACTAATGGTGCGTTACTGTATCGAGGTCGTTATCACTTAGTCAGCAAAACAGGCCAAGACAAGTGTGACGTCATCTACGTCATCGCTGTCAATTGCCTTGTGGGCCTCAAAAGAAAATGACGCTAGACATGCAGGTGAGAGGGATGTTCTTCCAGCATGTTACAGTCAGTAACCACCAACCATTATGTTTCAGCAGCCAGACTCCTCCATTCTACTGCTCAATTGCACCACAGGCTCCATCTTTAGCATCCTCGTTCCCCTTCCTTGTTGATTTCTTGCTGGGATCATTTCTTCATCCGGTCAACAGCCAGCCAACCTAACGCTCCTCTACACCCCGGGGTATTAAACATCTGCCCGCAGCCACATATCTCCATATTTGCCACTTCAACAAGCCACTTAGAAAACCAACTTCAACTCTCGATTTGCCCATCATGCCATGATTTCAATCCCGATGTAAATGCATCATGGTCGGCGTTAAATCAGGATCTGATCTGATCGCAAGAAACTGCCTTGGTAGCTGAATATTCTTGGCTAGTATGTTGCCACTTTACTTCCATGATGGTCGAGAATTTCATGATGCCAGTGAGAGGCTGCCTTTAGAGGAAGACAACTTGCAATGCTGTCAATCTGCTGTCAACCCTGAACTCTCGTCAAGTTCAATAGAAATTTCAGCAAGTCACACAAATTAAAGAACGCAAGACAATGCAGAACATTATCTCATATTATCCAAAGTCCTTATTGAAACGTGAAGCATCATGTTATGTACACGTAAATAGCTTTCCAAATCATAATTATGCCAGCTATGTCCAGCATAGACCAAAAATCCTGCCATTCCACCCTTTTGAATTATCGATCCCATGCAGAATCTTACAACAAACCATTCGTCATAAAAACATAGGGTAATGCAACAGGAACCCGGTCCAGTCCATAACCAACAATATCCCCTCATTGCCCGTAGACTCGCATGGGTGCAAATTCGGGCATCATCGCCATTGGCTGTACACCGTTCTGAATTGGCATGGGAGCCTGCACGCGATTGAAAAGCCCAATGAGCCTTCGACCTACAGACGGCTCGAGCTCTGTGCCATCGCGCGCAATCTTCACCTCTCGGTTCGAATTCCAAGGATTTCGAAGCCCCCTTGTCTTGTAGAAAGGTAGTCGAGTCGTCGATAACCACTCCAGTTTGAATGGTTTCCCCCAGCTCTTAGTGGCGCTCTCCTCGGTGCCACCAGCACCAGCATCACCAGTATTAGTCCCACTCGCCAAGTCACTCTCAGTGTCAGAGACCCCATCGGCATCTTCATGTTCAGCCTCCCAAAAGATGGTACCCCTGGCAGAATCGTCTATGATTCTTCCTCGTGGGGCGTGTCCGTTCGCATCGGTCGGGATTGCCTTTGGAAGGTCGATATCGTTCGTTGTCTGAGCCGCGGGAGCAAATTCTATAGCAGCAGCTGGGTCCTCGTTGATTGGTGACATCATCCGTGCATATCCAAAGTATTCTCCTGATTTGTTTGCGGAAAACACCAGGTATACATTATCGGCAGACTGCGTACAGGTTCTTAGTTAGGACCTGCTTTGAATATCAATGGATAGAGACTTTACCTACCTTAAAGGCGTTGTTCAATGATTCTTCGTTATGCGATTGTGTTGCCCATATCCCTGTCCTGGCACTAAGCTCCAGGTCTTCCACAGTCAAGCTCTTCAGGATGAAGAACTTGTCCTTGTGTGCATGCCCGTCTATAGCAGTACCAGCTCTTAACGTAGGGGTATGTTCGACTATCGGAATCGGGTTGCTGACTGCCACAGTTGGTCCATCTCGCACCTGTTCAATCTTTGTTGGTGGTGTGGTCGTCGAAGGTCCTGTTGGCGCTGTCAAGCCGGCAGCACCTTCGACCGTGCTTTTTCGCAACCTGCTGACAAGGCGGACGGACTGGAACTTGGAATCATGGAGTTTCTGCTGAGCTGTTGCACATGTTTCTTCGTCCTTGAAATTTGCAAATGCGCAATTGCTCTTTGAAATCAAAAACAGTGATTCAAGCCCGGCAGTCTCCTTGCAGACATGGTCGACGAGACTCATTAGGTCGGTTTGGGGAGGGAGATTACCAACCCAGATTGCATGCCCTAAGACTTGTTTAGCAATGGTATACGGTAGTTATGGTGTGTTCACTAACCGCTTTGTCGAGGCTTCCGAGGCGGACCTCGAACCGTACTCGGACGTCTCTCTGTCACCCCTGTCCATGTTGTTAGCCCTATGATCTTGAAGCATTTGAAATTGGGATAATAACCTACCTTGTACTTCCTTTGCTGGCACAGAGCGGGCATCAACAGCTTCCGCTAGCTGCGAAGTATTGTGCACTGCATTCATCCCTGAAGGTCCATTCATGTAAGGGCCAGGTAGCATAGGGCTCGCTGCCGGGTGCGCCGATGGCGGATATTGATGGGCCAAGTGATAGCCATACGTGGATTGAGGGTGACCCATCATCATCTGGTTGTGGTAGTACGGGATATTTTGTCTTGGACCCGTGGATTGCATAGTTGATGCCTGCGGCACTTGTCCGCCGTAATAATGACCCATATGTGGCTGTTGCATATAATATCCTTGCCCTGTAAACTGACCAAGCTGCTGCATCATTGGTGGCGAGTTGATTGGATTGTATCGTGGTTGATTGTGAGGAGGGTACTGACCAGGCCGGAAGGTGGGCGGAAGTGCGTTGGCCATTTGGCCCATGTTATAGGGACCTACATGGTGGCCAGTAGGAGCTTGAGGCATTCCATGGTGATTCTGGAAGGGTTGTTGAGACGTCAAATGGTATCGAGATTGGTGAGAGGTGCCGTTCTCGGAATCGACTCGCTGCTGTTCGTGCTGAGATGGCGTGCCGTCCACAACTGGTGATACCATTTCGACAGCAGGTTTAGAGATGACTTTGGCCACAGCTTCGTCCGAAGCCAGCGTCTGAGGAATATCTCCCATTAATGGCGATGTCTCGATGTTGCCTATGTGACATTATATGAGCATGCGGTTTGCACGTTGGTAGATGCAGGACGATGAATATGAAGCGCTATGAAACCTGGTGTAGTCGAAGCTTAGGGAGAGGGCGTACCAGTTTCGAGGAACCGTTATGCCCGTCAAGATCCAACAAACTGGCGTGTTTTGTAGATGGAAAAATACGCTGGCAGGTAAGGTCAGAACTAGTTGCAATTTCTTGAACAGCTAGATTGTAAGGACGTGATATGTTGAGAATAGCAGGAAAGAAAACCAATGCTTCGTAGATTTAGGGCTGGGGTATTTGTGACTGGTGAGTAGGGTGTGTGTCAGAAATGATACTGGCACATGTGTTGTGCGTGCGTGCAAAACGCAAAGGGCTGAGGTAGTCGTTGTGTAAGTGCAGTGCAGCGCGGGGTATGAAATTTGCTGTTGTTACTGGTGAGCTTTGCCTTGAAGCCCTATTTTGCGAAAAGGGTGTGTTTGTGTAAGTGAAAATGAAAGTGACAAGCAGAAGTGAAAGTGACGATAAGTTGGGAGAGGAAATAGTGCAAGCTACAGCTGGACGAAAGGAGCGCAAACCAAGAAACAAGAGAGATATCGAGAGCTGAATTGATGAAAAGGCGGGAGTGTAGTTTTGATGTTTGGTCTTTGACGTGTTTCTTGCTTGTCAACAGGGGTTCAGAGGTCAACCTTGAATAATCAAGGCGAGAGTCTAGAACCAGGGTTCGATGACCGCTCCTGTGATGTGCAGCTGTGAATCAACGAGCAACTTGCAGGGGAGACTTCGAGGCTAAGTTGATTGGTTGAGGGAGGGAAATGATAAAGGAGAAAGTGACGGCAAACTAATGCGTCGAAAGGAAACACACCTTTTGAAATGAGTGATAGACACAATGTATGAAGACTTTGCGTGTTGAGGGCAGCAGAAGAAGAGTAGAGCAGTAAAGCTGAAGAGACTTGAGGCAGTTGATCAATCCCTCACCTTTGTCTAAGAGTTCAAGGGGCGAGGGGCAAAAAAAGCCATGTAAGTACGTGTAGAATAGCGGCTTAACAAGGCTGCTTTACAAGCAACAGGGGGAAGGGAGTGGCCAAACGATCCAAGGTCTTCCCACTCTGTGCTGTGGCTGACCAGACATGGAAGCAGAATGCAAAGGGAAAAGCGAAGAAAGAATGCAAGGATTGAGAGAGATGGGGACTCGAGGGGAAATGTTGATAGGGCCAAGGTAGGTGTGAGGCGTACGGACGCAATGAGAAGATGGGAATTTTCAAGGGCGATCCCGAAGTCACCAGAGTTTCGGGATGGGAATTGTGTTCAAAGGTCTGATGATAGTGTTGAGAGTGGGTGTTTAAAGGGTGTGTGCCACGACAACGTGGAGGAGCCGGTTGGTGGAGTGAGGTGTGGTGGTGGAGAGAGTTGGGAACGAAGTCGTAGTAGTGTATCGTAGTGTACTGTGCTGTAGTAAAGGACGCAAAGCCGGAAGCCATAACTCAAAACTGGGACTGTTCGTAACAAAACGAGAAAGAACGCCGGGGGAAACTAGCGGGTGCCTGGGACTAATTGTTGTGGATTAAGAGGGTAAGGGAAAACGGCAAATGTTGGCATGTAGCTCGGTAGTACGTAAAGAAAAGTAAGGTGCAACCGAAGGAAAGGACAAGAAAAGTTGGTACTTACGAGTTAGTCAGTACCTACCTAAGTAGGAGTAGGTTAATGTAATTGAATTGCAAGTGAGAGGTAGGTAGTAGGTAGTAGGTAGTAGGTATATGTGAGCGGATGGACAAATGCAAGTAAGTACTGACGAAAGGCAAGCGACACAACAAGCTCGTAGCGCACTAACTCTTAAAAGAACCACAGTTTCTGTAGTACCTACAGCATTACTTCTGGTATGACCAAGGGCAAGGGTTCAAACTCAAGTTCAATCAATGGTGGTTGTTAGACTCGTGGCTTGGGAGACGCCTTGTAAGTCAGTCATCCGCCAATTGACGGTTGAACTGAGCAAAATACCGGAACAGGTTATCGCATCCGTACCAACGGTCATTATGACCGTGGCATTGCGTTTATTCGTATGAAGGGTATTATTTCAATCAGGTACCAACAGGAGAAACGGTCATCAAAACCATGGCATGGAACGGAGGGGCTCTGGAGCACCGAGAGGGACCCTGTAGTCGACGCCACGATCATCTTGGGGGTTGGTATAAGCACAGGGCGTTTTTCTATTAATACGGGTAGCCAGTGGAGCTTGGCTTGCAGTGGAGTATAGCCCAGGTTGTGGTGCACGCACACAGACACAGCAATGCAGCCACATTTTCTTGGTGGCGTCGACGAGGTAGATTTCCTGACTTCCTTTCTCTTCTCCCCTTTCCAAGCTTGTACTTTGGTGCGAATACAGGGTCGTATGGGAAGAACGTTTCATTGGAATTACCTAACCGCTGGCTCCATAAACCTCAAGAATGGAATGGTTACGGTTAGGTATATGCGAAGGTACCCAAGTTGTGCGTTAGTCTACTAAGAAAAAGAAAGAAAGAAAGAGATGAGGGAACAGAACGGTACTCGCCTATGATTCGTGCGGCCCAATGATTCGGATATTAAGGCGGCCAGCACGGGAGAAAGCATTGGTTCACAAGCAAGGACTTTGATGGCTAGATGGAAATAAACAAAATCTTAAGTTAATTCACTACAACGCTAAAGCCGAAGGAAAAGTGGCAGCCAAGAATCCTTCCGTTCTTGCCGTTTGTTAAGCCATCCAGTTTCGCCACCGTCTCCTGATCTCATCAAGAGAAATGGGCAGGTACGCTTTTGCTTTTGACCATTAACTGAAGATGGATGGTCTTTCGTGCTAGAGCTCCCTAGTTTAGTGTGCCATACGCTTGCTTCAGGGTGCGCGTTAAAGACCAAGCTACCGTTTTCCAGATACCTACAACCTAGCAAAGTTCGAGTCGCATAGATGTAGCCTCTTTTAACGATCTTGCGGCTTGCATGCTTGCAAGACATACCTAGCATTAACGGTTCATCTCGCTACCTGCTAATGGTGCGTCAACTAGGTCAGAAACGCAAAGTAACGGCTGGCGGGCCACATACAATGGTTTCTTTTTATACCACAATTACCGCGTGCGGTGTTTGGATGATCCGAGGGTCTAGAACAGCAAGTGCAAGTGGACGGGAAACCCCGCCAAGCCTTCTCTGCTCCTTAGTCACCGTCCCCTCGTCGAGTGCGGTACAATAAACCTCAACCAAGGTCACCAAGTAATCAGTACTGGCCTACGTAGGTGCATCTAAACCCTGAGACATTCTGACCATTGTGCAAGCTCGAGACCTCGGTGGGAGTTTACAGCCTGGAAAGGACTGGAAGGGACAGCACGGTACTGTACAATGATTTCAGCGGGGTGTGGCAGTGGAGGTTCGTGGAGCTTCAGATGAAAAGCAAGGATCACTGAGCAAGACAGAGTGCAGTGAGAAACGAACGAAGAATAGCGGAGGTGTCGAAGATCTGATCGACACTCGGTAGGCCCTTTGGGGCCGCCCGTCCCTTACAGGCGAATACGGGCCAGCCAACTGTGAGCGTCTGAAACGGACGAGACCAGTGATCAAGTGGATAATAATCCCACCTCTTTGCTGCAGTACTGTACTGTACGTACAGTACAGAATTGAACATCGTTGCACAACCAGCAATCTCCAGCAAACGTCGAACCCACACAACCCACGCACCGACAAGTGGCGCATGCCCTCCCGGGATTGCTCCGGTGCTCGTTCACTGGTTCTCTCAACCCTTGCGCAAAGTCGGTCTATTTCTGCGGAGCGTTGAACCGCCTCCGAAGGTCTAGGCTGGTCTCGCTGGACTTGGCCCCTAGCCTGCCGCAACTAGGCGCCCTCAATCTGTTCGGATTGTTATTTTATGGATTTCATCTCGTTTGGATGCACTGGTGTTCCATCATTCCTTCGACTGGATGCTACATACAACCATCGCGGTTGTTCTTCAGCGTTCGCTTCAAGGAAGTTGCTGTGTTTAGAAGAATCTCGGTCGCGGCTCTGCTTACCCATCGAAGCAAAACCACAAGCTTACCATGGTCACTTGTTTCTGGTCACCCAGTTCTTCGAGCGCTTCAAAACCAGCAATTAAAACTGAAAATTTTCCGAATCACCCATCGAAGCGGTCTGGCCAGAGAATCCTCTCAACCTTGCCTACATTTCTAGGATGATTATGCCTGGCATTAGCTTCCCCCGACACTAGCATTTCATTGGGGCCTGTCCAACTCAATCATTCTTCAGGCAGGTTGGCCTCTGAAGATTCTATCTGGTTGGCTTAGTACCTATCAAGTGACCTGCCTGACTGGGAAAATTATGACGCACCCACAAGTCTCTTTTTCATCAACCTCTTTTTGAGTATTACCTACCCAGTATCAATCTTGTCGCATGATCATGGTTGCCAGCTCGGGTCAATCATTATTCACTAACCAGCTCTCGTTTGAATGCTAGTTGGCATATTATGGGAAGTTGGTCTTGCCATGGAAATTACGGTTGCTTGGGACCATCACGTGCATCTGCAAGGGTTGGGGAGTTGATAAGACCCTTGGACCCTTAAAGATGGACCCTGAGGCTTTGGCTCATCTCAGATTCAATTGGATGAAACAAAAGAGAGTGATTCGAGACCCGGAGAGAACGCTCCGCTTCCAGATTAGCATGAATTCCAAATTGTTCCAAACTGTAGTGCAGTCAGAAGCATTTAGCAATGGCATCAGTTTATAACTCATCAACTACAGCATGTTGGATCAAGAGATCGTTTCGTCACGTCTTGAGATAACGGGAGTAACCGAAGGGGGCAGTGCATTCACTTCTTCAAATTTTTATTTTTTTGACGTCGGTTTTAACAATGTGGAATTCAGCGATTGATTACCGGTATTACCCAATGGATCATTATTTGCGTTGGCTCTGGTTTCGAATTCTTGGCTGGCGTGGTTTGCCACCTTACTAGTAAGCAAGGGTTCAGACCTTCGACGACGATCATTTTCTCTTCTTGGCCCCATCACAGCTCGCCTAGCAGCTCTCAATGACGACATCTTGTCAATTCGATAAACCTGGGCTGTCACATCCTTCCTTGAAATGTGAAGCCTCATGACGGCAAGCGTATGGTTTTCTGTGAGCGTCATTTCTGACACAAAGGGGGAAAAAAGACAAACAGGGCTGGTGTGGCTGGTGAAGGGGGTAGGGAGTGAGGGGGGTAAACAACGGTGAGTCGGAGACTTGGACTTGGTGTGGTCGACGTCTTCAATGATCATCTAATTTCAACCCGCATTTTCAAGGTACGAAGGCCCGAACGACCCCAGATCATCCCCAACGTCAACCTTTGCCTTTAGAGCTAGCAGTCTCGTTTGTCCTCTAATGATGAAAATCATTAGCACTGCCATTCGGCAACATCCGTTTCAAACCCAGTGGCGATACCGGTACCTACAGTAATGAGAATCGTCACCTCTGAGAGTTTGGGACTGACCCTTGTCAGGCTTCCTAGTAGAGGACTGAGTGCAGGGCTTCCTCGAGGCTCCCGTCACCAAAGAGAGTAATGAGATGCCTGCAGCAAACTTTACACTACCTTCAAAGACAGCTGCCGATGGAAGTGGCGATGACATTACGAAGCTGTCTTCTCCCAATTTAGCAACTGTCCGGCCGTCGTCTCTGTCGGTCATGCCTATCAATGGATATGCACGATGAGAGCAATCAATGACTCCGTGCTGTAGCCTAATTAGTTGCAGCTCGATGTGACAGGCGTTGAATCTTCCTTCACATGCCCATCAATTGCCGAGTGGCAATTTTCAATCAAAAGCCGATGGTAGCACAGGGGAGATTCCAACGGGGCTTGCAAATCACTTATTCTAGACTCTCGATGGAGTTCAGCTGGTAAGTGAAACTACCCGTTCATGATGAGCTAGGAGGCTAGCTATCTTTCAAGTGCGATGCCACATGCCGTGCACCCAGCGTTCGTGTGGCAGCGAAATTCGTGGTTTCAAGCAGTCACTAAGACCTTTGATTCCGCTTCAATATAGCCAGATCGGAGCACAGGGCACGCTAACATCCGTTCGCCAGCCTAGGGGTAGACAACACCCAATACCTCTTACTGATACTGACCCAACACTTTCGGGAGATCGGCGAGCTGTGTTAGTCTATCATCGGATGGTTACTCTATTGATCCATGAGACCTTGGCCAAAACGCAACCTTCAGACCAGATATGTACACACGATTCACAAACTGATGAGATGCCACTCAAAGAGCCAACAACAGCTGGGAGATCATCTCATCTCTCTGTAGGGTGACGGCAATGGCTCCTATCGAATGACCCAAAAGACAGAAGAAGATCAGTTTCTGATCTGATTGTTGAGATGACCATCAGCTCCGGGGATGTTCATCAGTTCTTTGAAAGAAATCTATATGTGTCCGCTGTCATGGGACAGAGCCTCTTTTCCATCGGCAAGGGGAAAGCATGGGAAGCAACCTCAAGCCCGAAAGTTTTATTGGTGTTGAGATGGCCTGACGCTACTAATCCTGTCCTGGACAGTTTGTTATGGTGTGGTGCAGTTTCCAATACGTTTTGACTTGCAGCGTGTTCGCATGCAAAGGTTGGGAATGACGACCCCAAACATCCCATGTGACGCGAGTTGGAGCTAGCTCAACTGCTGTGAAAACGTTGATTCCAAAACGATGGCATTGATCAAAGCTCCGCCACAACACCGTTTAGCACGCCAACCGATATTTATGTGTAAGCAACAGGACGGACTCATACGCGGCAGCCCTTTCAATTGATGAGGCTTGGCGAAAGTGGTCGCTTATACGGTTATACCCCAGTGTCTCTGTATATCCATTCGGGAGACAAGGCTTTGGATCTTCACAACCACATACCCAGTCGAGAAGTCATAATCTCTGCAAGGGAATCAATCAGCATACAAAGCCCCCATGACTCGACTTTTAGTGCTTGTCTCCATTGAGACACCCGGTTTCGCCACTGGCTCGAGTTATTACCGACGATCACGGCCATGGCCGTTGAAGGGCTGACAGCTTCAACCTTCGATGTGGAGAGAGCTCTGGCTGCCCTTGATCCTTGACGACCTTTTACTGTACCTTTCCCCAACATCACCAGCCTTTACCCAGATTTGTCTCAAAGCCATAAAAAAAAAACATCGAAGTTCTAGGCCCTCCCGCCATGGTCCGATTGTAACGTCAGTGAGGCGACCCAATTCTCTGGATAGCACGCCTTCCTTTTGTGGTCTTCCCTTCCCTTTGCTTCTTTCCGCCATGGGCTCATTGCCGACGTTCCCAATCTTTAGACGGACGCCATTTCAAGGCTCCATCAGCAACTAAAGAGACCCAACGGGACGGCATTGGCTTCCAAAATCAGCATCGTGGAGTCATCTTGCGTGCTTTAGTCGTTAGCCATGTGGTGATGCTTGTCCAGCTGAAAAGCCCTAGACATGCAGAAACGATGATCTGTTGGGCCGGAACGATGAGTTTCCGATCAAGACATATGCAGCAATACCGATAATATCGGCATATGGCTTGCAGGTCGGGCTTGTTTCCGGATATGCCAGTATCTGATGTTTATGGATGGGCCTAACACCAAGACTGATGTTCTGCCATACTATCCCGCCTTTTCTGGAGGGTAAGTCAGTGATCGTTGAGTTGTGCAGTTTGCTGCTTCTGACCAGCAACTGTTTTTGTCATCCTGCTGCCCCAGTACTATACATAGTATATCTGGTTACGCTGGGACTTGTTCTATCGCTTGCTGTGCGAATCGTTGAGGATGTGGGTTGCTCTAGATATCCTAAATTGCTGCTTGAAAAATGAGTTCGACTAAAATCAGCGGCGACAATTCTGATCATACGGTGACAGCACAGTAATTTCATCATAGCAAACGTTATATTCGTCACATGCTGGAGAGATAACAGAAATAAGAGGAAAAGTTCGTGAATTTCCGGACGTCTAAGACAAATAAACCTTGTTGTACATTGACAATGTTACCACAAATCATATACACTCTCTAATCCTTCTTCAAGGGCAGGAATGTCTCCTCGATACCGTCTCTTGTGATGATCAGCATCTGCAAGCTATCACCGACCTCAATATGTCGCTCCACCGCACCGTCGAAAGCATCCTTGACTATGGTCTCGACCTCGGTTCTTGTCAGAGGTCGTCGCTCCCGCTCCTTCAGCTCGTGGCCCTCGCCGCTACCAGGAATATACTGGTTCTTGAAGTTGACCTGGTTGTCAAGGAACGGCATGATCAAGCTGCCAGCAGCACCACCGGCTCGGCACTGCTCACGTTCGTAGCTGCCCACGGGGTCGTAGGAGTATACAGCTCCCTTGCCCTCCTCATCGAGGCCACCGAGCATTGCGTGCGAGTAGTAGGGGAAGAATCGCTTTCCGTAGAGGATGGTGGAGAGACGCTTGGCGCAGGCGTTGATGCTCATAGGCTTGCCGTGACGGTAACGGTAGATCTTGCAGATAGTGTCGAGGTGGTCGCGGAGGGCCTCACCGTCAGCGGCGAATCCGACAACCGAGAGGACTATCGTCGCGTCGTCCTGGGACGCTGTGGTTCCGCCAATCTTGAAAACCTTGGGGGACATGCGAGAGTTGATGCTGTAGCCGCTGGTGTGACGAGTATCGCCGGCCATGATGGTGAAGTCGGCACCTGAGATGGCAAGGGTAGAGCCGCCATTGTCGGAGTACCTGGTATAATCAGTTAGAAATATGCCTGGATAACAGTGAGATAACGGCTCACGGGTTGAATCGATGCTGTCGGAATTCGTCATTGGCCTTCTTGGGAGCATCGGCGAATGAGTAGTTGGGCCCATTCATGAGGGGGTTCTGGCTAAACATGGCAGCCATATCGGGCAATAAATCAGACAGGGAGTAAGGTATGTGCTGGAAGGTGGTTTATGGCGACCTTTCGTCGGTTTGTTGTGATGATGGAGTCGTAGTTGTTGATTGATGTTGATGAGGTCGATGCTTCGTCGCTAGAGCTGAGGTTGGCTGCTACCTGGTAACCTTAGGTGGGAGCACGCGTCAAGCTTGCAGCCTTGCCCACCTTCTGGAGCTGGGGTAGCTTGAGATGACTAAGCCACTTAACGACAGGGGTGGACCTCCTTGAAGCATGCCTGGGCAACAATTCAGGGTGCATTCCAATCTCAACTAAAAACAGCTTATTGACATTACGTTTGTTCTTTGCAGTAAACGAAGGCTTCGCGTTTGGGTTTCCTTCTTTATTGTGCATCGCGGCTGAATTGCCGTTAGCGAAAGCACAATGGTAAAAAACATTCGGTCGCTTGCGTTGCAAAAGATCGCATCGCTCTCGTCAACAACTTCGTCGACATCTTTCGATCGATCCGACCTAGACCGACTATGTAGAGCTTGTCATGCTGGGTCTAGAGGAAAGGATTACGCAAATGGGTCTCAGGACAAGTCCTCGAACTCTCTGGGACGGGTTCCTATGGTTCGTTATTTCTAGCTTTGTAGAAATGATCAGGATCGTGGAAAGCTGATGTTGATAGTCTATACGCGAATTCGAGGTCCTGATCGCTCTTTGTAAAACAGCCCCCAGCATCAAATACGGCCAGAGTGCTCAGAGACTCGCGTATCAACTGTTTCCTTATATGCTCGACGCCCATGTTCAAGTCTTCGTTTCGTCGCCTTTCTTCCGCAAGATCGATCCCTCTCCGACCGAAGCGCTAGCTTTCCATGTTACAGGCGCATTGCTCTCGCTGGGAATAAACTATGATAATCTCCAAGAGAATGTTGCCGACAAGATCTGGGCTTTTGTCAATTCGTGCAAGCGAGCATCTGAGAGCATTCTGTCTCCCCAGGCAGGCGACCCTGATAACCCACACTTGGAGGATGCAATTCGAACCGCAACAATTGCCATAGCGCTACTTGGATTTCTGGATGCCGCCGCTGCGCAAGCTGATTTTTGGAGGTCGGGAGGTCGCTTGTCCCTGGTGAAGAACATCAGAGAGCTTCTTTCCGAACCATTCTTGGTCGCAGTCGAGACAGCACTGTCGACCATCCGAAACTCGCACAGCCAGGACCGCGAAGTTAAGGAATGGAAGAGATACTTGCATCAGTATGCTGCTGCTGGGCGACCTCTTGGAGCAATGCTTCTACATAGAAGCTTTACATGGCTTGTTGTGGCGAGTACGTCATTGATGGTCGAAGAACCGCGAGTCTTGCGCAAAACCCACATTCTGGATGTTCTCATGTCAAAGGAGGGAGATCTGAACCAAGACTCATTGCAGGCTCGCGAGGGTAACTTTCAGACTATTGAAGACTATGCAAGCATCGCAATTGAAGAACTCACCTATATCGAGGCGGGCGCGGATTTTATTCAGATGGGATCCCCCGACCAGCAGAGCCTGGCTTATGCCGTCAAGTCAGCAGCGCTGATTGCCTACCTGAACTGTACTCTTCTTAACGAGGAAGCTGCAGACTCAGAGATTCTCATGAACTGGCTTCAAGAGGCCTTGGACGATGCGGTCCAGATGGAAGATGAAACGCTCGCTTCCGTCACCTTGCGATGCTTGGCTCTCATCTGTCGCATCTCCCCAGAGTTCTCATCCAACGTGAGCCGTATTCTGCCTCGCTTCATCGTACAGAGCTCTCCTCGAAAGGAAACTGTTCAGGTTGCGTCTCGAAGCTTAGCATATGTTCTCAAGATGTTGTCCAAAGATGCTGTCATCAGCACGCTCTACACTCTGGGCAATGTGCTGAGTCCTGGATCTGAGCAGGCCTTTACTAACGGGCAGACTAATGGTGCTCCCGGTGAGGCTGTCGCCTCAATCTACAACAACCGTCACTCCATTGGAAGTGCCATCTCTCTCCAGATGTATGGCGAAGAGGAGTCTGCTATGGTTTCTGACAATGTCGTGCAAACCATCTGTGTGGTTGCTGCCGCCTGCAGAGATGAGAAAATCACGGCTCTTGCTCAGTCCATGCTGCAACAGAAGTTGGACAAGGTCAATACCGGAGTTGATGCTCGCATCATCAGTGGTGCCGCTGCTCTGGCCCTCGAGGGCGGACAGCTCGAATTCCGCTCACTCCTAAAGTTGTTCACCAGGCTTTGCCACATTGGAGTTGTCGATAATAAGATGTTTCTCCTCGAAGCAGTGCGCAATGCGCGCACGCACATCTCTGCCAACCTCGGCCGCGATTCACCGCTGTTTGACATATACATGGAATATTTGCTTGACAGTATCATCGGACTTGGTGACGTGCACACGTCTGGTCACACCAAGGAAGTCGACGTTCAAATGGCTGCCAAAGAGATTGCTGAGCTTCTGCACCCTCTGGCCGTGTTCATGTCGAGCAATGACCTTGCGTCAGCACCTCTCGTCGACGATGAGGTCTACTCCTTACTCCGCGATGCTTGGTTCAACATTGTTGTTCATGGGTTTACCACCAACACAGACCGTGGCAAACAGTACATTGACCAGCTGAGAATGATTGCCGTCCACTCCCCTCCCCTGGTAGCCGAGCAGCGAGGAGAGCAGGTTGAGAGTGATATCGAGCTTAATACTGTGCTGCGACGTGGTTTCAGTAATGAGCGAGAGTCCACGCAAAGGAAACTCCTGGCTGACCTTGTCCCGTCTAAGGCCAATGAGATCAGGAATCTCAGTTATCGAAAGGTCATCTTTCTCCAGGCTGCGTACCTCATGGAGATCTTGCGAGCCGATTCAGGTGATTGTACCAGAGTTGTATCCTACTTCCTGGAGCCGAGCATGGCAAAGGGCGAGGTAAGCAATGTCATGGATGGCATTGCAGCCGCAGTTGTGGACAAGTACATTAAAAAGGTACATGCTGGCGTCGATTCGACCTTTTCAGCTCAGTATGTTGCCACGCAGCTCGCCTCCATCTTCTGCAGTTGTTGCCATCGTATACAGCGAGTTCAGCAAGCCGCTTTTGCCTGTGCAGATCGAATTCTCCAAGATGTTCCTTCCGCTCTGTGTCACCGCTCGTCTCTGTTTGCATTGTTGGAGCTCTTGTCCCTGATGTGGTCGAGCTGCCTCGAGGCCGAGACGGATTTGTATGATCCCCAGTCTGTTTTCACGTCCGACCTCGGTGGTGTTACTGTCCTGCTCTCGGATGATTATGACTTCCGAAGGCGAACAGTTGATGTCCTCAACCGTAAAGCCAGAGGCTGGGTCAACGCCACCATTAACTTATCGCCTCTTGATGTAAAGGGCCTTTTGCAGACATACCTTTCCGAGTTCAGTGATGAAGGAGCGTACGGTCATGTCTCGTTGGGCAGATCGTTTGCGCTAGAGCTCGGATCCGTTATCCCCTCGACAGATAACCGGCTACAGTCCATGGACAAGATCGGCAACTCAAGCATCAACACAGCATCCGACTTTGTGGCACAGTACACAACGCGACAAGAATACCGGTTTGGAGAGACGTTGCCTGATCGAGGCACGGAGTTGATTAGCTTCATGAACCACAACCGACGAATGTCCTTCGTACAGTCATCCGTCAAGGAGAGCGCTAATGCCACTACCGCTTTGGCGCACATCGAGGCCAGGATCCTGAGCAAGAAGAGCACATCCATCGCCGAAGTCAGGGATATCCTCCGGCGAGGTGCGGCTCTGCTCTGCCGTAGTCGTAAGGATGAAACGGCAGTCGCCCATTATCTCGTCACCATCCCGTTTGCCATGTTCACGAAGCAGTCCATTAAGCTCGGTGTTTCCCTTTGGCTGGGTGTGATCAATGAGAATCCCAGGTTGGAGTCGCGACTGTTGACCGAAATTGCCCAGCAGTGGGAGTTCACGCTGTCAAGAAAGGTTGGACTGTTCAGTCCGTCACTCAACCACGTCGACCCTTTCTTCTTGAAGGAAGAGTTTGCGCCTAGCGAACTGGAAGCCCTGTCAAAGAAGAAGCAGCTTGTGCATGATATACTGTCGCCGCACGCA
Source organism: Fusarium penzigii (assembly GCA_013623535.1). Taxonomy (NCBI): domain Eukaryota; kingdom Fungi; phylum Ascomycota; class Sordariomycetes; order Hypocreales; family Nectriaceae; genus Fusarium; species Fusarium penzigii. The sequence goes on from JABFFC010000072.1 coordinate 195,936, forward strand.
CGACTGCTTCAGTTCTTTGCCAGTCATTTCAACGCTACTAGACATGGTAGCCCGGACATTCAGAGGGTGTTCCTGCGTATGCTTAGTCTTACGCTTGATGCCATGAAGCAGTCTGCCTCTCACCCCATGGCTAGAGAGCTCCGATTTGCCATCGTTTTGTTTGGACTGAGAGTTCTCAAGACCAGCACCACGCTCAAGCCTGCCGAGCAATGGAGACTCAAGGAGAAACTCTTGTCGGCTGGATTGAGCTGGTTCAGATACTCCCCAAGGTGGTCGTTTGGAAGCAACATTCTGCAGATCAAGACGGAGATCCGTCTCATATCGGACGTCCTCGGTGCTTTGCAGCTTACATCCTTTATCGGTGCCCACACAGTTGGCAACGTCAAATCCCTGCAAGCCAAGGAGCAGTTGCTCGAACTCTTGCTCAAGAACGAGCAATCACGTCTGGTTGTATGGGTGAACCCCCTCAACAACCCCGTGAGTTATCTACCAAATCAGACGATGAACAAGACTGCCACTGAAACCGCTCTCCTACCATTGGTAAGAACTGCTTGGTGGCAGGATCCCGCCATTGCAATCGAGCTGGCAACCAGATTCCCCTATCCCCGTCTTCAGCGTGACATCAGGTTCCTTCTCCTCACAATGCCTGAAAAAGCCATCGCTGAGCCAGAAGCGCTGCCTCTTATTTTCGGTGGACAACTCCCCGACGATGTTGGCCTGCAGCAGCTCAAGGTAACACTTACCCACCCCCCTCTGACTTACCAACTCCGAGGCTAACTGCAACAGTATCTACTTTATTGGGAGCCTGTTAACCCTATCACGGCGGTTACTATGTTGACACCAGCATATCAAAACCACCCCTATACTATCCAATATGCCACTCGTGCTCTTGAGAGTCATTCTGTCGATATCACGTTCTTCTACGTCCCCCAAATCGTACAAACACTTCGATATGATGCTCTTGGATACGTGCAGCGCTATATCCTTGAGACGGCTCAGTTCTCCCAGCTGTTCGCTCACCAAATTATCTGGAACATGAAGGCAAACGCATACAAGGATGATGATGCCCAAATTCCAGATGAGATCAAACCAACTCTTGATACTGTCATGGGCAAGATGGTTGACAGTTTCGTTCCCGAGGACAGAAAGTTCTTTGAACGAGAGTTTGCATTCTTTGATGAGGTAACTGGCATTTCTGGCAAGCTGAAGCCCTTTATCAAGAAGTCCAAGCCAGAGAAGAAGCAGAAGATCGAAGAGGAATTGCGCAAGATCCAATTGGAAGTCGGCGTCTATCTGCCCAGTAACCCCGACGGTGTCGTCATTGGCATCGATCGTAAATCCGGAAAACCTCTTCAGAGTCACGCCAAAGCTCCCTACATGGCCACGTTCCGCATCAAGAAGAACAAGGGTGGCGCCTCTGAGGTCGACGAAATGATCGAGGAGGCCCACAATGAGGGTCGTGAGAATACCGAGCGCACCGTCGAGGTTTGGCAATCTGCCATCTTCAAGGTCGGTGATGATTGTCGTCAGGATGTTCTCGCCCTACAGATGATTGCTGCCTTCCGCGGCATCTTCCATGATGTCGGTCTGGATGTCTACGTGTTCCCCTATCGCGTCACCGCCACGGCCCCAGGTTGTGGTGTTATTGATGTGCTCCCCAACTCCATCTCTCGAGACATGCTCGGTCGTGAAGCCGTCAACGGTCTGTACGATTACTTCATCTCTAAATACGGCAACGAGGATTCCCTCCGGTTCCAGCGCGCCCGTAGCAGTTTCGTCAAATCCATGGCTGCCTACTCCGTCATCTCGTACCTCCTGCAATTCAAGGATCGTCACAACGGAAACATTATGGTCGACGACGCAGGCCACATTCTGCACATCGACTTCGGTTTCTGTTTCGACATCGCCCCCGGAGGCATCAAGTTCGAGCGCGCCCCATTCAAGCTCACAGCTGAGATGGTGGCCGTCATGGGCGGCTCCATGGAACACCAGAGCTTCAAGGCCTTTGAGGAGCTCTGCGTCAAAGCCTTCCTCGCCAGTCGTCAGTACGCCGAGAAGCTTAGCCAGATCGTTTCCCTCATGATGGACAGCGGTCTCCCCTGCTTCAAACCCGAGAGTGTCAAGCACTTCCAGGAGAGGTTCGTGCTGGACAAGAGCGAGCGGGAGGCAGCCAATTTCATGAAGCACCTCATCAAGACGAGTTACCAGAGCCACAGCACGGGTATTTACGACCAGTTCCAGCTATTGACCAATGGCATTCCCTATTAGGGAGGTGTCATCATGTGTGTGGTTTGGTATGGTGGTTTGGTGGTATCAAGAGTGGTATTTATTACATGTGTTTTATCTATTTCTTCCCCTTATTCTTGCTCGTCGCAGTTTAATGGTCCACTGTCCATAATAAAGTAGTAGTAGTCTATCTCGATATAATTATACACATGGCGTCCTTCAAACTTTTCTGCCCAACGATCATTACCTTCCGCTAATCAGCCCAGCTTCCACAACACCTTCAGGTGTGTTGATTTGTCCATGTCATTCCGCAATAGCTCATTTTGGTTTCGCGCCCGTTGATTTGAGCATGTGGGTTGGAGCATTGTAACTTGTGTAATCAACATGCACAAAGGCTCTGTCGACGATGGGCACAGCTTCAAGGAAGTAAGTCAGAACCTCACTGAGATCATGACTATCCTTGAGAGGTGTAGCAGCTGAGAGAACAATGTCGACTTCGACAACTAGTTTGTCTCCGGCGTGGTAGGCTCTGAGGTTCTGGATCTGGCGAATAGCAGTGGCGAAGCGCATGGTCAGGTAGAGAAGTAGGTTGCGTTCATCGGGTTGGGCTGAGAATCCCGTCAGGTTACGGACGTGGTGGGCCGAGGTCTGACTCCAGTTGAAGATGACAACCAGGGAGAGGAGTAGACCGCCTACAGCGTCGAGCCACCAGATTTTTCCATAGAAGCCAACTTGAAAAGAGAAACAAGGGTTAGCCAGGGATTGAGTGGAGGGTAATTTACAAAGGCGGGGAGCTGAGTATCGCTTGTAGCACGCGGAGATGCCGTGGTCAACTTACTGATGGGGAAAAGAATGGAGCCCGTATTGAAGATTACATCCGTCTTGGCATCTTCCGCTCTGTTGCAAGAAACAAACACAGTTAGAATTGAATTTCCAATACCAAAAACGACCGAGGCCAGTGAAAAACTGTGGGACATAAGAATGAAACTTACAAGGCTCGGACGCTCGAGTTTCTAACAAGGCGACACCAGATCCAGCAGGCTCCCTTGATCACGACGGTAGAGACCATAATGGCAATAGCGGGGACACCGAGTTCGAGGATTTTCCTGTCAGGACCCATGAGGCGTTGGATACATTCGAGACTGACTTGGCAGAACGAAGTAATCATGATGATGGAGAAAACCAGGACACCAAGTGGCTCAAGTCTGAGGGAACGCGTTAGTATATGCGGCAATCGGCTTAGTTAGCGCTGCAGTGAAGCTAAAACATACCTTCGTCGGCCAACAGGATAGCTATATTGGTCCTGATGACTGGAAGAGATGAGGCGAGTCGTAATCCAGACAATCACGGTACTGAGGAAATCGAGAATGGCATCTACCAAACTGGCAAGCACGGACATGGAAGGGACAGACATGATAACGGCCAATTTTCCAATCAGAAGGATTCCGTTTGCGATAAAGTTGACCCAGATAGCAAGCGTTACAACGGGATCGTCGCTGTCAACATCAGCATCCTCTAGCCAAGGCAGGAGAGGCTTGGGGCCGTTCCCGTTCTCAAGGCTAGCGGGTGCTGGAGGAGAGTCATCATCGTCACTATCATGACCCTCCTGACGCTGCAGAAGAGGCAGGCTTTCCGAAGAACGGAAGATATCCTGGGGCGTGCGTGTGAGTTTGCTGGGTGCATTGGTGCGAGTAGCACCATATGACCCAGGCGTAAATGAACCTGGGCCAGCATTGCCGTTCTGAGGAGGAGAATTGGAGGCTGAAGAAGGCTCTTCACGGATAGTATCTGGAACGTCGATGGATGGAAACGCCGAGGCCTCAAGTTCAGTCTGATATTCGTTGAGCAATTCGTGAGGAATAGCCGAGTCGAGGAGCGCATCGATATAGAGGTATTGTTGGATCAATTCGTTGGTTCGCTCGTAATACTCGCGACTACGCAAGGACATGTTAGTTCTGTGACGTCAAAGGGGCAAAGTAAGAAGATTGAACCCAAACAGCGCAACTTACATGGGTTTTGACATGGTACGAAGCTCATGTTCGGGTTTCCAATACTGCTCCCATCGATATCGTGGGTTGCTTCTACCAAGGAGCTTTGCGCTTCGATTTTGCGGACCATTAAGAAGCTGAGTCAGGCGACGCTCATCGGCGAGAAGTCTGCCGAGGTCGTCGTTTTCTATGGGACGGATGTTGCGCATAAGGGGAGCCTCTTTATCATCGGGCCCCGTCCAGAACCCGCCGGAGGAATGGGGGTGGGAGTGGTGGGAGTGCACAGAACCAGTCATACTCTGAATACTCTGAACGGAGCGACTGCGAATTAAGGATTGAAGGGCGCCGCTTCGAGTGCCGAGGGGATTATGACTCTCATCGTGAGCGAGAAGAGACGGGCGTCTCATATGGCTTGACCGGGACGGCGTGGAAGGAGAGCTCATTATCACAAGTGTCGAGGGAGCTTATTTGATACGGCGCGGCTGGAATGTAGAATCGAAGGGCGGCAGGGTTGATAACGTTCGGTGGGTGTTGAGGGCTAGATGTTGGCTGAAGTCAACCGAAGGAACAAATCTGGACTATCCCTTGTTCTCAAGGCCGCCGGCGGTAGATCTTGCAGTCGATTCTTGGCGTATCGACTGGTGTAAAAAACCTCAAGCCAAGGGAAAGCGTCGCGCAAGGACAAGAAAAGAGGCAGTGCAAGTTGGGCACACTGTTGGTCGTGGCGATAGATCTCTGCTTCAACTGAGAATATTCGGTGGGCACCTCGCATAGACAAAGGTGATTGAAAGGAAAAAGAGAAGAGTGATTAAGTTAACGTTGGCGCAAATCTCGAGTCAAGAAAAAATCGGGGTCGTTTTAGGTTAGAATGCAGCTAGATTCAAGAGAGAGAGATTGATTAGATCCAATCCTTGACTGCGATTCGCCCACGCAGGATCGCATGGCGGGCGAACGCAGCTTGACGGAGCTGTCGCCGATGCGGACTATATGCTGGCCCGTTTGTTTAATTTTGCCGTCCCACATTTGCTGTTCATGTAAGGAATAGTTCTGTTGAAGTTTGATGGGGAAAAGGAGGGAGATTGGTTGATGAGGGTTTAAGAGCGGAGATGACTGCGCCTTGGTGGGAGAGTAATCATTATATAATCCAAGGGGTTTATATCGATTTTTACAGCATTGGGAGAATTGAGGGACATTTTCTGCAGTTCCTTCCTACAAGCGGCTCTGTCTCTGTCTTGGAACCGTACCTGAGTAAGGTTGCACCTTCCTCACATTATGTCAGTCACATTTTTCTTCCTTTTGAGATGGCAGGAAATATGCAGCATACATAACAGGTAGGTAGCATTGCCTTCCAGAAAAGGGCACTCACTACATGGGCAGGACGCAGGAACAGAGCACGACTGTGATAACTATCAATGTTCAGTTCTAGATCTCCTTACATGGTAGTAATATAAAGAGGGGCTGGATATGGATTTTAATTTCTTGACACTCTAGGTAACTAGTGTATCTAGATGATAAGATAAGGCGATCTAAGAGGGGATGCTGTGCATTATGAGTGCTCCGGAATCAGTATATCATCGAATAAACGACATCCATCACAGCTCACATCGATGGACACTCTGAGCGACCAAAATGAACCCTGTCATGAACAGACGAGACGCTCTTCTACTTGGTGCATTCATGAATCATAACCCGTCTAAACGCACCAGTTCGATGCAATACCATCGTCAAACTAATCTGCGAAAAAGGAGAAACAGAAACACTCCTTTGAGCCTGGTTTACTATTTTTATGCAACGTGTCGCCCTTTTCTTAGTATTGATCAAGTAAAATAGGGGAATAAGGGTCCCCTACGTTTCAACTTCACCAGAGTTCTTGGCTTTTGCGTTGCTAGAGCCTTACATCCCCGCCAGAAGACCGTCAGTGGACTGGCAGGGAAGAAGCTTAAGAATGACCCTCAATTCTCAAACAAACCTCGTGTTGAACAAGAGATAATCCAGCGTCGTCGTCATCCCGAGATCCACGGGTTGTCAATCTGGGACACAAATAGGGCATGATCAGAGTTCCAACTTTCCCCCTTGACATTTACCGTCTCTTCTTTTTCCAACACAGACCATCGCAGACCATCGCACAGCACACAGCATCCACATTAATGTGGTCTATAACACGACATGCTCAGATCCTTGGCCAAGTGGAGGGAGCCAGGATACAGTAATGCATAATTATACCAACTAAGGCTCTTCAATGTTTGTAATACATGACCAAGTAACATGGACAAAAATAAGTATTCAGGTTCGTGAACAGTGCAGTGCAAATTTCCATCATAATCTTTCTATCCGGAACAGCTGGATAGTCAGTACAGCTCATTCAAAAATCGATAGCCTCGCGATCTCAGCACGATGGGGACTCCGTGCTCTAATTCCCTCTGCTCATAATGACCCGGCGAATCTGGTGGCTTGTTTCAGGATATCCGTGTCAGAGCGGACAATCAGATCGCGAAGTCCGGGAAAAGTTGAGATGAAATGACGGTGGAATATACTTGACACTGAGACGATGAAAAAGACAAGGAAAGTGTGTATGTCCTTGACAAGAAAGCAATAGTGATCATTGGCCAAACAAGTGTCTGATACTTTCGTAATGTCCATGTTTCTGCATTCTCTCATGGGAAAGAATATCAACAAGATAAAAGGAGAGAATACAGCTGCGCAGTAATCCGGGACGCCCGAACCAATATGCATGAGCCACGTTCATTTTTGGAAGCAAGCCCTGGGCCAAAAAGTCACCAGATTTACCAACGGGAGAAAAAAAGCAAGCATGTAAGTAAGTAAGTAAGTAAATAAATAGGACGAGAGAAGGACTCCGCGATCAGCATTCTGCATCGTGTCTTTTGCTTGTCTCACTCTGTTCTGTCATTGTAAATATGTAGCCATGTATGATTGATGGCTGACTGGAGAGACTAACGTAGAGGACTTATGTACGATGACATGTTCTTTAACCCCAACCCGACATTTATTTCACGAAAATATGCACCAGTCAACTCAAGTCCAAGTTAGCGTAAATTAACCTCAACGCATATATCGTCTTGTCCTCGAGAAAGAGGTGCTTAGGAGGTATAAGGTCTGGTTAGGTCAGGCGGAAGATGAAAGTGCAATCCATCGCCCTACCACTGTGTGGATAATAAAAGCCACAAGCTTTCAGTCAGTGACAAAAAGTACGCCCAAGCAAGCAAGCAAGTCATTGGAATTAGATGGATCGTACGTAGATCTTGTGCCTGAAGCTAGCATCAATCTAACTCAACGTTGGGTGGACGATCTCTCGAATCTTGGAAACCAGTACCGGTAATCATGATTGACAATAAACAAAATAAGTGTATGCATTATTTTATTCAACCGATAAAAGTCCTCAATCAAGGAAGCTTCTTCTTCTTCTTTTGCTCAACAACTCAACTAGACCCAGTCAATAGGGACCCTTTCTGTCTTGTCTGGTGCAACACAACTTGCATTGGCCAAGCTTTCTCATGGCGATGGGTTGATGAATATCATGTCCCGATTTGAGAGATTGAAAAGATGTGTGATGTTGGCTGTACTGTAGTCTGTATCCACATACAGGATGCTAGGCTAAGCCCAGGTAACGTACTGCAGCTTCAAGTTGGTTCCATTTCCATAATGGAGCTGGTGGTCTCCTTTTTCTCTCATATTCTCATCTGTCTTTCTTAAACAAGACCGAGGCCCGAGCGTGAATACTGTCCAATTTTATACCATGTACAGTTCAAGAGAGGTGGGAGTATCAGAAAGAAAAAGGGGAGACGAATGATGCATGCATACAAGGGGAGGAGACAAGAGGAAGATCATGCTTGAAGAGGTGAACAATCAACAACAGACTGGGGATTAAACTGATGACATGGTACACATAAAGCAAAACTAGTGTAAGGTGGTACGCAAGAAAATCAAGAAAACATAAAAAGAATCAGACGCGTGTTCAGCATCCCTTTCCCCATGATGATCGTTACACCAGAAAAAGTCTTGAATGATCGCCAGCTGTGGCTCCTGTAGATCGCGACGTCAGAGGGTCATTGATTACGAATTACTGGCATGTTTTTCTCTCCTATCTCTGTTTTTCTTCTGGTGATTATTTTGACGCGAAGTGATGGGTTGATTGATAAGTACCTAAAATGAGAAGGCATCAGACACGAATTATGTATGGGAATGCAGACGCAAGGTGACCCAATTTATTCATGCTGAGGCTACAGTACATTACATTCACAAGAACATAGTTCACGCTAAAAACCAAGTTTGATGTTGATGTTTGCCGACCTCAGAGAGATATCGCCCGCGGTAAACGCTGGTTATGTGGTTGTGATAGTGCACTCGCACATAATCCTCTACCACCTGCCGGCCTACCAATGCTTCATTTATACTGTCCATCAATCAGCCCTGACTGAGCTTCAAGCCAAACGGAGCTTCACTCCCTCTTATCCCCTGCTTGAGCCCCATTTCGTCTCTTTTCCCCTGGGAGATTTAACCTGGGTCTAGTCGTATCGGCTTCGGCCTGGACCTCGTGTAGCTGGCACTTCCGGTGCATCAGACAAATCAGTGCAAATTTCGGCCCATGCGCTCCCCCCATGTCGCTTATTTGTGGGTTGGAAAAAGAGAGAGGACTACCTGACCCATGTCATTTTGGCGATATCCCGTTGATGAAAAATTGGATTTCTACCCATATCCCCTTGTACTTGTACGTAGCAGGTCCTCCAGTCGGAAAAGAAGGGAGTGTAGTTCAAAACTTTAAAGACAAAAAAGACGAGACATCCCATCCATCCCATTCAAGTTCAAATCGCTAAGATCATGACAAGTTGAAAATGCACCAACGCAATCTTGGCCGAATAAACGGACTAAAACTAGGTCCTTTGCCCAGACTTTGGGTTCTTTGTTGATGAGTAGGACCCTGAGAAATACAAGCATTTTTTCATTCCATTTTTAATTTGCTAAATAAATGGAAGACTCGTACAATAACTTAGTAGGTACACTTTTTGCTTGGAAATTTGCGGGTTTCTAGGCATGAGAGATCTCCCCACAAGGACGTGGTCTCCAGTGTTTTATTCGTCTTAAACCGCTCCATGGAGCAGACCCAACGAAAGAGAGGGACAACCGAACTCGAAATAGCAACCAACACTTTGCAACACGTCTATGCGCACAGTATGAAGTGTTTTTGTATCGTATTTACGACGAAGAAGCTGGCGTTAATCACTACGATTTACCAACATTCATCAGTGTAAACAAACATCGACGTCGATATACTATAACCCCCATGTAGTCTTGTTCATCAACTCCTATTCTTGTGCAGATAAACAAGGCTATGGAGGAAAGAAAAGAAATCTCCAGGGGCCCTGCTGCAAGCCAAAAATGGTTACCCAGATCCAGTAGCGGCGCGCTCAAGCAAATAGACCGTCCTAGCCAAGACGCCTTGTCCTTCCCCTGTAATCATCACTTGAACCAACAGATTCAAGTCATCTCATGACAAAGCAGGACAGGACAGGATGATAAACACACCTAATCTTGAAAAATGCACAACAGAGGGCAGGCTTTGCGAAATAGGCACGCTAACTGCGGTCGACGCAGACATGATGTTGAGAGTTGCTTTTTTTGCGACATCCTCGAAGAGAGCAAGACCCGTCAGGACAGGACAGTTAGCCGGGTTCACAAACGCAGAGAAATCGAATCCTGGTCGGTCGGTTCCTTAGTTCGTTGACTCTCTCAACCTACCATGTCCACTTACTTTGGACAAAGGCGAAGGGGGAAAAAACAAAAGTCGTGCTAAGTATAGATGGAGGGAGGGCGCTTCTCATGCATAACCACACACCAAGTCTTGAACCGCTTTCGCGTACCTGAACAGCATCCGGAAATGTAGATGAAATATGATTTCATACTTCACCCTGTGCCTGGATGAAAAGAACCGTAAAGACAGGAAAAAGGTAGGAGATGAACAGGGGAAAATTATCGACTAGGGCAAACAAAGAAAAAAACGAAGCCAGGAACCCGACCGTGCCGGTAGAGTGTTACATGTCACCCGTCCTACGGACTAGACTAACTCCCCCCCACCGCATGTTCTACTGCGCTAATGAACCCCTGTGAATATTCACAACTAATGGAGCTGAACTGAAAAATAAAAGTGTCATCTACCCATCGTCTATTTGGGACCGCGTTTATTCATCTCATCCGGCTTGTTCTGTCTGCTTCTTCGTTAAGATCTGCGCCTTTTTTTGTGCTGTCAGTTACCAGCTTTGTGGGACATCTACACATCAGATGAGGCCCGACGTGTGGCTGACTGGATGGGAATAGTTGGGAGTGAGGTAACTGTACTTGTCTAGGTATCTGATGTAAGCTCAGCTTTTCTTTTTGATACTGTTCACTCAACCAACTCAACTGAAACGTCTCTTTCTTGAGAATGTGTTCCTAATCTAGTTGCTCAATATCTATCCATGGTCGGATGGTTATTTCCGCCAAGTCCGCAATTATGATTATGATTGTGATTATGATCGTGATCTTCTTTCATCCGACCGTTGAACTGCGTGGATACCTCGATCTTTTGAAAGCTCATGAACCTTCCACTCCCGGAGCAGTTTGTTGTTATTTTGTCCGCATCAGTATCATCACGCACATGTAAATTGACTGGCCCTGGTCCCATCGTTCGGCTCGGTGACTATCAACCATGGGTGGATCCTCCTCAGCTCTCAACTTCAACTCGCTACGGTCTAGCATGGGGGGCGCGGGCCTAAAGTGCACTTCTCAGTCCAGTACCACCCATCATCCGCAGAAAGACCCCCAATAGGATAGAATGGTTTACAAGATCTCACCAGGAAACCTTGGGCATGCATATGTGCGTGCGTGCCTGTGCGGTGAGTGTGGCATATGCTGGAAGATGAATAAAAGAAAAACAAGCCAAAATGCTCGTGTTGTTGAATTAAGTTGGCTAGGAGAATTAAACAGAGACCAGTCCTTGGCAGCCGGCCAGCCCTTGACGACCATAGCATCTACGGGTTTAAATGCCCCCTTATAACTGAGCCGCCACTGACACTCCATAGGCTCAGCACCACTCACACCTAGGTTAGGGGGTCAGGTCGCTAACATTCACGGACTTAGGGGAAGCACTTTGTTGATAAAGTGTTGTGACCCGCCCCTTTTTGTTGCAACGGCGTGACATTCAATGGTAGGATGATGCTAACCAATGCTCCAGCCTTTTTCTTTCTTTCTCACGTCTTTGGGCAACTGCATACCTCTCAATATCGAGACTGGATTGCGCATTCAAAACAGTAGTCAACTAATCAACTCAACTCAACCCAACCCAGCTCCAACAGTCACATCACCCCACATAATACTCTTCCGATGTTGCATCTCGCCCCTCTTGTAGTCAAGAGAACGAGAACAGCGACCGAACGGCAGACAAAAAGAAAAATCCACCACAGGCAGGCATCACAGAGGCGACAAGGTCCATCCCATAACTTTGATCCGTAGACGCCGGGGTTGCCCGCATCTAAAGCAATAAGCCCTGCCAGAGCCACAATTATAACACAACGACCCCAACCTTACAGAGCTTAGACAGCATCAAGGTCCCTAAAAAGGACCAGAGCAGAAGGGGAAAATATGAAAACAAGCCCACAGGCCCGGAAAAGAAGCCATCCATTCATACATAATCGATACCAATATCAATACCCACACTGTGTATCTTTTTCTTTTCCTACATACTGCATTATCACCCAAAATTCGACCCGACCCCCGAACCCTCCCTCTTCCGGTAGTTGCGCTACACTAGGAGGAAGTGAGTTGGTAGAGTAGAGTAGGAAGGTACTGATCACTTCGTCGTCGTGCTTTTCGCTCAGGTCAGGCAGGTCCGTCCTAGTCCCAGTCCCAATCCCAATCCCAGGCCATCCACACACACACAAACACACGCCCCCCGTCGGGCCACTTGCCTGGACAATATCCATCCCATCCTTTCCTTTTCGTTCGGGAAACCTCAACCACACCCTTCCACCGTTCATCACCACTCTCGCTACTTCCATTCTTACTCCCTAATTCTTCTTTTCTTCTTCTTTCGTTTTCTCTGGTTTCCCTCTCCCTGCCCCTCCAAAACCTGACGTTTAATCGCCAGCTTTCATCGTTTCTTTTCGGTTTGTCTACTTTTCTTCCTAGCAGACTCTGAGTCCGCATCCATCGTTTCGCTACTCTTAATCGCATGTTGGTTGTTGATTGCTTCGCTATTCCCTCCATTTTGTAGGCGAGACACACCCAACACCTCTCGCCGAATCTCAGACATTAAACCAAAATTCGTTCACCCCTCGTTGCGCATCGCTCATATCATCATCATCCTCATACTTGGATGTACTTTGGGCCCTTCACTCGTTAGCACGGTTAGCCTCGTTGAGTTCCTATAATACCACGCCATCTCCTGTCTCTCAGGATTAATGTAAGTTTTCCAAACTCTCTTTTGCCCTCATTTACATATGCCGGCCACCGTCGCCAACCTCCTGTTTTCTACGTCGATTTAAAAGCCGGATACACCACAACAGTTCTCAAAACCATTGCTTCCCGACTTCGTCGTCTGTCTTGAATTGAATCATCATCTCAGCCTCCGACATCAGGCATTTCGCACCACTCGTCACCTGTTCATTCCATTGCCGCGTCACTTTAGTTGTTTGAATACCATCCGTCTTCTACCCAGTTACTGACCCACGATCTCGTTGCAATGCAGTTATCCGCTCCCGCAATCTGTACACGAGCTCTATAATATCGTTTGCCTGTCGGGATTCTCGTCTGTTTAAAGTTGTCAGGACTCCAAACCGAGTTCTCTCGTTTGATTCTCTCGTTCTTGAGTCCCACGATTCACATTCATACACGATCGCTACATACCGCACCCAGTCATTCGTCAGAGGTCTCACCTGGTTTTGTTATTTGTTTTATGGGCTACGATTAATCAAACCGTAACCCCAAGCCACCATCCACATGCCTAGATTCGGTGTCGCGTTCAACAGGCGGAGGTCAACCGCAACGTCGGAAGATTTGCAACAACATGGCTCGGTAACACCTGAGCAACCCTCATTTCGTGTCATTGAACGAAACGATCCTTCGATTGGCAAGTCGTTTGATGGGGGTGCGAGGATGGCCAGGGCATCTGGAAGTTTTGTGCCCAAGCCCAACCACTTGGACCTAGACAACAGTGACAACATGTTTGCGGATCTTAAAAGTGGCAATCGGTAAGTCTTGCACAACATTCCTTTCATGCACCATACCACGGCGAGTCCCGTTTTTTTCCCACCCAAAAAAAGATTTGTTGTGTTTCTTTAAATAGTGGTCAAGGCACTGGCGCTGACTGTTTCTCAGGGGAAGTGGGGCGTCCAATACGACCAAGGCCACTTCGACTGACACTTCATCAAGGCACAGCGCTACCTCGACTGCTCCCTCATCTACCGACCTGGGTGCCCAGGACGACCATAAGCATATTGCTAAGAAGAATTTGCATGATAGTTCTTCACGACCTGGCTCCAAGTCGAGTGGATCTGGTTTTCTCAACCGCGCTGGTCGAACCTTTTCGTTCGGAGTTCAGAAGAAGCACAACGCGACCGCTCCCAAGAACAACAACGACATACCACCTGTTCCACCAATTCACCAGGAGGATTTCACAGGGCGCTCTAGGGGGTTGACGGATTCGACAACGAGCACGGCTACTCCTCCCAAGCTTGAAGGTGGTGGTATGGATATGGGAGGTGATTTTGGCTCAATGTTTTCGTCCTTTGACAAGAGAGCCAGTGTTGCTACTCTGCGCCATGACGGTTCCGATGCTCCACGCTCGTTGACCAACAACCGAGGTGTCCAGCCTGCCCCGTTGAACATCAACAAAACCGCCAAAGTTGACCCTCCTCCTGAATCATGGAATAGCCGCAACTCCAACGACAACCTTCTGGGCTCTAATTCACCCTCACCTGACCGTGACGACGATTCGCCGCCACCTGTGCCCCGCCACCAGAGTTCGTTCAAGACGTCGAGCCGCCCATCGGATATCATCGAGGACGAAGACGCCAAGTTGTTGCAGGATTCAATTGCTGTAGGCCGACTACTCTCGAACTCGAGCCCCGCGAATACATCCAATGTACCCTCCGGACGCTATAGACGAGACGAGGACAGCTTCTCCTCGGTTGGAAGAAAGCCCCAAGGTTCCAGTTTCAGGAAAGGTGACGATAATCTTTTTGAGGGAACGTCGGCACACACTTCGAGAATTACAAACCGTTACACTCCTCGAGCCGCGAGCCCTCCACGCAACAAGGTTATGACTCCGGCCCAATTTGAGAAATATCGACAGGACAAGCTACGACAGACCCCGAGTGAGGGTGCACAGCAGGCCACCAACGATGATGACGATGAAGATGATATTAATTACGACGATGACGAGGATGAGATGGAAAAGTCCAAGCAACAGACCAAGCAGAGGAGAAAGCAGGAGGCTCACATGGCCGTTTACCGACAGCAGATGATGAAGGTCACCGGAGAACAGCCCGATATGCACCCTCCAGATCGCCCTGCTCTGCCAACATCCGTCAGTGCTCCTCAGCTGAATCTGATTAAGAGTCCATCCCCGCGACTGCCGCAGGGAGCATCAGATGAGGATGAAGACGAAGAGATCCCTCTTGCTATACTCCAGGCTCACGGATTCCCCGCCAAGAATCGTGCACCAAGCCGCCTCAACAACATGGGCTCCAACCCCAACCTGCGATCCACGGCTCAACTGCAGCCAGGAAGACCAGGATCTTCGATGGGCGAAGCATCCAACCAGCGCCCACACTCTATGCTCCCAGCCTTTGCACGCAATCTTCCTCAGGATCCATTCGTTGGTGCCAGCATCGCGAAGCCTGCTGTTCGGGAATCTCTTTCATTTGGCGGCGGAGTCCACAATGCTGGTCTTCCTCATTCTCAATCTCAACAGTCCCTTCACCCAGGTGGACTGGTTGGTGTCATTGCCAGTGAGGAACGGTCCAAGGCTATGCGTCGCGGTAGTCCCAGCAACATGGACGGTCAGAAGCTCATCCCAGGTATGAATGGGCCTCAGGATCCATTTGGCCAGATGGCAGGCGTTCCACCTCACATGATGAATGCCATGTACGGCATGGGAATGCCTCAGATGGCTCAGCCTACGCTCAGTGTTGGTGATCAGGCACAACTTCAGATGACCCAGCAAATGTCACAGTTCATGCAGATGCAGATGCAGTTCATGCAGATGATGGCTGCCAATGGCCAGCCACAAGTCAACGGGGGTATGCCTCCTATGCAGGCTCCTTACATGAACGTGCCTGGATCGCAGTCGATGAACGATCTGTCGTCACGACACTCGATGATGTTCGAGCCTACACTTGAACCGCCTCGAAGAATGGATGCGAGCATGCGTACCATGAGCATGGTCGGACCTCCATCTGGAGCTCCTTTCATTCAGCAACCTGTTGGTTACGCTGGTTCTATTCATGGACCAGGCATGGGATACACACCGTCCATCGCCCCATCTGAGCGTAGCAACGTAGGCCTTCCTGGACGATACCGACCCGTCTCTCAAGCCTTCAATCCTGCCGTGCCCGACCCCCACCGCCGTACCAATACGATGTCTGGAGCTCTCAGCCACTGGGACGAGCCCAAGGGACGATCAACCATCAACGTTGTTGGCGCCTCTGGCGACGGATCGGACGAGGACGATGAGGAAGGTTGGGAGGCTATGAAGGCCAAACGAGACAAGAAGCGAACGTTGTGGAAGAGCAAAAAAGGATTTGGCAGCGAAGTGAGTGCGATTATCTAATGTGACAGAGAGTCACTTGACGAGGTGGGAATTTTAAGGCGAAGAAATTGTTCATGTTACCCCTTTTCACATTTTTTGCATATGGGAGACCTGGGGGATCAAGAGCTTAGCCGGCTCAGGTTCCGTGCATTTTTGTATATTCTTTTTTAGAAGCCATGTTGTTGATCTGGACATGGGCGTCGCTGGGCAGATAGGGATTTTGGCTAGTTGGTTTTTTGTCAAATGCATCATGGATGAGCCGTTATGATCTTAATATGACTAATTGGGTGGTCACTGGTCGAAACCTGCGTGTTGATGTTGATTTGTTCTAGTGAAGCTTGAGTGATTCTTTACTGTGTCTCATGCCATAAATGACTACTCGTCTCTTGGTACGACTGGACATCGTACAGTATATCTTTTTGATATATGTTTATTTTTTCTCTTATTTTTTCCTTTTCAAGATGATGTACTCTGAGCATATCTAGCCCTCAATGACACCGGTCGCCCACTCTTTTCTCTTGACACCCATCTCCACTGCAGCCAGTCCCCAGTCCTCACCGTGGTTGTGGCCCTTACCCTCAACACCTGCGCGAGCCTTGGCTTGATCTTCAGTGAGAACTGTCAAAACACCAAGGATAACGGGCACACCGGTGTCGAGCTGAACACGCATGAGACCCTGGCAGGTTGACTCCGCGATGTACTCGAAATGCATGGTCTCGCCCTTGATGAGAACACCAACAGCAATGATGGCGTCGAAAGCTCCTGACGAAGCACCGGATGCAGTGGAAGTTGAAGAAAGATCTGCCGTTGAAGAAGCGAGGAGGTCCGTAGCAGACGGGCCACTAGTCGTCGCAGTGCTCTGGATCTGAGATGCTGAGAAGAGGCTATGCGATGCGAGAGAATGTTAGTCGCGCGGCCACGAAAGACAAATGGAGGGGAATCGCATGAGGGTCCTTGATGTACTTACCGCTGCACAGCAATGGGAAGCTCCCAGGATCCAGGGCAAGATTGCACAACAATATTGGATTCCTTGACACCGCAAGACAGAAGCTTCTCCTTGGCACCAGCGACGAGAGGCTCGATTATGGTCTCGTTCCAACGGGCATGGACAATGGCGATGCGGAGGCTGGAGCCATCATGGTGCTGGGGAGAGGGACCCTTGAGAGACATGGTGAGTTCGGTATCTGTTTTATGGGTGTATCGAGTAGGTAGTAAGTGGGCGAAAGGGTGTCCTGCGGAGTGGCTGTTATATAACAATGTAGAGAGGACTTTCAGCCGCTTCGATTTCAAGAGGTGTGTCAAATGGGATGATGCGGGGCTGCGCGGCTTGGATGCTATAGCGGGGTTGGGGGGCACGTCACGGCCATCTTCCTTAGGTCCCCTTTCTCTTCTTTGCCAATTGTGACCAGGAGTGACCAAGCAAGATGAGGTGTGGATGGAATGCAGGGACTCAGGACAGTGAGTAAGGGGTACGTACCTTGACTTGCACCGTCACGTCCCACCCGCCTCACGATCCTGCCTGATTAGGACGAGAGGCTTGGCGATTTTAGTTCCTTTCACGAGAGGACTAAATTCTTGAAGATGAGAAGGTGCAACGAGGGGAGCTCTTTCTAATAAATATGTATCCTACGATTTAGGCAGACGAGTTCTAGCCTTTTACTTGCTTCACAATGCTAAACCCAGACACTTTCATACCCTCTTCTCTAATATTATCTTGTGATAGCTCCGCCAGCATGTTATCCACATGATCCATGTCCTACAGTCTCTCAGGCAACGGATATTGCTCTGTGTTTCAACAGTCCAGACAGAGCTTGCCTCGTACCTCACAATTGATTCATTCCATCGTTCGCCCATTCACTCATTCACTGTCCCATTATGGCAATTTTACGATTGCCTGATTCTACTGTACGCCGTTTGGGAGCCACGGTTGCTGTTACCAACTCACTTTCACTCGTCAAGGAGTTAGTTGACAACAGTATCGACGCTGGTGCTACCCTTGTCGAGGTCACTATCTCATCCAACACCATCGACAAAATCCAGGTTCGGGACAATGGTCATGGGATTGCCTTCGAAGACCATCAGTTTCTTGGCTGTAGGGGTCACACCAGCAAGCTCCGTGACTTTAGTGAGCTTTCATTGAAGGGTGGTGAGACCTTTGGGTTTCGTGGTGAGGCACTCGCTGGTGCCACAACTTTGGCAACCATTGCTGTGACAACGCGAACGCTCAAGGACCCTATAGCGACGAGACTCGTCCTCAATCACCGGACTGGAGGAGTAAAAGAAAGCAGGGCAGTTTCGGCGCCAGTAGGAACAATAGTTGTTTCGTCAAAACTTTTCGAAGGTATCGCCGTCCGCAAACAGTTGGCTCTCAAGCAGAGCCAGAAGACACTCGCCAATATCAAGAAGCTCCTCGAAACATACGCATTAGCGCTTCCTTATATACGGCTATCACTAGAAATTACTGGCTGTTCTCCGAAATGGACTTATTCACCAGGCCCATCTTCCACTACCCAGGAGGCTATTATGCAGGTCTTCAAAGGCTCTCTTTCTAAGCAGTGCTTCGAGGCTTCATGGCCTATCCAAAACAAGGGACAGCAAATATCGAAAGAGACTCATCAATTCGTGCTCAAAGCTTTCTTTCCTGATCATCGCAATGATACAGGGGAAGTAAAAGGGAAGGGCGCTTTCATTTCAGTTGACTCACGGCCTATCCTGTCGTCGAGAGGGTTGGGAAAGAAGATCTATGATTCATTCAAGAAAGCTTTCGTGAAGGCTCGTTCCACATCCAAAATAACCTCGACAGTGCCAAGTCCTTTCATGCAGTTGAGTATCACATGCGAACCGGGCTCCTACGATCCCAATATCTCTGCATCCAAAGATGAGTTGCTATTTACGAATGAGCAAGATGTTATCGGCGCCTTTAAGGAACTCTGCGATATAGCTTATGCACTCAATAAGGGATCCAAGGGTGAACGATCAGGTAGGAATAGATTTTCAGATGCGACCCGAAGTGCTCCGCTGCTACCAAGAAACGCAACGAACAAGAAGAAAAGCATACCCGAACATGACAATGTCATGCCAAACCCATTGGAACAACCCACGACGGGCGAGAGTCAACTTGATGTGCCTCTCGATCTCGATGAATTGGACTGCATCGAAGTCAGGCAACCTACGCCCAAGATACAGTCAAACCTGACAGCTACCATCCAATTGAGTCCTCCAGGTCCTTCAGTTACCCAGCCTACAGTCTCTACGCGCCCAGCCGACTTGGGCGAGGCCAGGGACAACATTTGCAAAGAGCCTGTCACGGCGCAGATGCGAACAAGAGCGCGGGTGAACATGGCACGGAACGAAAGCAACGCCAGCGATAACTACAACGCAAAGCCAGAGTCTGTGCAAGTTCCCCCACGACGCCTACCAGTGTTGGACACCGCGCAGCCAAAACGCTACACGGATGTTCTGCATCATAGCCCCTCAAAAACTCGGCGCTCACGAGGCATCAATGACTACTTCCAACGGACTCGTGACGAGCCCATCATAATTGCTGAGGATGAAACCGCTACCCCTGAACCACAAGAAGGCCATACATCAATCTTCTCTAGCCCCCCTCGTCGCCGCAGAGAGTCTCGTTATCCGCTGGTTGAGCTAAGTGAAGATTTGATGAACACTCGTTATCAGGAAGACGACGACAACGATGAGTATGATGCCAACATGGATATGTTAGTGCCTGGTGGCTTAGATCTGGCCACACCAGACACTCTACGATTTGAGGGAGTACGTGCAGTTGATACCTCTGTTCCTGAGCAAATCATCCCGCGGACACGACCAGTCTCAACTCCTCATCGCCAGAGAGTATTTAATCCAACAAATAGCCCTCTTCAAACGGTAATGGGTTTGCAGATGACACAAGTATCAGATGTATCCCCGCAGCAGGACGAGCCCGATGCGCTTCAGACGCCTCCACCGTCCAATCCTACTCGGGCGGGACAGCATCTTGCCCGGCAAGCCTTCAGACCACCCCGTCTGTCTGACACTGTGGTCAGGGATCAAGTGCCACCTCAGAGAACATCGCCTTTGAGGAATAGCGTGCTACGTGATGGGGCCAGACTGGCAAGACTTTCCTGGGGAGGCGACCACCCCGAACAACGAAGCAGACGGCAAGCGCATCAAGCTAGAGGCAGAGCCATGTCTTTTCAGCCTCGGAGAAACTCAGGCGTACCCAGCCACGATGGATTGGACGAATTTGCTAAGAGCGAGCGGGACAATGGACGGTCGTGGGGTGAACTACAGGAAGGCTAGGGACCATCCGGCAATGTTTGGGGCGTCAATCCTGTGAATGGGTCCTACCAAAGCATCAACCACACGAACCAAACACCCAGCAGTCCTGTCAACTCATCACGCGAGGCTGCAGTGCAGGGAGCTCCAGTTGTTGGGCCATGTTTGAATCCTCGGCAGGCGTTGCAGATGAGGAGTCCTCCATTAATAAATGACAGTTCTCATGGAAGCCTGCAGGTCAGACACGTCCTTGGCGAAGAAGGATTTATTGGAGTAGGGGGCGTATATCAACCACGGCCATCTGGTTCATCGAAGCGCCCACGAAGCCCATTCTCTGTAAATGTAGCCAGGGATTTTCGGGAAGTCTCCCCAGATCCTGTCTCGGGGAGACAAGTGTCAATTCAAACTACAAAAAGGAGGAAAAGGTTAGCGTCAATGAGACTCCTATCGATCAAGCCTGAAGACCAATTGACGAGATGTTTCGATCTCAAACTGGTTTATTCAGAAGATATTGTGAGAGCTGTTATGCGAAACTACTTGGCTTTTGGGAATCGGAACTGGTACTGGGATGGCGAACCAGGGTTTCAGTTCAAGACCATGAAGGAAGTTGATGAGATACAAGGCCGGCTGACGGAGCTGCTGAACCCCTTGCTGGCGGAGGGGGGAGGGGCTACTGTTGAAATTGATTTGAGATCGAATATCAAGGGAAAGATGCATGTCTGAAGGGAACGTTTGGCAGGTCAATCTAGGTGTCAGGGGGAGGAGGCTTGCTACGAGTTATGAGATTGCTGTAAATTAATATGAGGAACCATGACTAGAAGGATGGTGGGAATATGCAGAAGGAGATTACCTGTACTACTTGACGATATTAAGAGGATGGAGGTTGAACCAGTATATATTAGTATATCTACTGTTAATTGAGTTGTTTGACGTGTATCAAGTCCTAGTTCTGGAACTGCTGACTAGGGTCATAGGGAACGGTAGTGGAGGGTTGGGCAGGATGCGATAAGTTAGATTCGGTTGGATGTGGATATCAAGATTGTGCCAACAGCGGGATTTTGTTGGTAAATTGCTGTGTTAATGACAAGGTAATTAACTGGTTAGTCCGGAGTCGGTTCTCCGGCCGAGTGTAACATGGAAGTCGAACATGGCATGGATGTTGACGGGGAATCTTGGATAGGATGGGATAGTTAGAAGGGGTATCTCTGTTGTAATGATTATGAGTCTCGGTGTTTGTTACACGTGTTTTATCTTTTGTGATACAATCATCAGGTTAAAGTCCTAGTATTTTACTGCAAGTGAGGAGTGACCCTCGCTTGGGTCGACTGATTACTATTCGTACATGATGTTCTTTGAGCTGTTGGTGACAATTGGTGGGGTGATGTGAGTTGAGATGTGGTGTGAGTGAGACGCATGCAAGTATGTGTGGTTTATGGTGTGCATGGGATACCAACAGCAGGAAAGCATGAAAGATAAGTGAGTAGTAGTTAATGATATGTGTTGAAGGTTCATAGACCATGGTGGTTGTGATATTCATGATTACAGCAAGCCATTGTTATCAATCTTTATTACTATGTATCAAGGTAGAATAGGGTAGAGTGATACACGCACGTTATAGATTTTGAAATGGCGGGAAAGAAATGAGACCATGTTAGTTGTCCCAATTACTTGGCGATGCGACTAGATAATTAGAACCGAGCCGAGACGGGACGGGAAGGGAGATGAACTGAGAGGTGAGCGATATTGGAGAGACGTCAGTTTGATTGAATCGAGATTGGCACATTTGAAAGGTTGTGAGGATGGAAAGGGGGTTATATGATAATATGGAACAAATGCTTAAGATACAATACAGTAGAAGATCATCAATTGTAGTTGTTCACATAGGAGCGGAAAAGATAAAGAAAAAGAAAGAAAAATACTATGCTTGATTACCTTACTACAGATCGTCCATCGTATTACTGCAATGCCTTACGGTTATATGGCATCCCCTTACCGAGCTTGGACGGGCTAACTGTGCTGAAAATAGAAGTCCAGTTAGCACTAAAATTGAGAGGTTCCTTGTGGCTTCTTTAATAACGCGGTTCTTGCAGCCCTTTCTCAGAGATGCCGGGGGTCCGTAGGTTCCTCTTGGCGAATGAGAGGTTAGGTAAGGAGAGAGATGACTGGGATTGTTATTTTGGAGTGGGCTGCTATCTCGTATCTTCCATGAGAAGACGGAGGGAATGATTTATCTGGTATATACATGTATTATGCATACTGTTTTTTGTAAGTATGGTTTTGTTCGTGAGATGACGAAGGGAACCCAGTAGAATATCAAGTGGTGTCTATTCAATTTAAACAATGAACTCGGTGAAATTCGAAGTCAGCTGTGGATAGGAGGTAGTCAAGGTTAAAAAAAAAAAAAAACATGGTGATGACGGCTGAAACGAGGTGGCTGGTTCAAGAAGTGGACTGTCCGGTTCTTTTGTTTCCATGAGAGAATTATCCAGATCGGAGTAACAAGAAACAGGAAAGTCAGCTTTACCAACACAGATGCAGGGCAGTCTCAGGGCTACACGTTTCAAGATACGGTTCGTTGCTCAAGGCGTCGTATTTTTTGCATAAAAAGAAACGAAAGAAACAAATAGAAGAAGGAGAGAAGCAAGAAAAAAAACTAAACAGAGTCCACAGTTGTTATTGATGCTTACAATACAGTAAAAGTAAAGTAAATATGTGCGAAATTTCGCTGCATGATACTGTCCGTAATGCTTCAGGTTCATATCAATCATATCATATCATATCATATCATTGGCTTGTATCACAAAAGACAAAAGTCCAAATGTCAACAGTTATCATCACAAGCCATCATTCACGTATACTGTATACAGCTTACATTGTAGCACAATCCCTTACCCGCCTTATCTTCATTCTCCACCTCTAAACCATGCTTACTTTGTCTTATCTCTGGGCATTGGTGACAGATAATATTTACAGGATCCTACGATATTCCATGAGCAGTTCAACGTCAAATGTCCTTTTTTTACTTACTTTCCTGAGTGATATTTCTTACTCTTATTCAACGGCCGCAGATTCGCCGTGCTCACTCACCCATCCTCTCTCATCGTGATAAATCTCCAAATGTGATTCCCACCCCCTGACTGGCAATTACCGGCTGGGTTATCCATGAACAATCGTAAAATATCGCATCGTATCCCAAGCGGCATAGAAGTTCATCTCAGGGCCCTTCCAACCCCCCAACCTCCCGCTTCAAAGTGACCCCCATGTTCACTGTTGCATTTGCCGAGCTACAAGACGCCATCGAATGTTCATAGCGGAATACGCCATCAGATCCTTCTTCTTTTTCTTCTCGTCCCTTCCTTGATGCATTATTATCTCGAAAAAGGGGTGGACAACGGGCAGAGAGAGTATTGACACCCTGCGAGATAAACATCAGCCGGGAATGGTTAACCCCAATTCTATCCCATGCGTTGGATGAACTTGGTTTAGATTGCAAAAACTCCAGTTTCGGGACGGTTTCCATCAGAGTTTAAGCTAGAATACAACTAGAAACTCACTAATTTTACACAAAACATAAATTAGTATAATCAAGATATGCCACTTTCCCGATCGCTGCCACTCGGCGAGTCATCCCTCATCACGCGTCTGGTTTGGTGTACGCCCATTCCTTCGGCTTGAGCGCTGTCCATTACTGTCTTGAATCTTCTAGATGCGCGATGGAACCCATATCTGAGGGACCAGTATTGTTGGCTTATTCTTTGGGCACTCCGTACATAATACTCTTCTAGAAGTTGACGTTTGAACATGCATCTTGCTCGTTACTACGCGCATGGTAACTATCCCCAACATTTGACGGCCATCCCCTCCCAGGCTACAAGGTCACATTCAACTCACCATTTGATCGTCATGCAGTGTTAATCCAACCCGTCAGCTGCATGTCTCCATTTGCCTCACCTACTGTGTACATGCTGCAGCTACTGTACCAAATGCAACTCTTCCACAACCTCCTTAATCTGTGGCTTCGTAGCTTGTCCCCAGTCCACGCCCAGTAGCCGCTCGCCCTCGCCCTCTTCCCCGCCTACAAGACCCCAGAGTGCGTCCACCACCATTATCTTGACCTTGGGCCAGGGGTGATATAGCAAAGCTCCAAGTCTTTTCCGGGCCTCAGTCACTCCCGCTTCAGCTCTGTCCTGACCCTTCATCGATGCGACACCGTTATACACCCTGACACATGCTTCTAGTTTGCGTAGGTTGCCCGTTTTGTATCCAGCCTTTTGCGTCTGCAGGCACAGGTTGCGCAGGTCCACGCTACTATTCTGGAAAAGTCCAACATGAAAGAGGAAGGCGATGACCTCCAATACTGGCACTAGTATCCTGTCTTGACCTTGTTTGGACTTGAGGTTCTGTAACAACGCATGGCATACAAGGTCTAGCTTTTCGTGACTGGTTTCGCAGAAATCGGAAAGGGCAGCTCGGCTGGAAATGACCAAATCCTCGTTACCCGTATCCGCAGATGTCACAAACCCAGCCATGAGCTCGACCATCCAGGCCCCAGGGTCAGTTTCCGCCAATTCACCAAGCAGAGGGTGAAGATCCTTCGAAGAATGAAGACTCAGAAGATTCTCAAAGTAGGCTTTGGATGAGAATGTGAGTTGGCGAAACACCGCCGAGCGACTAGTACCACAGAAAGTCAGCCATTATGATGTCAAGTTTGGGAAGGGGTACCTACCGTTCTGACAAAAGCAAGGCGACGGCTGCCTGTGCCTCAGGACGGACTCGGTCAAGCTTTTCTGCAGAGAGGCGAAGGACGCTGAAGAAAAGTGAACGAATAGAAGCTTCATTTAGCTCTTCCTGGGTGGTCAGGCCTGTTGACCTCTCCCACAAAGCCCGGACAGCTCGTAGGGCCTGGACACGGACATGTGAACCCACATCGCCTCGTGCATTGGTTGTGTAATCATTGAGACCATCACCAATAAGACTCAAGAACTCTAAAGGCTTGCTGTGGAGGATGTGACTCTGGGTGAGGCTTTGCAATATGGCTACCCTCGTATCGACTTCAGTATCCCACGACCACCGCTTCAGAATTGCACTGCATGAAACATCCTCGGCAAGATCGGCCAGGGGTTGAGCAATAGTCAAAGCATAAAGGTACCCATTCCCGTGAGTGTTAGCACGGCTCGTCGGTCGCTCCTCGATAGTTTTGGCCCAATCACTCAGAATGTTTCTGCGGTCTTGATGGGCTGAGAATATCAAAAGGGCCAACGATGCTGCTGCGGCTGGCTCTATGGTCTCCGTGTCATTTCTGTTAAGCCATGATTGAACGATGGCCCGCAAAGCGGTGATCAAGCTTGATACCTCGCCAGGAACGTTTTCTGATGCATCGATAAGAGACACTAGGTCTAAGTACCCTGAAGAATTACCGGGAGCCAGTAATTCATGACCAGGCGAGAAAGGAAGCTGGCCCTCTGACTCTGACCCGATAACCGCAGCTTGAAGAACCGGCACCGTCGATACAACCAAACGACTGGCTGCTTCTGCTAACAGTTCGGGTTTCCTGTAGGCTGATGAGTTCAGATCTTCTAGGACAGCTGTTGTCGTGGATAGAATATTATGGATTAGGGGCTGGTCGATTGATGCGGCCCCCTTGCTGACCAAGGCAGGAAGAGTATCCAGAGTGGAAGCGTAACATAGTAAAAGCCCGTGCCTCTCCTCAACCTGTCTAGGTTGAAGGGTTTTGAGACGATTTGCAATGAGCTCAATGGATGCCTTGAACTGAGAGAGAGGATCCGAAGAAGCAGTATCGGATAATTCCAATGTAAGAACGCCAAATGCGGCGCCGCAGACTCGTCTCGAGGGCGCGTCAAGATCCCCAATTCCTCTCCAGCCTAAAAGGGTATCGATGATGGCATCGCCGTACTGCTTTGATAACCTTGTAGCACTAACGGCTACTTCCTGAATAGCTCTTGAACGCCTTGCAACAGCGTGATAGTCGACAGCTTGAATTACCCAGATACCTTGTTCAACTGTATCAGGATGTCTTCCAACGAGTTCCTGAAGAGCGGCGGATGCGCCGCGTCTGATGTTGCCTGCAGGATCCAGAGTAGCAGTGACTACAAGTTCAGTACCAAGGACTTGCAAGATAGAACTCGTGGCAGGGTGGGACTTGGCTGCAAAAACCGATTGAGTAGGAACGGCGAGAAGCTCTTCCGTGGAATATCGACGTGCAATAGCCCAAACGCCAAAGCAGACCGCATCTCGGACATTGGAACCTATGCTACCACCAGACAGACTTCTCTGTTCGAAAGAGAGACCCAGGAGGAGCGCATGCACAATATCTGAGAGCTGCTCTGCTGGAGGAGACCGCCGGTAGAGCAAGTGGGACAGTGTCAACATGAGACCATGCCATTCAAGATTGTTAACTGACGACAAGTCTCTGATTGGCTTTCCCTCCGCAGGCTTGGTCCATAAGACGTTTCTATTGAGGGACTCTAGAACGGCTTCAACTACTTGCGAAGCCATGTCGGGGTCGAGCTTTAGCGTGACAATGCTGAGAGCCTTGCTCGCGGCAAACCGCACGGGAGTGTCGTTATCTGCTAGAGATTCCAAAAGATAGCCAATGGCAGTCTCAGTCAGCTCCGTGCTAGCCATATCTTGGGGAGTCTTGCGAAGAACAAGAACAACCACAGACCGGATGACTTTGAGTATCATCTTTCGTGCAAGAGCAAATGAGACGATGATTTTCGATAACTCATTATCGCTAACCGAGATGGCATGAATAGCGTAGAAGATGGATGATAGATAAGGGTCCATATCAGAAGTGTCTGACGAAGCCCGTAG
The DNA here is from genome assembly GCA_013623535.1 of Fusarium penzigii. Classification (NCBI taxonomy): domain Eukaryota; kingdom Fungi; phylum Ascomycota; class Sordariomycetes; order Hypocreales; family Nectriaceae; genus Fusarium; species Fusarium penzigii. The sequence goes on from JABFFC010000072.1 coordinate 223,059, forward strand.
CACACCAGCAAGAAACGACAATGTTCCAAGATAGAAGTAGGTGGTTTCCAGTGGTCTGTCCTTTTGTGGTCTGAGGACAGACAGGGACCAGTTGACAAGGCTTTCCAAAACGCCGAGTTGCTGCATGTCCCGTCGTGTAGCCATCCTTACGAGCAGCGCCTTTGCAGCATCTCTCTCCTTCCCAGGGGTTCCCAGATACTTGATTGCAAGAGGAATCATTCGGACAGTAATGGCTGGAAGATCCTCCGGCCAGACCAGACCCGGAATATCAGGGGCAGTGACATCTTGCAAGTCGACTGACGAAATGGTTGAGAGGTCAAAGGGTGCTAATAGAAGGTGCGAGAGCCACAAAAGGACGACATATCTCTCCTCCCAGGACCATTTTCCGAGGGAAGTCTCGTCTTCTGAGGCTGCTTCTGATTCCTCAATAGCTAGCAATAGAAGCTCGAGATACTTGGCTTCGACATTGAGGAAACGCACAATGACTTTTTCTCCACGAATCTTACAAAAAGTGTACAGAATCTTGCATATGGCGAACTCGACAGAGACGAGAAGCTTTGACCGAGAAGATAGTGTCTTGCCGCGATGTCTTGTCTGGAGATGCTTAAGATAGGCATCGGAAAGCATGGGGATCCATTTTGGTAGATATGGATCCAGTAGCTGAGGCAGTTCTTGGAAGGGGTCCAGTAACTGTCCATTGGTCAGTCCCTTTAAGACATTCCAAATATCATGTAGACAGTAAATAACATACGCTTGAAGTTAAACGGAACGTCTCCTTTGCTCGGACTCTTGAACGGATCTGTTTTCCACCATGACCATCCGGTTTCCAGAGAAAGTGTGGTAACGAACGGTCAAAGTCGCCTATCAGATCGGCTGAAATCTTTTGCAGCTTGATGTCGATATCAGCCTCGGGTGCATCCATTTTGATCAAAAATGATCTGTAAAGGATTCTATAGAGGTATGCGCATGAGGTATGAGACTGACGGATTCCAGAGTTGAGGTGTCGTTGTGAAGTCGTGAAGCTGCCTGCTGAGGTGCTAGGGTAGATTTGAGGTAGATGATCCACAGTATCACGGTGTATATATAATGTCTACACTGTACGTAAGGATACCGGGGGAAGTAAACAAACTCCTGGATACCTACTGGATTTTGATTTATGGCATCAAACAGAAGACATGGCATTGTTAATGGGAAGGGATGTCTTATGACATATTATGTATCTGAAATAGCACTAACCAGTAGATATAAGTGGCCTCATAAATCCAGCAGGGTCAGGCGTCGTAAATCATAATACTCTGAGTGACACAACACCAAGACAGAAACGAATGTAGGAATGAAGAACAGAGCTGTCATGAAAATAGATTAAAATTTAGATAATTAATCCGAATATATGTGTAAAGGGTATCATATCTACCAAAGCATACTCCAGTCCCTCTAAGCCCAATCCCATCCAACGCCAGATCCATTAAATTCTCCAACCGTCAAGGCCACATCAACCCATTCTATTACCGTTCCTTGGCTGTAAATAAAAACAGTCAATAATCAAAACATAGGAAACATTTCATTCAAGCCACAGCAATCGCCGCGACAAGCACATCCAAAGCACTGCTCTGCGTAGGGCCAGTCGCCGAGACAAAAGGCCCCGTCCACGACACTCCAAGGCGGTTGCTGTTATCCCTGTTATTCTCCCATATGGAGTTGGCGTTCCTGATGATGAAGCGGCGGTATTCGTCTTGAGGTGATACAGTGTGGAGGTAGCGCAGGTTGCGCACGAAGATGCCCTTGAACTGCTGCCCGTCCGTGCCACAGTGGCCGTCCCGGTGCTCGCAGTCATCCGTCTCGACGAGAACGCCGTCTTCAGAGAGGCTCTTGATGGCAGCCTTGGCAATTTTGTGGGCTGTATCGACGTAGCCAACATCTCCTGTTGCTAGAGCCAGCTCGACGAGACCACCAAGAATGACGCCCTGGTTGTAACTCCATGTCTGCAGTCCGTTGTTCTCACATTTTGAGTTGAGACCGTCGTTGATGAGGCTGTCCTTGTTGATCATGCCGCTGTTCTTGAACCACTCCCACTGGTTCTTGGCAATCTCGAGATACGTGCCATTCTCAGGGATGCGTCGGGCCAGTGAGGCGGAAACAGAAAGGTAGAGCTCGTTGGCGATAGCGTTGACATAATCGCCATCCTTCTTCCAGTAGATGCCTCCGCAAGGAGTTCCAGTGCCGGTCTGCATGTCCCTGAAAAGATCGATAGCGGCTTCGAGATAGTCCTCATCACCGGTCACATCATGGGATCGGATCCAAGCAAGAGCCCACCAACCCATGTCGTCGTAATACTCATTAATGAAATCGTCAAAACCTCGCCTGTTGAGGAAGTCCCGCTTTGCCATGCAGCCTTCGTTCCAGTCGATGCAGTATGTCGAAGTAACCAAGCCGTTGTTCATGACTTTGAGTGTCTGGACGTGTGTCTTTTGTGCGTTGTCAAAGGTGGTCCGCATAAAACCACCAATGTTGAGCTCATTGGCCTCGTCGAGACGGAGTGATGTAAAGTCAGCCAACATGGTCACAACGTTGGCCGAGTTCCACCAAGCAGAGTCCCAGATTCCCGTGGCCGCATTATACCAATCTGCATTAAGTCTGTCGACGGCAGTATAGGCCCTATCGACGTATGTCTGAGCAGGGAGTGCTTCTGGACGTACAGAGACTAGGAAGTTTGCACGAGTTAACAAAGCCGCCCATGATAAGTTGCTAAACATATTGATGATTAAGGAAAATGAGAAGATCCAAAGTCGAGTCTTGTATGATTTGGGTAAAGAGTGAAATATTAAAGAAGGTAAACGACTTGGTCATATATTAGTAACGACTGTATGAGATGTCTTGGACGTCACGATAGAAGCAGAGGAAGGCCATCCAACAGTTATATACCCAGTGATGCACAAACACTTATACTTGAACCCTTCTTTGCTTGACGTGTTGAGCAATGGCACTCGGACGAGAAGCTAGTCCAGCTCTCCTGACACAAGTTACTAAGTTTAGTCATTGTTACGATAACTTAACGCATTGAACCCTTTCCCTGTCCACTATTGATGTAGCAACAGACGCCCAGAAGAGATCCAAACAGCGAGAGAAGGAAAGGGGAGTGAGCTCAGGAGAGATCGGACCCGAAAAGATCAATGGTCGTATCGATGCATCATGACTAGCAGTCGGGTTGTGGACCGAGGGTGGACATATTCACAGTTCAGCGGAGAGCAATGATTGGTGAGAAGAAGCAATTATAGAGCGGGAAGGAAAAAGGTGCGACGCGCCCCCCGAGTGTACAGAGAATACCCTCTTTTTTTTTTTTTAGGTGAAGAGAATGGTTGATGGTGATGGTGAGTTGTTGATGGGGCGGTTTGGTGTTTCAGCGCTGAGAAGGGGGGGGGGACTTGTCAATGCTGGATAAACGGGGCACGATTGGTGGGTGACAGCTGATGGGCCTTGTTTCTTCTCCCAGGCACTCAACCCACTAGCTGGACGCCCCTGCCATACGGCGGCCTTGTCCAGTGTTAGTGTCAATGCTTAGTTTAGTGCCGTGTACCCCTGAAGCTCTGGGCGCCACATGCACTATTTTCAGGGCATCCGACTTCTTTGGCGCTGTCTACCTGTTACCTGTTACTCTTCTTGTTCAACCTCCAGGTCATCCCTTGCAACGACATCTGATGCCATCACCATCAACAAGAGCCTCACAACAGGGTATTTGCTTCCATCACTTTTGTCAAAAATTCAGCACAAGCTCAATGCCGTGTCACTGGCTGCCACGTGCACTTTATCCTCTTCTCCCTACAGAACCCTTTCTTTTGGTGGAGGTACTAAGAAACCTGATACTCTCTACCTATAGCTGAAGCAAGCTGCCTCCCACTACTGTGTCCATTCTCAGCTTTTCCATTTTTTCCCACCGTTTCCAAAAGCTCCACAGGATTTTCTCGATACCACCTCATCTCAAGATTTAAGGGCCAGGGATAGTTCTTCTCGTTCGAGACGAACACCAGAAGAAGAATGTATCGCAAAATGTCGATCATACACGATATCTGATGCGTTATACTGGAATGAATAACCGCATCTGGGTAGACTCAATATTTGCTTTTGTATATCATGCGTGACCCTGTTCTTGTCGCGGCTTATTCCTGCTGCGTTGTCAAACAGGTTGGCCGATAGCTGAGATGGAAAAGAAGAAAGAAGATCCATGACAAGTAAGTGTTTCACGCTTGAGTAAAGCCAGCATGCCAACCTTATGCGCATCTTGTGCAACCTTGGATTCATCTTGGCTTTTCCCTTTTCTTGTATAACCCTCCATTAGACTTCATCTCGTCCCAAAGTTGTCATGAAACGTATCTCATGGGTTACGTCAAGGGGTCAAGCTCAGGCTGTTGAGTCGTCTTTGGTTGGACAGAGCCCGGATTCATCTTCTTTATCTTTGCACGGCACATGGCTCTCAAGCACACGACGTCGGAGGATTGCCCCCTGCTTGGTAACGATGGCTTGGCACTCAGCTTTGACGGCATGTTCTGCTTCGCCAGGAGAGCCATTGATGTCTTCAACATCACATATTGAATGCGTTGTTCATGCATTTGGTGTTGTATCATGAGGGACGCCGAGATGACCCAACATCAATATCCTTGGCCACTGATATCAGCCTTCTCACGAGTGTTACAAACACCACATATCTTGTACGCTCGCCGGAAGGAAGTCTCTTTTCCGGAGTGGGGTATCAACGATGATCGGGTGGACGTGTCTGAGTGCAACTCAATATCACGATGCTCTAGTACGGGTAAGGCCATCTTGTGGGTATCTCTATGGTAAACGAGCAACACCATCTGCTGTAAAACAGAATAAATATCGAAAATTCACATAGATGGTGTCACCGCATAGCTCTCAACTTACGCATTATTCTTGTTTTCTAGACGCTTGCTCTAGCCATGGCCATTACATCTGCCTACATATGTAATTTCTACGTTACGACTCAAATGGGGATCTTTTCGAGCACACATATACACCTTGAACTATCAACAAGATATCTCTGTGACCACTGATTCTGATCTTTCAATAATATCAAATGCCACCGCTATCCTCCACCCTCAACAACATGCACTCAATCACCCCTGTTCCCCAAATCCTCTGTGGAACAAGTCATCCTCCTCCTTGCAAGATCGGTAAGTGTTGGCTTGTATCTTACTACATGCTGTAGCATTCCAAGACATCTACTTCCACAATCATTTTGTGCAAGGACTCACACAGATGCCAAGCCGGGGATTTCGTGATTTGCGCCCATGCCTCACCGTATCACTGCTCTACTGACTTGTAGCCAAAAACTCCGAGTTTGGTTCAAGCTAAGTGGCTGTGATACTTCACAGTTGCCAACTTTGTAAGGCCATTTAGGGAGGATCCATTTCTATGCTTGATGTAAATGGAAACATGACCATACTAATGACATCATCTGGTTCCCGTTGTTGCTTCATCACCTGGACTTGAAAACTACACGTCGAAGTGAAGAAAAAAAAAATGTAAACTACCCACACATCACAACATACGCGTTGCACCTAGTCAAATTCCCACGTTAAAGGTGTAGTCATGTCTGGGGCATGTTCCTGGATCGATTCAACTCTCGTGTTGATCTTTGTATCAAAGTTATAGGGTATATCAACCAAAAACTCCTGATTCCCGTCTCCAAAACCATTGTAATACATGCCATCATTTCCATATGATGGAACTTCTCCTACAGTTCCGACTTCCACGCCCTTTTCTTATCCACGAACTCCCGGTACTGGTGTCGGAGGTAGGGGTCGTTCATTACTAGTAGTTGAACCAGAGATGCTGGGAGCTTTTCCATTTCGGGCCGACTTGCTCTTTGTCAATCGGGACAGGACAGATCCAGACTTGTTCTTCTCGTTACTCAAGATGCTCGCTCGGTCAGAACCTGTACCGCTCGAATCTCTTAGCGTGCCAATATCAATAAAAGCCCGCGGAAAGATACCCCATTTCCCCTTGGAGTTCGTCCCAGCCCAGCACCAATACACTTGATAGGGCCCTAGATTATATGATTAGTCTCCGATGATATAAATGATTGATAGCACGTGGGTACTTACAGCTGATGTTGTTGATCACATCGCCCTTGTCAAACTTGAGCCAGTTACCCTTGGACTTATCTTTGGGGTTGAACTTCCACCTAGCTGTTGCTGAAACTTGGCTTGTACCGGCCATCACGATCTCTTCAGGCGGCGGAGGGTCCAGTCTCAAAATCTCCATTGGAATGGAAGCATACACGCCATCATGCCAACCAAAGCACCACTCACCCAAGTACTTGCGGGGCCACGAGATGCCAGCAATTCGAGCTCCTTGGACAAGTTCCAGAGCAGGCGTGGCATCGTATAGCAAGCGCTGACCATACATTCTTCTTGCGGCCTCCTTGGAAGACCCTGTGGGCATGGTCATGATTTCGTCCTGAGCTTGCAATACTGGATGAGCTTCCGTTGGGGTTTTGAAATGCAAGTCATAGTCGTTGCGATACTCTTCCGGCATTGTCTCTTGATCGATGACTACAAGCCCAGGGACTTCTGGCAGGGGCCTGGGATGGCGGGCCAAGTGAGCAAAAAGTGACTTTTGGTTAATGAAAACGGTCGCATCACTAGCATGAAGTGAGCGGCCTTGGTGGATGCAGAAAATGCACCCATACATGATATCATCAGTGCGCTTTGTTGGAATATGACTCTTCTGGAGAAACCTCAGCCGGTAGCCAATGCCGTTCTTGATGAAGTTTCCTCGGTCTATCAATCAGTTAGTGTTGGAATGCTGGAACTGTCGCACTAAAACATACCTGCTCTCTGCACATCTAGCTCTACCTCCTTATAGTCAAGCTCGTAGAAACAAGTAGTGCATCTTGCGACGGTGGTAGAAGAGGCGAAACCCTGAGCATGTTAGTCAGTTGCTACAGTCGATGAAGGGGTATACATGCAGGCTTCTTCGTTTTCCGAATTCCCAGTTCTCCACGGATGACTTCCTTGGCACCGTCGCAGAACCCCTTATGTATATAAAATGAACTTTGGGGACCAATTCTAGTATCGACTAGATGAGGATTGGGGGGATGCTCTGGCTCTCTGGTCTCTGTCTCGACTGGGATTGGGCCATAGTCAGCTTCGGATTGCTCGTTCTGAACGGCCTCCAAAGTAGCTTGGAAGTGCCCGTTCGGAGGTATCGCTGTAGGAGAGATGGGACTCAGCTGGGATGAGCCGAGCGTCGGACTGGACTGAGCTGCCGAGACGATTGAGCTGGTTGACCCGCGATGGTCAGAGTTTGCGGACAAGTTGACGTCGTCGAGTCGTCGATGATCGAAAATAGAGCTGGGATCAGACTCCATTGACTCTGGGCGAGAGTATTGCAGCGATTGTGTTCGTGGCGGAGGAAGTCTTGCGGCCTGCCGTGAAGCGGAGTTTGGACTATATCTCTTGGGCACAACATGTTCGGGGATAGATGAGGTTAGAGCGGTATGAGGACTGGAGTGTCTGCTTCTCTGGCTGGGAAAGATGGTGTATGATTTCTCTTGAAATACACTGTCCATTGCAGGCGGGCTGAGCCTCGAATCCTCATTTTGGTGGAATGCACGATCGGTCTTGAGGGGCTTGGGTCGAGCAGACGACGATGACAAGCCCTTTTCAGGGCTTAAAGGCGGCGATATAGGGTCGACAGGAGACTCGATTGGGACTATGGGTGCCCTCCTTTCAAAGGAAAAGTCCTGGCGCAACTCCCTGTCACTCGCAGCTGGTGGTGTCTGAATGTCCCAGGGGTTTGCGGACGGCGGCCTCGGGGGTGGTTCGACCGGCGTAGCATTTTGTGTGGTGTTATATTGGTACAATCCCTCGTCGGGACCGGACTGCGACTGCATAAGATGTCGCAACTGTGCTGTGGCCGCCTCGACAGAGGTAGGACGCTCATGGCTGGCAGGGGTATCGGTTGTAGACTCAGAGTGGTTTGGCTGGACATGATACTGGGCCATAGGGTGAGTTTTTAAATCGGGTAGAGGAAAGTGTGTGGGAATAGGAGGAGGAGCTGGTGAGATGGGACGGGATCGCGGAGCAGACATGCGCGTCATGATGGAGCGGGCATCATGATCAGCAGGCACCTCAAGCTTCATTCGCATAAGGATATCGTATATCTTAGGAGCAGCCTTTCGTGAAAGGGACTGAAGTTCTGAGAATCGCTCGGGCTCAAAGTCGTCGACCTCTACATAGTCGTCAAACTCCCAAAGGAGATCGTTCAACTCGGAACGGTAATTTGCGATTTCATCTGTGCAAAAGGAAAAAGAAAAAGGTTAATGATATCTGTGCGGTGATTAAGAGCAGGTTTGTTTACCATTCTCCTTGAGAGCATCAAGGAAATTTGATCCATACTCGTCGAGGTGTTTGCGACACAATGGCTCAATCCTCTTCAGAGCTCGTTCACCTTCTTTAACTAGACTCTGTGCAGCCTTGAGCATAGGTTGAGTATCGACGGCATTATCGACTGCAATGCGGCCCTTGTCGACGATGTCGCGAAAGGGACTGACGACAAGATCGTTTATATCATCCATGATGAGTCGGCAGAGACTTAGAGCTCGAAACCGGGCCCAGGTATGAAGTTACAACGGTCTGGTTGATTAATTTAGGAGTGACGATCAACGGGGCCAGACTGATATGGGGTCGAGAGGTTGAGGAGGTGTATAAGTGAATTTGAAAAGGCTCCAGTCGAGCAGAGTACAGAGAGGGTATACCAGGGGTTCAGCACAACGACAAGGATTCATGAGACGACATGAGGGGGCACGAAGAGGAAGTAGTCAGATGGCGCAAGATGAAGGAGCCGAGGAAGAAAGGGGATCGGATCGAAGAGGAGGGAGGCAGGTTCAGGAACAGGAACAAGAGGAATAGAGAAACAATATGGAGAATGTCAGTAGAACAGGGGATATGATGAGCAAGGGCAGGACATGTCATGAGCTATGACGGTCTATCGGCACGCATCTCCACTCAAAAATCATAAAAAAAGAGACCAAAGAAGGGAGGCTTTCTCTTATAAGTTAAGCTGCAACAGATGCCTGGATTGTAAATCCTTCTCGAGTCCTACCTGTTCACCACAACTTACATGGATGATGATACCAGGATGGATACTGTAGACAGGCGGGGTTCCAGATTGGGGTCCTAGGCCTAGAGCCCAGAGGTCAAGAGTGGGCGGGATGCTGCCTGGGATGTTTCTCTCAAAGGCGTAATTCCGGGGGGGGGATGTTGGTGTATCCTCTGGACCAACAGGTTGGGATTGGGCCGTACACTTCTACGCCGCATGAAGGATGGGGATATTCTGGAAATCCATGCCTCGTCAAGTCGCGTGTGTGTGTGAGAGAGTTGAAGATCATTGGTCACGGAATTAAAATGAGTCGTTGTCAGCCTTTTCTTTTTTCTCCTTCTCTTCAGTGTTTGAGGTTAAGGGGGTTGCAGGTGCAACAAGTAGTTCTTTCCCATGAACAGAACGGCAATAATAAGAACCTAGGAAGGTGCTCCGTACTCTGTACTGTAGGCCTAGAGATCGGACAGCTCTGTTTAGTGGAACCCGCAGTTTCCATTTTCACCAGACCGAAGCACGAGCTAAGACATTAGGTGGTCAAGGCACTTTCACAAGGCGGATCCGTTTACCCATTCCCTCCTAGCTATCGCGACCACGTTGGTGCCACGGCGCAACGGGATTGGGGAATAAGATGGTGTGGGGTACCTTCTGTCCCTTGTTTTTAGTGCGAAAAAGAGGTTTGACTTGGATTCAGCCCATGACAGGGGTGGGTAGGCTGGTGGGGTTGGTTGTGAAATGCTGCCCGTGTTGTATCTTTGAACAGACGCATGGCCTCACTTCTCAGTAACGAGCTCATATTCTCGAACAATAGTTTACGTTTTCTTTCTCTCCTAGCTTCGTCGATGGCTTATCAAGACAAGGTATATCTCCTCGTGTTATTTCTCATTTGGTAGTTGTGAGCTTGACCGAGAGCTGTTCTAGGTAAAGCCCGTGGAAAAGCAAAAGGAAAGTGAACGTGGATGACTTCAATGGAGAAAGATACGCGCGCTATCACTTACACCCATCCCAACATTTCTAGCTCTTCTCCATCACCGAGGACTACACACTCTTTTATTAATCTATTCAGCTTTTAATCTAATTGTGTAACCGATCATACCCACCCCCCTCGACCTCCTTTTTCTTTCCTTTCTCTTTCTCCCTCTCTCTCACTCCAACTTTATCCGTCTCCCATCATCATATCATTCTGGTACAATTCTTCTAATCAAGCTTCATGGTTCTCTGGCTAAAATACCTGCCCTGGTACCTTCACACACACACTCATTCACCATGTCTGCCATTCCTACCCCAATTTCAACCTTGGCAACCGGATCTTCGGGTTCTGTCTTCCCCAGATGAAGAACCTCTTCTGGGAATATGAATTCTCAAGAAGAAAAGAATGAGGGGGAAGCCCTGCTGCTGCTTTTAAGCGAAAGAAAAAGGAAGATTAGCCCCTTGCCCACGCAGGAATGATATGTGAGATTCTTCATCATGCCAAGCAACCATCTTCTCTTTTTTTCTTTTTTTTTCTTTCTTTTTACCGAGCTGGACTAAAATGGCGAGGTACAAGCTCATGATGAAAGGAGTTCAGCACACCATTCTATCTGTAGCGGCAGATCTTCCTCACATGAATCAAACCGGGCGGAAACTAACACACATCCCTCGTACCTACACCAGGCACACGACCAACCTTGCAACACTGTTCCCCTGAAAGGCTAAATTCTCATGTCTTGTCCAAGTGACTGCCTCGAACATCCTCTGTCACACGCCCACACTAGCTACACTGCTCATCTAGCATAGCCTTCGCCCAGTTTCTTGACGAGTTGCCATGTTCAGTTAACCAGTAATTGACACCTTCGAATCATGACATAACCGACATGCCCCATCTTTTCTATCTACCTAAGACATATCTCGGAAATATAATAAGGCGGTTGATATACTAGCAAGTGGCTGAGCGAGCTATCGACGTCAAGGCTGATGGTCGATCCTTGACGCCTGAGACAGCTGTGACATCGCCAATCTGTCTCCCAGGGACATATTCGGTTAACATTGGCGCCATCAAGGTTTCTGGCTTGGAGATTCCGTGCTTCCCTTTTTCATCCAAGCTCGGCACGTCAATTCAAGATACGATAACAATCTGCGGATCAACACTTCCGACCTGGACTACCAACGCCGCTTAAATTCAACATTGTCAAAGCACACATAGTTCATAACCTCGTAGCAGTCGTATGCTCCAGCATCGCCCATGTATCTCTCCTGTTCAGCATTCAAGCTTAAGTCTCCCCTGACTCTTCCTTCTCCCTCCATTACCTATGATGCCTTCATGCTCGGAATGGCCGGCTTCTCGGACTCGGTCTTGGATGCCGCAGCCTACAGGAACATTTAGTCGGTTTCTGCAACCTTCACATATGAGACGAGGCTTGTTCAACTTACCTGCTGGTTCATCATTCTACGTCCAACTTCAATAGTCTCGTTCATACCCCGCTGTCGCTGCCAGAACCTAACCACCCATTAGTAACATGAAACTGATATTCCGAACTCTTCAACTTACATCTCTTCCGGAGTTCCGTGGCCACGAATGGAAGTCTGTCGAGCTTCCTCCTCGAGGGCTGCTCGCGTGATCTCCTCACTCTGCTGGATGCCCGGCGCTGCAGCCTTTTCCGAAGCGTCCTGGCCTAGGTTCTGGCTTAGAAGCTTCTTCTTCATCGCATAGCGCTCCCGACGCTCCTTCTGGAGTCCGGGGCTATCGACCTTGCTCAACACGTAGCGCACGGCCAGCTGGACAACAAGGTAAAAATGCTCCGCCAGGAGAATAGTCAGTAGGAAGCCCGCCGCTGTGATGGGCGACGGGGTATTGCGAGTGCCGTCCCTGGGACCCCTGCAGAGGTAGACAATACCAGAGCTGGTGATGCTGCCCATCCACGAGATGAATCCTAGTGCCGTCAACCAGGGGCCAATCGAGTCAGTTCGCCAGGGGATGGGACGTCGGCTGCTGATGGCAATCTTCAGAGCATCAGATCGAAGTTCGATCCAGTTGTTGACAAGGAAGCAGCTGGCTGCAAGAGGCCAAGCGACGGAAAACATGGACAGGTAACCTTACAGAATTAGCCATCGGTTTTCTCATTCTAGCACCATAACTTACCGAACTGCATAACCATCTCGCGATAATCGCCAGAAACATCGTACTCTGCCAAAGTGCATTCCTTGCGAACCCGTTCGAGAAATTCGGCCTCCTCCTCATGATCTTGGTGTACGATGGGTTGAGACTTGAATTGCTTGGCCTTATCTGCAGCCTCTCTCTTAAGATAGGGGACAACTACCTCAGTCGCAAAGTTGACAATCTGAGCGGTGACAGTAAAGTAGAACATCTGGTTGCTAATTCGTGCCGGGTTGACCTGGAAGTCCCGAGTAGGCAGAGGCTTCTCGCTAAAGGTAACAACTTGAGCTGTCTTTCGCCAGAACTCGAGGAAAGGGACAAGAATGTGCCCGAAAGGAATGTACACGAAAGCGGTAAAGAAGAGGGCCATGTACGATGTCATAAAGTTGAGCACAAACTGCTTCTGAATCAGAGCCGCTTCGTGGGCTAAAGTGAAAGGATTAGCCTGTGCATGTGTGCGGAAACAGGGGAGAGCTCACCGTCAACAGTTGGGTAGTTCTCGGCTGTATTCAGTTTCTCTGCGATCTTCATGAGGACTCCTGAAATGGTGGGAGTGCCAAGAACAAGTAGCACCGTGGGGAGGAATGCCTATGAAAGTTAGTCCAGGTCAATTCTCGAAACATGAAGGATAGCCTACCAGATATTGCTTGCCAGGGCCATTGTAAACCTCATTGATAAAAACCTCAAGCGAGTTACAGGTAACAATAAGCGTTCCTAGAGCAATGACTGCCGCAAGAGCAAACGGGATTTGAAGCAATTGTGTCTTGACTCGCTTCATGGGGGGGTAGACCTTGACGGGCTCACCAGTGACAGGATCCTCAGCTTCATACTCCCACTCAAACTCGGGTCGAGCAAGCTGGATGCTAGAGACACCACGAACACCCCACTGCACGGCAAGATCGACCTCCTGCTTCTTCCAATACTCAAAGAATACAACAGACCAGAGTCCACAGAGGAGTGCATACGTGTGAGAGAATTGACCAAACAGCAGCCAGGCAACAAAACCGAGCCCGGATGGGATAACCAGGAAGCGGAAGTACGAGCGTAAAAAGGCAAAGTAAAAGGCCACGCTCTCGCCAAACTTGTCGCGAATCCTGTCAATATCGCTCTGCTCCAATTGAGACTTGCTGGTCCATTCCTTGACCCAGCTCTTGTTGAAGGCGTGGTTGTGGAGAGGGAAGATGGAATCAACGTATTTCCATTTGGAGTTACTAGTTGTAATGCTTGCGCCGCCTTCATCTTTGGGTTTGGTGATCATGAGATATATCAATCGAAGACGCTCGGCCTCGGTGACGGGCTCCTCCTCGAGAGCCCTGTTGACATCGCCATCCGGGGCGGCAGTACGAACACCTTGGAGCCAGTCGGCGAGACGGGCACGATAGACTTGCTGGGCGAAGAGGTCGGCGGAGGCTACTTTGACGAAGACGAGGAGGGAGTCCTGGTCGCCATGACGGACTTCCGTGGCCAAGCCCACGGATGTAAGTGCCTGGATCAGTTGGACAAATCCAGCTTCAGCTTCGGTTTTCTCTGTAGGCGCAGACAAAGAAATGGTTAGTTGAGCTGGATCATCGAGAGCTAAAGGATGTGAGAGTAGGGTTATTTACCATCAGCAGGGACTTTATAGTGAACGACGTAGTCAACACTTCACAGGGTCAGTCAATGTCAAGTAGGAGAGTATCATATGACGTGGGGTTGGAAACAAACCCAAAGTTGCTGGCGTTGACTTTGCCATTGCTGTACAGATCCTTGAGATTCGACATGGTTGCGATTGATCAGAAACGCAATCAAGTGTCTGGGGCACTGGATGACCAGAAGAAAGGGAGAAGAAATCACGGCAAGAGGCAGAAATTGGGGAGAGTCAAGGGTTAAGAACGAAGGAATGGAAAGAGACGAGACGAAGATCTTCGATGACGCTTGGGGGACGTAGGATGTTTCATAGAGGGGAAAAGTTGGAGAGACAAGCTTCTCAGCAGGTTTTCTTGGTTGAAAAAAAGAAACCGGCGAGGGGTCCTCCCAAGAATGATGTGCGGTTGGGATGTGATGTGAGGTGATGGTTCTGGATTGGATGCCCTTCTGGCTTCAAAGATGTCACTGCCACTGCCCGGTTAGAGGGGCGGTAGACATGGAAGCTGCAGCGGAGACCTGGAGAGCTACGGGAGGCGACGTCACCACCCGATCTTAGTGGTATGGAATTGTTGGTCTGTGCATTTCGTCCTACCCGTCTACATCTACCCTGTCAAGCTGGACAGTGGGTTTGTTGGCTTGTTGGCCATGGTTGGTAGAAGCCACCTACAACAAGGCTTTTATGCTCACATGTGAAATCGAGAATAGAATCAAGAATGAGGCTATCGCGATATAGACGGACTATACCCATTATTCTGTAGTATTCCTGTTGGTTTGGAGGCTGTTGCACGTAACTTACCCTATGGTGAACTCCTCCTAGACTTTGACTGAGACATGACAGTACAGTACCTAAGCTTCAGCTTCCCATTTCATGTGCTACAAACTTCCACTCGATCTGGTATCTATGCACTCAGCACAATAAACGCGTTGAATAGTAAATTGAAGTCAACTTAACAGATACCGTCCGGCCTGTACCAATCCTTCTAATCCTATAATAACCATCCAAATTCTTATGATCACCATAACATCATAACATCATGACACCCCCATGTCCATGCCCGATCAACACCCACTCACTCAACTAAAAACGTGCCCTGATTGGTTGGCTCCCACTGAAAGCTCCCCTAATTGTCAGATGTCAGAGCTCAGCGTCACTGTGGGGTCTGCGCAGCTAATTGATCCATTGCTGATGCTTTCTTTCGTCACGGGTCAACACCAAACTCAACGTCAAGCTTCCATCTCAGCTTCATCAACAATACCGCCTCAATATCCAATATTCCCCTCCGTATCATCTGTCAATTGAACTTCAGTGTCTCTCAACTTCAATTGATCTTCAAATGGGTCTCCTCGCCTGGCTCGGCCTCCGTCGCCGCAACAAGTGGGAACCCCAAACCCTCATCGACCACCTCTTCTCTTCTCCATTAACCTACTTCTCCTTTCTCTTCTACCACACTGTTCTCCTCCTCCGCGGCCGACCATTCCGAACCCCCCACGATAAATCTGCCGTTCGCGTGGTCTGCATATCGGATACTCACGACCAGACCGTCAAAGTACCACCTGGTGACATTCTGATTCATGCGGGTGATCTTACAAACGATGGAACCGTGGCGGATATACAGAAACAACTAGACTGGCTACGCAGCCAACCCCATCCCGTGAAAGTTGTGGTTGCTGGAAATCACGATAGTTGGTTCGATGTTAATAGCCGTAAGGAAGAAGACAAGAACTCCGGAGCCAGTCCAAACCTCGATGGATTGGTCTATCTAGAGAGCGAACTGTCCGTACAGGAGATCAAAGGCCGCAAGATTGCCATATTCGGTGTTCCCGACATTCCAAGCATTGGCCCCAAAGAGTTTGCGTAAGTCTTTTAACAAAACAGTCAATCCCGGGTCGTCGCCCTCGAAACATTGAATCCTTCGTCCCCCAAAAACCATTCAACAACTAAAACGTTCCCTTTGTAGCTTCCAGTATACGCAAGATAACCAACCTTGGCTCAGCAAGATCCCTCCCGAGACTGATATTCTCATCACGCACTGCCCACCGGTAAGAACCCCCTCGTTGTCCGGCCTGCTTTCCATCCTAATACCCATTTCCACAGAAACACCACTGCGATCTTGATCTAGGTGACCCAGACCTCCTCCGCGAAGTGTGGCGCGTCAAGCCTCGTCTTCACGTCTTTGGTCATGTCCACTGGGGCTACGGTACCGAGTCTGTCTTCTTTGACGACTTTCAGCAAACATACGAACGTATCATGTCTCGTCCCAAAAGGGGCCTCATCCGCGACTTCATCCCAAATGAGTCTTGGCTCGATATCTTTAAGCTGGTCTTTCAGGGTGCTCATAGCGTGGCATGGAAATGGCTCATGTCTGGGCCTGGTAGCAACCAGGGAGGTATGATGGTGAATGCGGCGCAGATGTATGGCAACACGGGCAAGGTCAAGAATCGAGCCGTTGTAGTTGATATCTAGCATTGGTGAGTGTTGAAGACGATAAAATAGAATTCGCCCAAGCAGTACCTATTATTCACAGCACAAAGAAAGAAAGCCAGCATATTGATGTCATGTAATCTTGTATCATTGCATAGCTATTCTAAATGCTCCCATAATCAAAACAAACTCCAATCTATGACTTACTCTTAAGGGTATACCCAACAATGCCATCCATGCTATCTCAGAGTCCTGCACTTCCACCCATCATATCCATTACGTCCAAGCTCTCCATCATATCCATGATAAACATAAGCGATAAAAGGAATAGTTCTTTATAGCATGATGGTAAATGTCACTCCCACAGCTACCCACAAGGCAGCGCTCAACTTCATCCCCTTGGCCGCACTCCAGCCACTACCCTGCACAACGATAAGCCCACCCGATGCGCTTGGTGTAGGCACTGCAGGATGGCCATTGGCAGTGGAATTGCCAGCGGGGAAGACGTCTGCCGTAGGACCAGGTCTATTTGCAGATTCAAGAGTGATGACTCTCTCGGCCGTGAGTGTATGACGAGATGCTCCTGGTGAATCAACCTCGATGGGTTGCTTGGTAGGTTCTGCTCCGACCGTAGCAAGAGGAATAGTTAACGTGACGGTGTTCTGTCCCTGGATGCCGCAGGCGTTACACTCGACAACTTTGGTCTCCATAGGAAGGGCGATGAGTTTAGGGTTCGCGCAGCCGCAGTCCTCGTACCATAGCGTAGCAGTGATCTCCTGTGGAACAAGAACACCCGGGTCAGAAGGAAGAACCGTCATATAAGTAACGGTGGTGGTCACGGCAGCGCGGGATGCGGCTTCGGTTACAGGGTCCGTGTCTGTGCTGTTGGGTCTGAGAGGGCCGATGGGAGGAGGAATTTCAGGATCTTCGACATCAGAGATGGAAGCATAGACGGTCAGAAGGACGTTGCTGGGAGCGTCGCGGCGAAGCCAGCGGAGCATTCTGCTGGAGCGTTCAGCAACAAGACCGCCGCAGAATTGAGAATCGTCTCCGGGACAGACGTTGTCGCAATCGCTCTCACTAGCGACGGCCCGTGTATCCGTGTCGAGCTCATCAGCACAGTAGCAAGTTCTGGATTGTTGTTAGTATTCCACACCTTTTATCATCACAGGGGTGGTTGACTAACTCATCATAAACACCAGCGTATTTCTTGCCGCCACAGGCCTCGATACATCTCTCGAGATCCATTTCACCACTCTGATCTGCTTGGTCAAAGGTCTGGAAGCCTGTTCTCGAACCAAAACATCCAAGATAAGAGTAGTCGCCAATCTGGTTAGGATTGGTAGAAGCACCTCCAGTGACGACAGGAAGCGGGCTAACAGTTCCACTGTCGGTGCCTGAGCCGGGAATGGTGACAAGGATAGTGGCCGTCAAGTACGAGGTCATGGTGGTGGTCGTTGTGGGCTCATCAGAAGTGCTGGTCTGGTTTCTGACAGGAGTGGCAGTTGGGAAAGGTGCTTCATCGGTACCAGATGGGATAACTGGTGGGACAGAAGACGCCTCGGGGTTGACGATGGTCTCAGAGCTGCCAGAAGCATCATCGTCAAACACGTTGGTCTCCTCGGCAGAGTCATCAGAGGAGCCAGTAGATGAGTAGACGTCAATATATCTAACATCCCAATAACTATGCAATATCGGTCAGTTTGTCGTTGGCCAGGAATATTGATCGAGTATCTTACGCATTCTCAAAGTCCCGAGGGTTATTTGCAACATACTCGGCACAAGTCTCAGCCAAGTTGGAGCAGGTGTCGTAATTGTTCCAAGTGCCAGCCCCATAATCACCACAGAAGTTCTGTCACTGAGGTTAGCGGAACT
Organism: Fusarium penzigii; assembly: GCA_013623535.1. Lineage (NCBI taxonomy): Eukaryota > Fungi > Ascomycota > Sordariomycetes > Hypocreales > Nectriaceae > Fusarium > Fusarium penzigii. The sequence continues at coordinate 241,232 of JABFFC010000072.1, forward strand.
CACTCTGCAAAGTGAGCATAGGAGGTGACTTACAATGTTGATGACAATGTTCATGTTGGAGTAGAACTGGTCAACGTCACATCTAGAGCCGCCAAACAAAGCCTGGGGCAATCCCCATTTCTTTGGATCAGGCTTCTTCTCCTCGATATCGGCAGGGATGGCACCACGTGGGAAGTGCCACAGACGGATGTAGTCCGAGTCCCATTCCATTGCATAGACACCACCGTTGGCGGCATTGAAGCCATCACCATAGGATGATGTGTCACTCGCAGGGGGGTTGAAACCACATCCGATGTTCTGGCTGCCGACAGCACAATCAAGGTTGCGACGCTCACCGCTAAAGAGATTCTCGTCGGCGGGATCAAGGAAACATCCATCATCGGTGTGGCCAGACATGATGTTGGAGTAAGCAAGGTTGGCGCCTTCGATAATATCGACCTCTCCGCCTTGCGGCCAATTTGAACCATAAGCCCAGACTAAACCATTTGTCAGATTGCGTCTTAATGGCTAGCGAAGCTATATCAAAGAAAACTTACAAGCTGGCCATGTTCCACACTGAGAAGGAGGCATATGAAGGAAGTCGGCGATAAAGAGACCATGCTGATAAGACTCCTTACTCTCGAGACGAATACTAGGCCGTCCTTCATCAAGGCCATATGTGTTGGAAGAATCGACTCCAAGTCTGACAACATTTGTGAGGGGGTCGACAGAGTACAAGCCTAGGTCGAGGGCATCTTGTTGGTTCTGATATCTGGTACAAGGTTAGACTCATGGACAACATGTTGGCGGTATGGCTGTGTCCGGTAAACTCACTGAACATATCCTCGTGAAAGGTCAACTCCATCGTGCCATCTGAAGCCAGAGAGTAAAGACTCTCCGACATAGGAGGTCGCTAAGGAGTATGCCATGATATTGACTAACGAAGTGAGAATGAAAGAACAAAGACCAGGTCAAGTGTAGATCTCTGATGAATCATGCAGGCAAGAAGAGACAATTCCATGAGTACGGAAACAGCCTCTTTTATGGTATTCTCTCAACCCGACTGGGTCCATCATGGCAAGTCTGTTTCCTCTTGTCATTCATGAGGAATTCAATTAAAACTTGGCTCCCAGCTTCCAACATTCGTCCCCAAGGTTGACACCCAGGAGTCTACATGATGATAGTGAGACACCATGCGGCTCCAACCTGTCAATCAAGAACTGGTGGAAAGCCGTCCAGGCTGTACAAGAGTGAAATGCAATAGAATCGAATGCATCCGCAGCCATGCCCATTGTCATGCGTCCTCTGTACCCTTGTTTCCTAGCCGGGTGGCTGACCGTTTTCTCATTATGAGGACATTCCAAACAAAGTCCATCTTTGTCTCTGGCATTGTGCTCGGCACTATTATAGATTCATTGTTTCGGCAGTGGCAATGAAATTTCTCCGGAACCGTCGATTGTTGAGGAGGTAACTATCGATATTTTGAGACATCGAGCGGTTGGCGGTCGCGATAATGTCAGGACGCAGGCCAGCCTATCCCTTAAAGTGAGACAGGACGCGCGAGCGCATTCCAAATCAAGGCGGCGGAATGGAATTTTTATCATTGCCGCTTCGATTCCCCTTCAAGTGCCAGGCATGGATTGAAAGAATCAATTAAACCTTCTTGCATTCTGTCGCTTCCATGCAGCAACGACACATCCAATAGTCCGGGTATTCAGAACCAACATACGCCAACCACCAAGTAAACTCCAACCTCTGTCTAATACACACTCTTTAATCAAGAAGCCGCCCAAGTATGTCGTCATTTCTTGTCTTGTTCTTTTTCCCTTCACTTCCCTCTATACCATGATGCGTCTCAACCCTTCAGTTCCACCCAAAACCCGTTTGCCAGTCACAGCGCATCTCCCTTGCCCACTTTCCCACTTGCCCTCGCGTTCGACCATAAATTCCTCTTGTTTCGAGTGCATACCTTCAATCCATTTGTGAATACATGTGTAGCAGTAGACGACACCCGTCTGGCAGGCTGTAGGCGTTACAATGTCGTCGTTGCAGATGGGGCACATAGATGAGTCGGTAGGGAAAGGGACCGTAAAAACAGGGAGCAATGACGGGGTTGCGATCGGCGCATTCTCAGCACTTGGTTCCTTTTCGTTTGATTCATCCTCAGTGCCCTTCTCCTTCTTTCTGAGGCCTCCCTTACGGTCCATGCTAGATATCACAGGTGGGGGGAGATCAATGCTCTCAGTCGCCTTCTGCGACAGTTGCTTGGCGAAATCGGATTGATACCACCATTCAAGAAATTTCAGCGCAAATATGCTCGTGGGCAACAGCACAGACAGGCTCGAAAGCAGACGCGGGCCTAGTTCACGAGGGTTCAGGAGAGAACGTCCTCCTGGCCGGTGACCTGCCTCCGGCGCTTGAGTCAAGGCATCGATAGCTTTGTAATCCTCTCCCGTCATTCTCCTTATTCGCGTACCGATTAGCCACATGAGAGGGCTGTGGTACTTGCTAACGTCAAATAGATAGGCAAGGTTGAAGGCAAGCATGGCAAAGTAATAGCCTGCATTGACGCTTGGATATACGTTCCGTAGGAACCATCGGTAATAGTGCAGGAATCGTTCTCGAAGAGTCGGATTTTCGGGCATTCGAGTATAGGCGGCACCGAGCAAGGCTCTAGGTGCGTTGACCTCATAGCTTTCGTCCAACTTCCTCTTCAGATAGGGGATACCAACAAGAACAAGCAGATTCTTCCAAACATCCTTTGTCGATAGTTTGAGAGTCTCGCGTACCAGACCCGGTGTAGACATACTCGCTCGGGGAATTTCAGCATGTAGACCCTTCTCACGTTTAAGGCCATAGAAATTCTCTGTGAAGGAGCCGCCTCGGGTGCGCAGGTAGTGGCGTTCGACAAGCAGCATAACGAGAGCATACAACTCATCGAAGGAGTTGAGTATCCGTAGTAGATATCGCGGATGACGATGCGTCGCGACTGTAAGGAGGTAACGGAGGGTCGGCGGGAGTAAGGCATTGAGTTGTTGTTCCGAGAGGACTTCGAAGAGCGAGGGCTTTTGCTCGTCAAAAGTGCCCCGAAGGGCTGTGACGAATTCCATCAGGAAGGTTTCGATGTAGGAGGGTAAGAAGGAGCAGGGTAGTGGCGTTCGTGTCGCGAATCGGTAGAGGAATGGGAGAGATGGCAGTGAGGTAATCGGAGAAAGAATTGGGAAGAAAAAAGAATGATTACAAGTCTAAAAAGCTCGCGTTGTTGAGCTGGTGGATGCGATCACAATGAGTGGAGGACACCCCGGATTTCTTATCGGCAGGGGCTCAACTTCCGTATGGGGAGATTGGGATGCATCGAGGTTGAGCTTGCTTGTGATGGTTGGAAACCGCCTACCTTCTAACGAGGTACATTGTAACTGCGGGAGTGGTGGTGTTGGAGAAAGTACCTCCATTATTCATTTTTAGCGTCCCTAACTTATTCCTACTTGGCAGTAGAGAGCGCCTGGTAAGCTAGTCGCTCTTTGTAGGTAAGGAACCTCGGCAACTTTGAATTACCCCAGCTTCCCATCCCGTCATGACCGAAGGAGCTATCCCTAGGTACTCAGATATCAAACCTAGACAACTCCTTGTAGGGCCTTAGTAATTAGTAAAGGTCATTTTTACGTCGGAAAAGCCGAGGTGTCTGTGTTTCGATCTTACAACATTTTTCTTTATTATTTGTTCTATTTGTAACCTGTCCTTCTGGGTTCGATCTTATCTAACTTGGCCAACGTCAACCTGTCCGTGCAAGTTGGCTGCCATTTGCATTGCATACAGGCATCATCATCCGCTTGGCGTGTCCTTTGATTCGCTTCTGCATCAGCGTAAAAATAGCATAGCAACATGGGCGATTCATGGGATGAGAAGCGTGAAGCTGCCAGTTCATCTGCAACTGACGCTGAACTCGATGTCCTTGAGAACGGGACAGCTGATGAAAAGGTACGGCAGTGGCTCCAGCTCAGCTTGAACAACGCTGGACAATCCAAGGCGGGGGTAAGTTATACAGCAGCACCTTGGTCGATGCCGATAGCTGACTACTTGACTGCAGGACTGGATGGGATCTCTTCTTCCCAACCTTCACCTTGTCTCTACTGATCCCTCCTGGCCTCACCCGTCGTGCACCTTTTCGTATACGGTTCAGCCAGATAACTGTAACAGATTGCAGAATCTACATGGAGGATGCACGGCCACCCTTTTTGATTATTGTACGACTCTCCCACTGGCTCTGATCAACCGACCTGGTTTCTGGTCCTTTATGGGCGTCAGCCGCACCCTCAATGTTACGTATATGAGGCCTGCTCCAGTTGGTGAGGAGGTCTTGATCGAGTGTGAGATTGTCCAAATAGGAAAGAAGCTGGCGACTTTAAGAGGTACAATGAGGAGGAGGAGGGATGGGGCATTGTTGGCGGTCTGTGAGCATGGAAAGGTGAATATTGATGCCGATGTTAAGCTATAAGTTAAATGAAACCAACTCGATATAATTGTTTCATCTTTTATTATGGGGTAGTTGAATAGGCAAGCTACTCGTTGAACAGATTTTAACATGAGCCCTGCCTTAACCTTACCTCCACCCTATTTATACAAGGTGCTGCTGCCAATGCCAATGCCTGTCAAATTCCATGATATTACAGCGTCATCGGCGCCCAAGTTGGCGGACGCATGGGGAGGCTATCCACCTCTTTTTTTTCGATTTTGGGGGAAAGTGAACCTCATTCATCGCTCTTGGCCACTTAGTCACCTGAAGCACCTTCTAAAGCTAAAATGGAAAGCCACATCAGTTTATTTTCCCCCGTCTCCCACCTCAATATTTAAGTCAGTATTCGTCACGATATCTGCTTGACGCGTACCTCAGGCACCTTCGAGGAACAGCTCTCAAAGAGAAGAAGAAGCCGCGTCCCGTTAAATCCGACACTAAGCAACTGTCTTTGTCCATATCATTCATCTCCATCTCTTGTCCTGGAGCATCACTACTACTTGTCTCCCACCATCACTACTAACTCACTCACTCCAACGCAACTCGCCTTTCAACCTCAGCCTCACCTGTATTTTGTTAAAACCGCATCTCCCTACTATCTACTTATTTATCTATCTACCAGCACCTATTCAACTATCTAGCTCTACTATTTTATATCGCTCTCTTACAGATGGCCAACATCACGACTGATGATCAACAACAACCCCAAGAATCCCAACTTCTTACCACCCTACCTAAAGACATCTTACAACACATTTTTGGATGGTTATCTCTAGATGATCTAGCAAATCTACCTCTTGTTTGCTCTGCCTTTCGCAACTTTGTTAAGAATAATCGCAAGTTATGTCGCGACGTTTACTTATATAACCTCGTAAGTCAAAATGTTTCCACCTACTCCCCGAACCGGAGATGCTGATCCCTGTATCCTTACTTCTATAATAGGATGATCCCAAAAAAGCCAACTTAGATTGGGAAAATGAAGTCTGGGATGTCATCCGTCTCAAGGAAATGTGTGGTCGTCAAGATATAGTTGATATGGTGAGCCTTTGAATCTTTCATTTGATTTCACAACCCGTCACCATATTCTCATACAATCAACTATGCCGCCCAAATACGCGCATTGCTAACATGGCATCAGAAACCACACATCGACTTTGTTCATGCGACAGTCACTAACCTCCTCAACAATGCCTCCTCTTCTGGAGAACCTGTTAACTTCTCCCGTACACACTCCGCTTCGCGCAATGCTGCTCTCCTGAATAGACTCTTCCACTCTGATACTCCCCGTGAGGCTTTCCTTCAACGTTCCTTTCTATTCGAACGTGTCCATTCGGAGTTTCGCCACTACCGCTCTACACCCACCCCTATGGATGCCGCTCGCAGTGCATTGCACCAAAAGAGTGCTCACTTGCACTGTCTGTATGGGAAACCTATCCTCAATGTTGGCCGCCTGCGCTCCACAAGGACTTATCCCCTGGCCTGCTCAAAAGTCTATGACCTGAGGCAATACACTACCCGGACGCACTGGGGGCCATTTCTCGACGATGGCTCTGATGGTGTCGACTGGGAGAAGGTAGAGGCGATTTTGATCGTCCTGGGCCACAACATCGGCCACAAACGTATAGTGGCCCGCATCTTTGGCGAGATATGGGACAGTCCATTTGCAGGATCGTGGTCAAATAGCCACCTGGCGCCTCCGCCACGGGATATATCCTCTCTCGAAGCGCGCGATCCATATGGCGTCACAGGCACATGGTACCGGGTTTGTTGACACTTTCATAGCTGTCACTGATGTAGAGTCCTATAAACTAACCCATGGCCTACTCTGCAGATCGTATGCTTTCTCGACTACAACGACTTCTTTGCCTATAATTTCCCAATCGGCGATCTCATACACGAGAACACGCCTCGTCCAGCCCTCGATGTCAGCGAGGCTACTCGTCTTATCATGATGCGAATTCGCGTCACCGAGATTCAACCACCAGGCCCTGACGATGGACAAGACTTGCCTGTCGTGCATTTCCAGGGCGTATCACGATCTTTGGATAACTCCTTTGACGATAATGCCAATTCACAGATTCGAGGTAAGCGTCTCTATCTAACTCCAATTCCTGCTATGTTCCACCCCGTAACGGGCGTTGGCTGATGGGGCAAGCATTCGCCACTAAAGGCACGGTCCGTTTGACACGGCATGGCGATGTACGATGGACAACGTTCTCAATTCTTCACGGCACAGAGCGCTGGCGCAGTGAAGGAATCCAGATAGGAGGGGTTCGATCAGCTCGGGGCGTTGTCGGTAACTGGTTTGACCGGTAAGCATACACAACCCCTCCCGTACGACTGGGTATAATCGAGGTGTACCTAATTAGCCACGACTTTCGCTCACAAAGCCCCAAGTGACTACGATGTTCACGGTCCTGCTGGCCCTACGGCATTCTGGAAAGGTGCCACATCCGAGCAGGTAGAAACGATGGAAGACGAGTTGCTACCAAACGACTTCTTCCTGCCCTTTGGAATACTTCATGAGGACTCCGAATCCGACCCTGAGGCTGAGATGGACTATATTGCCGAGGAAGATGAAGAGGAAGATGATGATGACATAGTCCTAGGTAATGGGGAGATGGGGGGAGAGCTGCCCGGATTGTTGCTTGATGCTGAGATGGATGTTGCGGAGATGATTAACATACTGGACCAGCACTCAAACAATCAATGAAGGGGAATACGGCTGCAATACTCTTTGATCAAGAAATGGGTAGCTATTTGAGAGGGTTTAAATCAAGCTAGCATAGCTGGGACTATATACTGGCAGTTCTTCAAGATGCTGGGCGGAGTACATCAACATAGGTTTGACCTCAGTATTAATATAGCCATCCACTTCCCCAAGCACAATCTAGCAGAGTGTATCGCGGTAATTAATAACAAGCTAGCATATCATATGGCTGGTGCTCTCCGAAAGGGCGTCACGGTAATGAAGGAATGAATAGCAATAAAACAATGCGCTGTCATAGACATGAGGGGTATTCTAAAGTACATCAATAACCAGATTTGTTCCTCCTCCCACTTTTGCCCAATATTTCGCTCCTGCGTGTATATAGGGCATCTCTCCCATCGCCTCAATGCAAGTAGACAAAGATAAAACCCGAACTGACAAAATTCCAACCCGTTTGTTTCCATATACGCCCGTGCCATTTGCCCATGATATCTCAAATCTATGCGTTACGCGCCCCCTCGGTAAATCATGAGAGATCCTCCTTTTAAGTACGCCTCTTTAAGAATTGTCCAAACTTCAGTGGATCGTCCCGCCAGAATTCAAAATGATGCAGTTGTTTAGCAGAGTGGACGCTTCATGCAACAACTCCCACCGCGTCGTCTCGAAGGTGTCCTTAAGAATCATCAAAAGAGAGGTATTGGTGTTGATGCCCGTGTTGCCTTGCAAATCAGCCGGGTTCTCAATGGTGCCGAACTTGACAAAATAGTTCCTCATATGCTGAAGCTTTTCCTGTCGTGTCGTAGGAACGGGGAGGTTTGGGCATGGACCTTCCAGCGCGAACCCATATGACCATACGACCAGCGCCGCAAAGTATAGTACCCATGGCCGATTGAGTAGCACATCATCACGAGCATCATAAGGCTCATCCAAATGATAGCCTCCGGCGTGCGCTGGCGTCACCTGATCAGGAGCAAGCACCGAGCAAAGGAATTTGAGAGCATAGAAAGTCGCATCCCGAGCCCTTGCTGAATGAGCCCAATGGTCTTTGATTCGCCTCTGAGCACTGCTGAACTCTTGCGGACCAATAGCTCTGCCAAGAAGGCGCTTCGCTCGGGCAAACATCTGCACATCGACAATATCGGCATGCATCGCCATGTGTGCCAGGTGATGCAATACCGTTCGAGCCTCAAAAACTACGTTGAACTCGGTCTTCTTCGATGCGTCATCTCGGTAAGGGTCGGAGGACGGCTCGCACCGTTCAAGGGCCTTATCAAAATCGGCCTTCCATGTATCGTAAGCACGAGTTAGGGTAGCCCTCCACCGGTCACGGCCGCCCAGTGCTTGAATGACACCTCCACCTAAAACGTTGACTTGCAGATCTCGCTGGTGCATGTGCCATGACACACTCAACAAACCCGACATGAGTACAGTCCTTCCGAAAGATGTTGTATGAACTTCTTGGCTGCTCAAGGTTCGCTTCAATCCTTCCAGGAACGAGGTAGGCTTTATCCCGTTCGACATTAGATTCGATTCTATCCTCCACACCTCTGCACTGCTTCCGGCGCGCCACATGGATTCGTCACAAGGAAGTGGCAACCTCATTTCCTGTGCTACCATCACCGCCGAGTGGCCAAACATGGTTGCATGAATCGAGTCCACGATAAAGGCCGCAAAAGCCGCACGCCTGGTCGCCTCGTTTGTGACCCAATGCTCCCACCATTTATCCGCGTTTGCTGCCGAGCTTGATGTCGACGACTGTCGGGAGCCGTTTGAACCATCGCGGGGGTTAGGGGGCGTATCCAGAGCTGATTTGCCAATCAAGGAACGACCACGGCGCATCAGGGTGATGGTAGTAGCGTGGTGAATATGAGCACGCTCGTGAAGTTCACGGGATGAGTACATCTTCTCATACAATTCCAGAAGAATGAGAGACTGGAAGATCCACAGCTTCGCCGGGGGTCGAAAGTTGTAATCCATAAAGATGTCCCATCGGAGATGCCAGGCAAGGAAGTTGGAGAGCTGAGCGCCTGCCTTTGTCACTTTGTGGCCATGCGATCCATCCAAGCATGCGGCTCCAATAGCCATCATGGAAAGCAACAGCAAATTTGGTGTCTTGTCAGGCAGGAATGTTGGCTTATGGAGAATGGGAATCTGGTCACTGAAATGATACCAGTAAGAGCCAATATAGGCCTGCATCATCCTCTTGCTGAGCATGTGGTCGCCATTGTTACGATCACCATCAAGCATGTCGTCCCAACCACGTTCCGATGGTGCATGTTTGTTATCGTGAAATCGCTCTTTTATGAACTCAAACAGCTCATGACTCTTCTCCTCAGAGATTGTAGCCTCGGGGACATGCTGATCAAGAAGATTGTTAACCGCCATTACTTGCTGGGGCGCTGTTGGGAAGTAACCCATTGAGGCGCTATCATTGCTAAGCATGGTCATATTGAACTGATTGTTTTGCAAGTCACCATAGCTGAATTGGACAAGTTAGCGTGGTAAAAAAAAAATAAAAAAATAGATAAGAAGCACTGAGGAGGAAACAAACACTTACTTTGCGTAACCCGGTGCCATCATGGGTGTCATGGCAGAACCAGGAGAATTAAACAGGAAAGCCATAAAATCCTCCGGCATACCGACGTAGGGCGATTTGTTCAAGTCGCCATCCCCACCAAACACGGGAACAGTTCCGGGCATGGCCATCTGATCCAACATCATCATCTCACCAGCCTGACTTGTGGGTTCCGAGTATTCAACAGATGTGTTAGTACCAAAGTTCTGTCCAGAATCTCGAGACATAGAGTTTTGGACATTCGAGAACTGTGATGGGGGTAAGTTCATAGGCATAACATTCTGCTGGGGAATGAACGTATTGCCTTGGGGCGTATGGCTCTGTGGTGTTGGAAATCCCTGCTGGTTTGCAATCGGCGACATGACCCCGAAAGGACCACTGCCAGCGGAGATTGATGGGCGTTGTGACACCGACGGAGAATGTGGCTGATTGAGCTGGGGTGTTCGGCTCTCGAAGCCATGGTTCTGGGAGCTGTAGCTATCCATACCGTTGGCCATGACACCATTCTGGTAGACACCTGTTGGGGTAGTAGATATGGGCGAGTATTGGTTGCCATTATTTTCTGGCTGATGCTGATAGGTCATGCTCGACGAGCCCATCTTTGCGTAATCCATCTGGCTTCGACTAGTCTCGGGAGACTTGGAGCCAGGTGCAATCACTGGCGCAATATGTCCCGCCATCGAGTCTCTCTGATTCAACTGGGAACCTTTGGCGGCATGGCGATCCATATGTCTCTTGAGCAAGTCTCCTCTGACAAATGTCCGTGTACAGTTGGGAAAGCTGCAATGATAGGTTTGCTTTGAGTTATGATTCAATTGGTGGCGGTATCTGCTGGAAATCAGCTTGCAGTCCCGGAATCAATGGCCTGTGCGCGACGACTTACAGATGCTCAGCTCTTGAGTAGCTCTTACCACAGCCTTCGGCCGAACACTCGAATCTCTTGTCTAGACCCTTGCGACTGCGTCGGCGCTTCCTCATCGGGCCAGCGCCATCCGAGTTGGATGAAGCACCATTCTGACCGTCTTGGTTATCGTCGGGCTTAATCTCGTGATCAGCGCCATGGTGGTTGGGTGAACGGCTCCGTCGCCGTCCTCGATCTTCTGTAACCATTTTTTCGGTCGGTGACACGTTTGGAGCGGTTCCTGTGACACCGGAGCTTGCTGGAGACAGCGGATATGTTTGTTTAAGGTCGTTGGGTTGCGTGGCCAGGACCGATGCCATGGCCTGATGTTAGATGTGGCGCAACGAGCGTTTTGCCAGCGCAATTTGTGGGTTGTACGTGATTATGCGATTGTTAACAATAGACGTTCGGCGAGAAGGCGTCTGCAGAGCCTTTAAGCGACAGCTGTTTCGAGACGGAGAGCTGCGACAAGCAAGCAGGAGCGATTTGGCGGCTGGAGCGGAAGCGCAACGGCGATATGTCGAGGCGGGCGTCGCGACTGAGGGGCCACTGGGAGCGGGATATTCTGAATGCGATAATAATTTCAACTGGGTCTTGTCGGTTGGTATAAAGAACCTAGAGCATGATAGTTGGAGGTAATGATGTCTTGAAGATCGAAAGATTCAAGTCCAAAATAGGAGCGTGGTGGGTGAGTGGCTAAGAATCGGCTTGCAACAGCAAGACCGTGTGGTCCAAGCTGGAGTGGAAGAAGCAGAAAGTTCAGCCGTTTATCAGATGGACTAACAGTGAATGTCAGCAAAGAGGATGTCGCGTGTTTTTGCGGGTAGAGAGGCCAGGTCAAGTGGAGTGAGGCAGTGACAAGCGGGCTCGGGGCAACAATGGGGAGACCGGGTTGTGGGACCAGGCTGGAGACAGAGGAGGGATATCGAATTTCTCAACGGTTCTGAGTTATGGGATGCTATTCCTATTTTCGCCAGACCTATCGGTGATTTGCCCAAGTTTTTGAGAAGCCTGGCCGAGGCGTTGGCAAGACCTCAGTTAGGTGCTAGGGAGTGGTAGTGGGCAGTAGCTGTAACTGATGGGTTGGTGGAGTTTGAGATATGCGGGTGGTAGCGGTCGCTTATTAAACTCGAGATATGTGAAGAGTGCGGAGCATTTCCATGGGCCATGAAAAAAAAGGAAAGACAATGAGAGGTAGAGGAGGGGAAAGATCCTGGTAAAATGGGCCAGCAAGGATCCATGTTCGGCAGGCAATAAGACTCAACCAATGCACAACGGGGGTCCAGAAGGGGAGTCGCCAGGATCAGAGAAATAACTCGTAACGGCCTCTACGACTCAGTGAAAGAATATTGAAGCAGCTGTTCCTTTTCGAATGGTTAAGTAACAAGCAGGTATTTGTAAGTCGTCCATAGTAACTGATGCTGGCAGCAGACGCGCGAATGATAAATGTTTCCTTGTGTTCCGTGGGATAGAATGCCTTATATGAGAGAGACTTGACAGGGATTGGATTGACAGCAGATGAGTTGAGAACAGCCTGGAGTGTGGTACAGGAAGAGCAGAGAAAGAGAGGCAAGCAAAAGACAGAAGCTTGGCGGTACAGATAGGGAGAGAGTATGAAGAAAGAAATACCTTTGAGATATTGTCACAATGAATGTGACTGGAGACTGAACATGAAGCCCAATGTCTAAATGCTGTTGACGAATAAAGCTGCTAAATCAATCGACAGTTAGTGCCGTTGGTTATAATCGAAGAGTAGAAAAAGTCAATGTCGGGCAAGTGCGTTCCTGTGTCCTTTCCGGGATATATGTTGCAAGCCGAGCACACGGAGGTACATAATCGGATAGCGGGATGTGAAGACGGGGATTTCGCGTGTACCTACATATGACAGCAGCAAGATTGGTAGCATGAGATGGGGATGCGGCGATGTTGGTAGTAAAGACTGGTACTAGCCACATGAAAGGTGGGATGATATGAGTTGATGAGGAAGTGAATAATAATAAGAGGACGATTGTGAGGGAAAGGTGTCAAGGTAGGTAGCGGGAACGATTGAGTGGGTGCGGGTAGGGTGGGGGGCTCCTCCCTCTTATTATTCTCTTTTGCCATAGACTAGTAGAGTAGGAAGCAGCATTTGAGCTACAGTACGGTATCATGGAGTCAACCACCTTCCTCCAAATCTGTCTTAGAGACAAATCGCAAATTAACCTACCTCCATGCTAAGGGGATTTGTCAAGATGGGAAGAACGGGCATTTATCATCCACCCATCTCGGGCACTTGATCACTGGTAAAAGGTACTTCTTACCTGCAACGATTACCATGTTCATCCTTGTCATCCATCCATCCACCCATCCATCTCAACTTTTTTTTTTTTTTTTTTTTTTTGCCTGACAACACCACCATCACCATCACGCTTCGTCTCCGCCTCCACCACAGACTAGCTTGTCCTCCTCTGATGGAGAAGCGCAGTACTGTATTGTACTGTACTGTACTTTGCGCTTCACAAACAGCCGACACCAATTACCAACACTTCTTCTGACAGGCTAAGCTCGCCCCATTCTCTGTCTCTCCCCCAGGCCCCCTTCCAGCCCAACCTTCATGCTCTTCTTTCCATCCAATCCCATCCTGGACAATGTTCAGTCTGCACACCTCGAGTACGCTCACCTTGCCTCTCTTGGTAAAGCGATGTTCCGCTTGCTCTCCACTCTCCACTCCCCACTCTTCTGTTCCTCATCAACCTCCACCTCTTGTACTCATCACTTGATTGATTCACTCTCATTTAGACCTGGCTTTGAAGGCTGCCAAGTCAATTGTTAACAGTAGACTTACACCAGTGCCTCAAGCAAGTCTGGCTCTCTCCGTCTCACTCGGCTGTATCATCAGAAATCTGCTACAGTTGGCTCGTCTATGAATGATATGACCAGGTAGCGTCTTCTGTTAAAACCTCCAGCCAGTGCTGTGTTCTACGGTATTATCACTTTTGCTGACAAGCCCCCCTGACCCTTGACCCTTGACTTCCCATTTCGGCCCAAATATGCAGCACCTGAGATGCAATGCAACCAAGAGCTTGAACGCTACCAGCAGCCGAGCAAGGAGCATCAAGTCCAATTCCACTAGTGGCTGAAGGAGAAACCAGGACCAGGAGACTCCTGATGGAGAGAGATATTGATCGGGGTATCAAGGTCTCCTGCAAAGGTCCAAGGACGGTCCGGACATCCATCAGTCCATGATGTGCCTCTTATGGCTTGAGCTATGGCTCACGCTGATACGATAGTCAAATGCATGCGAAAGTAATGAAAGGTCACAGAATTCCATGCCCACGCACCGGCATATATGTGGAAGAACTAGCCTAGACTGCCGGGATTGCGGTTTTTTCCTGTCTCTCTTGTTTTTCTTCTCTCCCAAGTCTATGCAAACCCCAAAAAGTAAAAGTCCAAGATTATCGTTGGTTGCAATCGATAATCTTCTTGTCGGTGGCTGCAGGAGTTGTCTCGAGTATTTCCGTCCTCCCTGTGAAAGGTGGAGGTAAGGAGATGATCGACCCCTTTATTGAAGATTGAGCTGCGTCCCACGACTATGAGTTTTGAAAGGCTGGATATCTAAGTTACTCTCAGATCATGTAAGTTTGTAATCTTCATCGCCATGCTGCTCCTTATCTGCTCGGTTATCCAATGTTTCGATCTGATCTACGCGCAATAACACCAAACCGAATGACGCCAGCTGTTCCGCAACAGGAGGCAACCCAATTTAACCATCCTGCCCTTACTTGTAACGGGACTGGGGTTCGTTAACCCACGGGCCATCCCAGGCTTTCTTTACGATGTGAGAGTCTCTAGGCCGTCCGTCGCCTGATGTGCTGCTAGCCAGCGGGCCGCTCCAAGTTCCCAAGCCATGGTTACCGAAGGATCTTGGCGTCAGCGATACCTAGTGGTGTATTTTACCACATATTTCCCTCCTAATTGCGTGTCAGGATTTGGGCAAACTGCCACGAATATCTGATTTTCCACGGCTTCAAGTACGTTCCACTGCCTTGGTAAGATACCTAGTTTGGAGTTCATGCAGACAAGTGAAGCGGCCAACCTCACGTGCTAATCAGCCACGGTACTGCTGATCTTGCTCGTCAGCATCGTGTGTTTTAATGTTGGGTAATGTGGAAAGACTGGAAGGGCGGTACATGGTACAAGGGCAGCAGACCGAGACCACTGCTTTGTTGTATTGCCTGTTATGAAAGGGCAGCCTATTGGTCCGTCCCATGGTGAGGCGCGCTCATCCACAGTGCTCCGGTGAAATGGCATGCTTGTTAGTCCATTTCACTGAACCATGAAATACCTCAAGGTGTTGATATTAGAGTGTGTCGAACAGGCTCCCCAAACAGGAAACAGTCATGGGTAAAGCAAGGCTTGTCTGAAAGTCCTATTCATTCTGCTATACAAATACAGTCAGTACTAATGTTAGTACTGTACATTGGACTGAACTAATAGAACTGGACAGGACAGGGATTTGCTTCGATGCTAAAGTGGCCCACCTAAAACCAGATTCCAATCGGATCCACAGCGGGCTGACATCTAGCCCGTGATGGATACTGATCATCGCAGGCTCAAGCCCGCGTTTGTCGCGTCTGCAGCCATCCCTCTATAGTTCAAGGATTGTCCTTGACTGAAAGATTACCGATCACTATCAGATTTCAGTATCTCAGGGTTGTGTGTTTGGTAATGGGATCTCGTTCACCAAACTCCTTTTATCTGATGAGCCACACTTCGAGATTGTGCCGATAACATCAGGGGGGCTCTCCTTGATTGTGAGGAATATTAACATGCACGTAATAAAATGATTAAGATCCAGATTCCGGGGTGCGGGGTCTGGGGTTTCTCAACATGATATTGCGAGCTCTTTGTACGAGACATACACGTACCCCAGATGCCTCAATCTGCCAAGGCAAGTAGATATGGAGGAGTGAGGGTTCGGAATAAACGGCTAAGGGAAGCCGGACGATGTCAGTCGAATCGCTGCCCCCCAGGTTAGGGCAAAGGAGCATACAACAAGATGGCGACAAGATATGGAGTTCATGCTTGGAAGACCAGGAAATGTAGAAATCATGAAGCGAGACAGTACCCAAAGGCCGAGATCCGGAGCTTCATTTGTAATGAGGCGTTGATTTAGTAGAAATGTTGCATGCAACTAATGGCAACGCTTTGGCCTTGCTGCAGGCCTGATGATTCCATCGTCGTATAGCGCCGGTGTCCAAGATGGTAATGTCTCGGTGAGTATAGATAGCAAAGTTGAGTTTTTAGGTAACAAATGGTGTCAATATTCTGGACCGATGGACACGCAACATCAGCGATCTACTTGAGAAGGATGCAGCTAGTTGAGCTTTGGAGTCAAATCAAGGGGAAGGGGAAGGGGAAGGGGAAGACTGTCCAAAACTCCGGAAATCCGAGATCTCAGCCCAGACTGCTAGTCGAGTTGCGATTCGCGGGTCTGCTTATGGCGTTGGCGTTGTGAAAAAGCAAATATGTACAAATCACACTCTCTGTTACCTATGTAGGCGGCAACAACAGGAAATGACCAGGGGATCGGAGGCTGGAACGGACAGGGCATGAACATGATGGTGATGAGAGCGGAAACGACCCTGATCGGGGAGTTGTTTGACTAGTTGATGCTAGTGTGTACAGCAATTGATATTCAACAAGTGACTGGGAAAATAACAAACGAATAAATGAGTGTATGAGACAATAGGCCAAGTTGATATAGGAATCTCATCACGATGGAGGACTAAAGCTGAAGTTAAGAACACAATTGGGCTTGAGAAGACCCCACTTGATAAACACGCTGCTGGAAGCTGGAGGTAATTACAGATCCAGCCTCAAGGGACTAGAGATCGGGACAAAATAGAAGAGGAAAGTCGAAGCGTGGGGATCGTGGGGGTCGAAGAGGGGGGGTGTTGAAAGTTCAAAGTTGAAAATTGAAAATTGATGGTCCACGTGAGTGAGGGATAATGACGACAGTGTAGCACCGACCGGTACTCCATCAGACGTCTTGATGTCTCGTGATTCATTTTTCTGGCAGCTGTAATGCGGCGTTGGATTGGTTGGGTTAAGTAAAGAGTCCTGGCTTGACCGCTTCATGCTTAGTTGTGATTTTCTTTATTCGATTTGCGCACGTTATGTATGCATTGTTGGTTCCGAAGGCCTGAAGAGGAAATTGAATCATGACGGGATTGACGATGTGGTTACGGCTGTTGGGACCTGAGTAGAGGTAGAGTAGGTAAGCAGATACCATATAAAAATAAAACATACTATGGTATAAGAAGAAATGACAAGAGGTTCTATTGCTTCTAGGCTCGGATCGAATGCCCGTTGAAAGCGAGAGAAAAAGGTTAAGTCGATGCTCTATCGTACGAGTGAATGTGGGCTTGGGGGAAGATCTTTGCCAACATGTAAACTCAAACTCCGCACGTTGCTTCTCCAACGAGCTGTGACCTAACATCAAGCTCACGCGATTACGATAACTAGCGTGCCTTGTCTTTTTGAACGGACGGAGGAGACGGAAGAAGAAGTCAATCAGACAAAGAGCATCCAAAGACCCGACATATATGCAACACCTGGAATGTGATATTCTTTCATTACCAGTTCAGCCCTTTTGAGTGTCTTGGGTAGTGAGTCGAGAACTCTAGACCCTTTTCATCTTTCTCGACCCTGCGCCCCCTTTTTAGAAATTCGAGTTTGAGAAACATTCCCATTCCATTTCCAGCGTCTGGTCCCCTAAAAATGTACACAATAGGCGTGAGCGGTTAGGGGAATTGGACGAATGATGCGAGAGGGGCTGACTTGACTGAACTCCACATTGGTTTCCCCTCGCGCTGGCTGAACCGGTAGAAGAGAGGAAGGGTTGAATGATCCTAACTTTTGTCTATACCAACAACCTAAATAATAACAGAGAGGCAATCAAGAAGGGAAACAAAGAAGAAATATCTTAATTCATATTTATGAAATCTCCTGCTTTATCGCCATCTCTGCTATTATCCTAGTCTCATTCCTCGCCCTGTCGCGGACCCCGTCCCATCTTTCTTTCCTCCCCAAAAATGGGCTGTGACGTCGATGGCATAACAAAAGTTACAAGGTATTGGTCCCTTCAGAGCACGCGCTCGCTCACACGCACGCACACACACACGCATTAACCCCCGGAAAGTAGAGGCAAGTCAGTCAGATTTGGTTCCCATCAGTTCTACAGCGGACTCCCTTCTCCCTCCACTTTCCTTCTCCCGCCCATGGGATTCCCCCCCAGAAAAAAAATTGGAAGTGACCCAAAAAGCTGTTGCCCCGAAAATTGCCCATCCCCATGGTACTACTATTCTTGCAAACCGGAACTGATCGCCGGTTACGTTTTTGCTTCTCTTCTCCTCTTTCTCAACCCATCGTCTTTTCGAACCAGGCAGTGCAATTACATGATCTCGTGTGATTTTTCGATCAAAGTGTTTGACATCTGACCTTTGATTCTATACCGAACTGCCAACACAACACTCTTCTTTCGAACTTTCGGTTTCTTCTGTTCGCTTGCGCGCGCGCACACATACACATCATGCCGCCTGCAAAATCCGCCCGAAACCATGACGACCACAAGACGGATGGTCATGGTACCAAAGAAAAGAACGGCAATGGCCATACATCAACCAAAATGCGTCGAGGAGCCAGCCAGCAGAATCACTCTCACCTTCGAGAAGTCACCAACGCTTCCGCCGCCGCTCCCCCGAAGCCTGCCGCGGATCCTTCTCCTCCCAGCGTTCGTCCTCCCCTCCCCTCCCCTCATTGTCATCAACAGGTTCAGATGGAGTTCAATGAGGCTTGTACAGGCCTCCCTATCTCCCGAACATCACTCTATTGTCATACAGAATGCTAACTTGTCGTTCTTGTAGCTTCACTGGACCTCCTTCGAACGAGAGATTCTCCACGCCTACCGCCGCGAATACCACCTCAAGACCCCGACTTCCTTCTCCAATCCGTACTGCCAATGGATCCTCTCCCAACCGAACGGCATCGGCCTACACTCTCCCACCATGATCCGTCGCCGAGAAGCTCGTCGCCAGAGCAAGGACCAACTTGCCCTCGCTGTGCGAAAACACTTCAATGGTATGGGCGTCCAAGAGAATGACGTGATTGTCGACTTTATTTACAAGATTCGTCACGATCCTGCCCGTGTCTCTAAACCGCAAAAGACATCTTCGACGATCACGAAATAACCAGGCCGGAGAGCTGCGAGACGAAAAGGAAACCACAATAGCATCATTGGCGTTTTGGCGTTCGAATACCACAGGCAAGGAAGACATACGGTCGCTCCAGCATGAATGAAATGGAATTCAATCGGAAGCTGCATGGTTGGACAGGAAGATGTCGAACTGTTTATTTATTTATTTATTTTCTTTTCTCTTCATGACTACTTTCTGCACGGTTTAGATGGGGTTTGTCGAATTTCGTGATATACCATGGGCAGGATGCATGTTCTTTTACCCGCGTTTTTCATTGTCGGACGCTTCGGGTCAGTCATTCTCGTATAGATTACAGATAGAATTACATTCATTTCTCAAGTTTGGGTATAGTGCTCTGTTGATGTGAAATCAAGATCTAATGGAGCTTCGGCGGAACGAACTTGCCGGGAGATGACAGAGAGCGACTTGATAGCTACCTGTCCGAAACTGTCCCAGTATAGGTCTGGTAATAGGAAACAGACTGAATATTGGGGCCAAATCGATTCTGTGATGGCCTGTTAAACGGTTTAACCTGATAAGATAGAACTGTATTGCCCGACTCGTTCTTAATTTCCAAGGATCTCAACCGAGTCATGCCGTCAAAGTCGATACTTGATACTTGATACTTCTAAAGTTGGTGCAACGCATGTATATTAGAAGAAAGAATCAAGGTGAATTGACCTGATCAAATCCATTGCTTCATTGTTATGTTTATACCTACTTTTTGGTATCACTTTTCGGCTTATGACGGTACTCGGGGTAGTTTCGGCATAAATTAGTAATGGGCATTGAGCGCCGATCTCGGTAGAAGTTCAAACACCAGGCATGATATTGTCATGATGGGCTGGGAAAGACCATGGAAGGGGTACACGAATCAGCCTAATCAAGGCATCATCAAACATAAGAGAAGCTGAATCAACTTATCTTATGATCGTTTTTCACGCTTGTCGGTCTTCCATCGGGATCTTTGCTTTCAATAAATTGGATATTAAAAGCCAATGAGCGCTCTGCCAATTAAATTTGCACCCCCTGGGCTTTTGGGGTCATGACGCCGTTTTGATGTCTGAGGCATCCGCCTTTTGCCGACTCGGCTCAAGCCCGGCTGGAAAAGCTGAGATAGCTCTGGAAACTTCATAGAATTTTGAAGATAATTGGGTTCGGGTTTACCCTCCATTCTCTTTTCTCCAAACCCTTGCCTTGTAATTGTTTTTATTTTCATATTGATAATTTCCAAGAAAAAACGAAAGACTCGTTTGAGAGAGAGCTTATGCTTCTCTGCTGTACAACACCATCATGAATTCCTGTCTTTTGTCAAAGGCCGCTGCGCCCGCGCGAGTCCTGGCGCAAACTCATCGATGCGCAGCTTCAAAACTTCACTCTCAATGTTTAAGCAGAGGTGCACAGTTTCATACTGCAGCTGTGCGACCCAATAGACCGAAGGTCGAAAAAATTATGAAAAAGTCTTCATCAAAGCGGGTGAGTAATTCTCCAACTTAGTATGTAATCGTCAACGTAGAGCTATTTCTGATACCTTTTCTCTCATGAGTAGTTATTCCACGCCACAAACCCTGTCTCCTCAAAGGACCCTTACGGAGCTCTCGGAGTGAGCAAGAATGCGACGGCCAGCGAGATCAAGAAGGCCTACTATGGCCTCGCCAAAAAATATCATCCCGATACGAACAAGGACGCCGCTGCAAAGGACAAGTTCGCCGAGATCCAATCCGCCTATGAGATTCTATCCGACCCTAAGAAGCGAGAGCAGTTTGACCAGTTCGGTGCAGCAGGTTTCGATCCCAGCGGTGGTGCTCCCGGCGGTGACCCATTCGGTGGTGGTTTCGGTGGTGGCCATCCGTTCGGCGCCGGTTTTGGTGGACAAGGAGGCTTTGGACAGGGAGGTTTTGGAGGTGGTTTCAACTTTGAAGATATCTTCTCGGCGTTTACCGGACAGCAAGGTCCCTTCGGTGGCCGAGGTGGACGAGCTGGTCGTGGAAGCCCCTTCCAACAGGAGATTCTGGTCGGTGACAACATCGAGGTTCAAGCCAGCATCACCTTCATGGAGGCTGCCAAGGGCACGAGCAAAACCATCACCATCTCGCCTCTCACGGCTTGCGGAACATGTAGCGGCAGCGGATTGAAGACCGGCACACAGCGCAGTCCCTGTAAGGTCTGCAACGGTACCGGAACTCGTGTACACTTTATGCAGGGTGGTTTCCAGATGGCATCCACCTGCGGTACTTGCGACGGTACCGGTTCAAGTATCCCCAAGGGCTCCGAGTGCCGAAGCTGCTCAGGGAGCGGCGTGGTGAGGGAGAGGAAGACGATCACGGTTGATATTCCTGCCGGAATTGAGGATGGTATGCGACTTAGAGTTGATGGAGCTGGCGATGCTGCTCCCACTGGACGATCTGCCGAGCCCAACGTGCGCAGCCAGAACGGAGATCTCTACGTCTTTGTCCGTGTTGCCAAGGATCCCAAGTTCCGTCGCGAGGGATCCAACATCCTCTACACTGCCAACATCCCTCTTACGACAGCTTTGCTGGGTGGCCAGGTCGAGATTCCTACGCTGGATGGAACGGTCACTGTCAAGGTTGCCACCGGTACCAACACCGGCGACAAGATTACTTTGACGGGCATGGGCATGAAGCGTCTAGGTGCTCGACGAGCTGGCAATGGTGACCTCAAGGTCGAGTACCGCGTCAACATGCCGAAGTATCTGAGCGCCAACCAGCGAACGATCATTGAGATGCTCGCCGATGAGATGGGTGACAAGACAGCCAACCGTGTCATGAATGTCAACTCTTCTTCCAAGTAAGAGAGCACCCGAACTTTTTCTTTTCTTCCCGATCGTAGAAGGCTCTTGTTTCTCACCCTTTGCAGCTCATCTCAGAAGCTTGATCCCAACGATCCCGAATCGCACAAGAACGAAGGGTTCCTCAAGTCCATGTGGCACACCCTGACCAACAACCCGGCACACCAAAAGGCAAAAGAAGAGAGCTCAAACAACGATGACAGCAGTACCAACAAGGATAAGAAGGACGGAGATAAATAAGGTCTCTCACGCCGAGAAGAATGACCCTGCGCGATCTCAACTGTACCAATATGCCCTCGAGCAAAAAAAATAAGAGTGTAACTACATATTCAAATCACCAACTTAGATGAAAGATGAAGCGATGAAGCGATGACGGGAGAAGTGCATTTGGGTGGTGTTTAAAAAAAGGTGGTTGATAAGAGTTTTGCTCAAGGCGTCATCGGAAATGTGTTGCGTACATATCAAAACCATCCCACTTATTGAAAGTGAAAGATCTGTGACAGAATTCAGATCTTGCATTTTTCTTGTATACTAATATTTTGTAGTATAGAATTGATGAGGGCAAGCAATGGAGTTTTTAATGGAGGCACACTCTCCTCAGATCAATCTATGATTATAGGCCAATTGGATCTATCATGACACTTGATGTTATTCGGTCATGACCTACTCCCGACAACAATGTATGGAGTAGGCATCAGCACGAATGGTGGTTGATGGAAGGACTTGGAAATCTACGATGAAGCATAGCAGTCGATCACAGTCATCAGATATGACATGACTTACCTCCATAGATGATCATTCCATCGTGTGGAGACGTGGAAAGACGGGCTCATCGTGGTTGTCCTTTTCTGAGCTGATTAGACTCCAAACGATTCATCATCATTATTAAACTCACAGACCAGCAAGTGTTCTTGCTGTAACCTTTACTCCCATATTGAGTCCCTGGGTCATATGTATCATCCTCCCCATGCTTCATCAGAAGGGTGTCCTCGCAGACACACGGGATGCTTCACATCACCGGTCAGTTTTAACCGATAGGCTTCAACTTCTTCTTCTTTTTCTTGTCCGAGCCGTCACTTGACTTTCCCTTTTGGAACGATCGCCAACTGCTGATGCGCTCGTCCCGTGTGGCCTCCCAATCCTGCTCATGCTGTCTCTTCCGCTTGCGTTCCTCAACCTCAGCGTCAGCACGACGTTGCTCGCGACCTTCCTCCTGAAGTTGGGCCTTCATTTGTCGCCGTCTACGATGCTCGTTTTCTATGAGGACTTCGCGAGCTTTGTTGCGTAGCATGCGACGGAACTCGTCCGTCTTGACTTCCTCGCTATCGACGGTCCATTTGTTTTCGCGAATCAGTAGCATTCGAGCATCGGCAATGGCCTCGTCTAGACGCGCACGGTGTTTCTCGTCCATCAGTTCGGTCTGCGCCTTTTTTAAGCGATCGAATGCATCAGGTGCCAAAGGATTTTTGGTCTTGTCTGGATGGATGAGGAGGGATTTCTTGCGATAGGCCATCTTGATGTCGGATTCGGGAACACCAGGTTGTAGATCCAGAACGGCATATCTGTTCAAGGTCAGAAAGTTTCTCGCAATAGAGAGTCTGGGCGCCTAACGCATCGAGTCGGAAAGCTTTGAGAATTCGGTCAATTTCTGCATCCTGAAGAGAATTAGTTGAGTTGATTGGATATTGGTGTTTGCGTTTTGCGACGTACTTTGTCAAATTCCTTGGCCTCGAGTTCAAGTGCATCGAGGGCATCTTTATCTTCTTTTGGATTTTGACCCGACATGATGGGTTAAAGTACTGTGTATGATAAAACACCAGTAGCCGGACGGGTGAGGGTTAGATGTCAAGGAAAAGGTCGAGGAGGTTGTTGAGAGTATGAAGTTGATGAGAAGGCAGGCAGCGGTTAGGTTAGTAGTAGTTCTTGTACTTGTACCTGTACTGACTGAGGCTTACAGTGCAGTAGCTTCCCTTCGGTACCAACTAGCATGGTGTTTGCACCTACCTACCTAATAATTAAGCCAGTGAGAACTCAGGATCCACTCCCGCTTGCCCCGCGACGATAAGATAACGAGCGACCCAGAAAAAAAATTGGCTGGGTCAATTTTTTGGAGCTTTTACTGACTGCGATATCCGTTGATACTTCTCTGCACTACACACCACAGACAACAAGATCACCAAGGTGAATTGACTCCTTGGAGGCTTGTCAGCAAAATGCCTCAGCGCGAAGTCTCACCGACACCGTCGGAAAACGAGGTCGACATCCTTGGATCTCTCTACCCCGGTGAAGGCAACAATGGAAACGACGGTCCTTCTGGTGTCGACCTTGATTTCGATGGCTTCTTAAATGCTCCCGAGCCTGGAAACGATGATGGCGACGAGGCTTTTATCGCTTTACAGCAAGCGGCTTCTTTTCGAAAAGCTTCCAATCTCAAAGGAAGAACGGTGAAAAAAGGCGGAGGTTTCCAAGCAATGGGTAACGGAGACAGTCCTTTATTGTAGTCCATTCAACGCTGACTTTTTCCAGGTTTGAACAGTAACCTACTCAAGGCCATCGCACGGAAAGGATTCTCAGTCCCGACGCCCATCCAGAGAAAAACGATCCCCTTGGTTCTCGATCGAAAAGATGTGGTGGGCATGGCCAGGACTGGTTCGGGAAAGACGGCTGCCTTCGTGATACCTATGATTGAGAAGCTGCGCGCCCACAGTGCCAGGATTGGAACTCGAGCTCTGATTCTTTCTCCTTCTCGTGAACTTGCGATCCAGACATTGAAGGTTGTCAAGGAGTTCAGTCGCGGAACCGACCTCAAGTGTGTTCTGCTGGTTGGTGGTGACAGTCTTGAGGAGCAGTTTGGTTACATGTCTGCCAACCCTGACATTGTGATTGCTACCCCAGGTCGTTTCCTTCACTTGAAGGTTGAAATGTCGCTTGACCTCTCTTCCGTCAAGTATGTCGTTTTTGACGAGGCCGATCGCCTTTTCGAAATGGGTTTCGCTGAGCAGTTGACCGAGATTCTACACGCCCTCCCACCGTCACGACAGAGTTTGCTATTCTCCGCAACACTGCCAGCATCCCTGGTCGAGTTTGCTCGTGCTGGTCTGCAGGATCCTAGTCTTGTACGACTTGACGCCGAGACCAAAGTCTCGCCCGACCTAGAGAGTGCCTTCTTCTCAGTCAAGGGTGCTGAGAAGGAGGGCTCACTATTGCACATTCTACATGATGTTATCAAGATGCCCGTTGGAGCCCCTCAAAGTGCAAAGGAGAACGGAGGGGACAAGGGATCTAAAAAGAGAAAGAGGGGAACAGACAGCGCTGCAGCCAAGCCCACCGAACACTCGACCATTGTCTTCACAGCTACCAAGCACCACGTCGAATATCTCGCTCATGTACTCATCGAGGCAGGTTTTGCTGTCTCATACGTCTACGGTTCTTTAGATCAAACTGCACGACGTATACAAGTCGAAGACTTCCGAAGAGGAAAGACGAATATCCTCGTCGTTACAGACGTTGCTGCCCGTGGTATTGATATTCCTGTGCTAGCCAATGTCATCAACTTTGACTTCCCTCCCCAGCCCAAGGTCTTTGTTCATCGTGTTGGTCGAACAGCCAGAGCGGGCCAGCGTGGTTGGAGTTACAGTCTTGTAAGAGACACCGATGCTCCATATCTATTGGATCTTCAACTTTTCCTCGGCAAGAAGCTTGTCCTTGGGCAGGAAAGCACAACCCCTTCATTCTCAGATGATGTAGTGGTCGGTGCTTTGAAGCGAGACTCTGTTGAGACTCAAGTCGAATGGATGAACAAAGTTCTCATTGAGAATGACGATATCGCTGGTCTGCGACAGGTCGCTGCTAAGGCAGAGAAGCTTTACCTGCGAACAAGAAACTCGGCTGCCAGTCAAAGTGCCAAGCGTGCACGAGAAATGGTGGCCACGCCGGGCTGGTCACAGCTTCATCCCCTCTTCGGAGAGGATGTAGATGGTATGGAGCAGGCGAGAGCTGACATGATGGCAAGAATTAGCGGGTTCAAACCCACAGAGACAATCTTTGAAGTTGGCCACCGTGACAAGTCGAAAACCGAAGCTGCCGTCATGATGAAAGAACTGCGCAAGAAGATTACACCGAGGAGGCGGCAAGAAAAGGAGGAAGAGGAAGACTTTGATGATCTGGACGATGTGCCAAACGGCGCAAGCATGGACGTTGATTCTGATGGAGGTGATGAAGGTGACGAAGTGGACCAAGTGGACGAACTCGAAGACGAAGAAGACTCGGATGACGGCCTTGAAGTCACGATATCAAACAACAACCGCAAAAAGGGACAAACAGACTGGAGGGATTCGGAAGTCTTCATGTCCTACGAGCCCAGAACAATCAATGCCGCCGAAGAACGTGGCTACGGCGTACATTCTGGCGGCGCAGGATCCAGCTTCGTCGAGGCCGCTCGCGACGTCACCATGGACCTCACCAACGATGAAAATGCAAAGACATTTGGCGCACCAACACGCTCCAAGATGCGCTGGGACAAGAAATCCAAGAAATATGTTTCACGCGACAACGACGACGACGGTTCCAAGGGTGCCAAGATGATCCGCGGCGAGAGTGGTGTCAAGATCGCAGCCAGTTTCCAATCCGGCCGTTTCGACAAATGGAAGCGCGCCAATCGTCTAGGCAAGCTCCCCCACGTCGGCGAGATCGAGAGGCCGAGCCACGTGGCCCAACTCCCTTCGGGCGCACGCTACAAGCACAAGCAGGAGCGCGCGCCAAAGGAGGCGGACAAGTACCGCGACGACTTCGAGAAGAGGAAGAAGCGTGTGGACGAGGCGAGGGAG
This sequence comes from Fusarium penzigii, assembly GCA_013623535.1. Classification (NCBI taxonomy): domain Eukaryota; kingdom Fungi; phylum Ascomycota; class Sordariomycetes; order Hypocreales; family Nectriaceae; genus Fusarium; species Fusarium penzigii. Next base: position 267,782 of record JABFFC010000072.1, read on the forward strand.
AAGCGCGTTGGACGGTTCAGAGACGGTATGGGAAGCAAGAAGGAGCTCAAGGGGCGGGACGATATCCGAAAGGCGAGACAGGAGAAGGAAAGGAAGAAGGAAAAGAATGCGAGACCGTCGCGGAAGAAGTAGGGTTGGGGTTGTTTGGAATGAGGATAGAGCGAGGGAGGATAGTAATTGTGGTTTCGCTTCAAGATCTTTGCATGTCGTGATGAGTTATGTATGGACTATCAGTGCTCTCTACAAGGCTGAGAACTTTTGATTCTGCTTTAAGCCGGTCAATGTTCCATTGATGATCAAGTCCTGCCAGGTACACCTCGTACTTGCTGGCATCAAAGCATGAGTTGGATAAATAGAGGCCCATATATTCTGATGAGTGTCGCGTGCTTACATGGAATTAACGTCACGAAGCAATTACTCAAGCAACACAAATTGATGTGACTTTAAATCTATTACTATCTGAACTAGCAGCCGCATGAGTTACCATCCCAATGATGAAGCTTCAGGATTCAATCCATATCCGATATGAACGCCAACCCTCGAGCAGGTCGGCTTGACTGGGAAGCTCTGCGAAGAAAAGACCGCTAAACTCCGTGGCTGTTTGAAAAATGCATCCTTCCAGTGAAGGCGTGTGCTGAAAATGTCCAATCCATAATGTACCCGGGTCGCTAAATGCAATGACAAGAAAAAACGAGATGTTGCTGAACGCGAAATATGAGGTTAAATAAAGCCAGAAGTGAGGTACAGGAACAAAATGTGATTTGTTTCGTCGTGTTGGTGTTGAGTCAGAACCCGATGTCGTGAGATTGCTCATTACGAATGGCTAATGCATAAAGGGGTATCATTTTGAGATCTCAGAAAGAGGAAAACGGTTGGCGGTAGTGTGTGCTATGCCGAGTATGGCAAAAATTTTAGGCGAGTTGTGTTGGGGATTAAGATAAGTAGAAGGTCAAGAGTGCGAGAGAAGATCTTGGGCTTTAGCAGTCGGACGCGACTTTAACTAAGCAAGCCTATCGGAAATATCAAGATTATCAAGCCAGGTGCTGATCGCCTCATGGAGCAGACTGCCAGACCAGCTGCTCCTTGAATGACCGGTGGTTTCCAGGTGGCGCTTCTCGCGTATGTCAATTACCTCGCGGATGCTGTCCTCAAGAGCAGAGAGAACGACCGTCTTGCACTGGACACGGGGTATTTCGAGGGGCGCTTGGGGAAGACCGGGGGTTGTTGGTGCGGTGATGGAGAGCGGATCTTCGGCTTCGGTGCTCATACGGGTCTCGCTATGAGTCTGGGAAGATGCCAGAGAGTGGTCTTTGCTAGTATCCTGATTCAGGCTGATGATCTTGTCGACAGCCTCTGTGAGCGTTTCGTCAGGGCGCAGAATAGGCTCCTCGACCCATTCCTCTTCTAACTGAGTCTCGTAGGGCAAGATTGAAGGGGTCAGGAGAGCACTTCCATACGAGGTTGACATCCCCACCCGGTCTGCTATGGCCCTTGGCTTGACCAAGCGACGGTATTTCAGGCGAGTGACCGAATTTGTGGTTGTGTCGGCTATCATGACGCAGCTAACGTCAACCCAGCGTTCGGAAAGATCAGCCAGCACAGGATTTGCTGGTGATGGAGTCGGCTCAGCTCGGAGGGAGGCTTTAACTTGTTCCAAAAGATCCTTCTGTGGTGGTATGGCCTGGACGGCAAAGTCGGGATGATATCGATTAAGCCAACCAGCAGCATTCAGGGGCAAGTCTCCATCGGTACAGAGGCGAGAGGCTTGTTCGAAGGCATCTAGGCCCCCCTGGAATCCGGGTGTCGACAGATAGCCGCTGCTTGAAGGTGAGCTAATGGCAGACTCAAAAGCTGTCATATAGTCGGGAAACGACACATCCACGTCAATGACACCATCATCAGCATTAATGGATGTTTTGACTGGAGATTCAAAAGCACCATTAGGGTTCGGGGTTCGCTCCTGTCGTACCGAAGGCTCTCGGTTGTGGCCCTTGCAGTCTCGAGGCCCGCCAGCTTCACGTTGATCAGTGGACTGGCGAGGCTCGATCGGTGGTGGAATATGGGCTCCGTTATCCAGCGACACCTCTTGAACCATCTGTGACAACCTATCTGTACGATTGAACGATGATTTCGTCGGCGACTTGGGGTCCACACCACTATAACTGCTATAGGCTGTGGAATCACGACGGCGAGCACTCCAGAGCCCACTGATAACGCTTCCCCATTTCGAGCTCTGGCTCTTTGAATCCGTGCTGGCATTGCTAATGGCGCCGGTGCTCTCACCTCGTTTCAGTGATCGTTTCAGATCATCAGCTGCTACGCTCCCGCTGCTGCTTGGACGAGGCCTTCTATGCCCGTCAACTCGCTGCACCGAAGAGAAATGTGGCATTGTCGTCTCTGGCATGACTGTTGTCGTGGTGGCAGCGCTGCTCTTCCTGCTGACCATATCATTCCCAGACATTGGCAGGTTGAAAGGGCGAATCGATGCAGCATCCGAAACACGCCTTTCGTGGTTTCGATCCATGGTCAGATGTGCGAGTTGCGTAGGAACAGTAGATGATCGCGCACTCTGACTCGCAGTTCGTGAGTGCGAGATTCGGCGAAGGCCTGTGCGACGGTTGATCTTGCGCCGGAGTGATTCTTCACGCAGTACAGGGATGATGAACGTAGGAGGCGAGTTGGAGAATGTGCCCACGGATGTCGAGGTGCTGGGTCTGTGGGCTCGTGTGGTGGAGATCTGTGAATTGGCGGGCAAAAAGGCAGCCAAAAGAAAGATGAGACGACGGGCGGCCATCTTATCCTCGGACACGATGATCGTCCGAGCCGGCAAAGAGAGGTCTTCCTCGCTTCGATTTCTCTGCTGGAGATATAGGCGTCTTCGATACGACGGGGGGCATAGAGCTTGAAGCCAGTCGGTGTGAGTGGCGAGGAATCCAGTAAGGAGATTGTTTAGGAACTGATTTTGATCAACGCCCGCAGCCCACTTGGAAGCCCATCGTGCTTCATCACGCCAGATGCCCCATCGTCCCTGACCAGTCACAACTCTGGCGGCGCTCAGGCCCATCACAATTCTGTGCCTTGCAGCATCCACCTCGCCAGCTACATGGTCATCATCGGCAAGGCAATTTGGCCACAACGAGACTAGTTTAGTTGTGCTTTTTGGAGGCTTGATACGAGGCATCTCCCCTCGCCTCTCAGAAAAGGACGATGTCCGACCAGCAGGGTGTGAGATGACTGGGTTCGTAGTCGGGCCAGGGGAGACGAGGTCAACCTGTCTGAGCATCGTTCCGAGGACAGTCGCAACCACAGACTGGAGATGGGTTAGAGTTCTCATGATTATATCCCAGTGTTGTGTGAGAGAGTCGATTCTATCTTCCATCTCGACTGAATAGACAGACTCTGTTGCATCGCCATAAGTACTGGAACCGACCATCGTCCAACCTGAAGGTCGAGCAGAACTAAAAGAAGAAGGGAAGAATTCTTGATCTGTGTACGAGTTAGACTCCCGTCGAGCCGGCTTAGGCTGCTGTGCAGAGTTCGCGCGTAATGATGAGGGTGCAGGCGGCAGCTGAACTACAAGCACGACAGCATACATGGGTGTTCGTCGCTGTCTAGGTTGAGGTTGTTTTTTCTTTTTGGGCACCGACTCATCACCAGCGGTGGGAAATGGAAAGCCAGCGTTTTCGTCAGAATACCTGCTCTGAGGTGTGACATTGGTTTCTGCCTCCTCGGAAGCGAGATTCACAGGGAAGAGACGGGTGATGAGGACTTTCTTCCTTTCACTCTGACGGTTAGGAATGTGCTGATGCGATGATGGGAAAGTACCAGTCGGAGAAAAGGGCTGCGAAGAGAAAGATTGGGAGAGCCTGCTTGAGCGAACACTCGAGCGGCCGATCGAGCTCCGGCCGTCACCAACATGGCTGATCGCTGTGTCCGAAGGTCTAGAGTCGTTGGGCACGACATGAACTTTGGTAGAGGTGCCCTTATACGACATGAGTTCCGAGTTGCCAAAGATACAACTGGAAAAGGTTGCGAGTTCCTCGCGATACTCTCGTGCAGTTCGCTGAGCCTCCGTCTCGGCACTGCTCTGCGTGCGACCATGGATTGACTGTCGACGATCAAAAGCACCTTGACGTGGGGAGGGCTGGGAACTGTCGGCTTGGATGATGACGGGTCGAGGGTTCTGGCTGAGTGAACTCTTTCTCGGGGCTGAAACTGTTGGTGTTCGACGAAGATCATGAGGAACAGCAGGTCGTTCTATAGGGGAACCAAGCGGCGCAGGATGACTATCAAATAGAAGAGAAGCGTTTGATGGGCCCAAGGCATCCTGCATGATAATAACACGAACATCTCGAAAGTCAAGGTCAACGTCGCCGCTGAAGTCGAAGGCGTTGGCGGTAGAGGTGGCGGGTTTGGTAGGGGTAGTCGATAGAGGGAAAACCTGGTCGTTTCGGTGTTGATATAGGGCGTGAGCGTCTGGGAATAGAAGATTTCTGGTATGAATGTCCTCCTGGACAGATTCAAGTGATGATACAGGTCTCGATGTCTTGGCGGCTGTCTGGGATGGCGTGGTAGAAGGACCCCCAGAGCCCAGGTGAAGAAGCCGGCCAAGCATGATGAGGTGCGACTGAATTACTGTGTTGAGAAGAGATGGTGATGGGAAGGACGGCCACTGCGTTAGTTACGACGGCGAGCCATTGTTGGATTAAGATACAATAGAATCTGAGGAGCTCGTAGTCGCATAGTAAACCACTGCGTGTGGTATTGTAACGGTACGGCAAAACGACTCTCCAGATGCAGCCAGGCAAAAGGGTATCGCGACGGTGCAGGATGTCTAGCAGCGGCAGATTGACTGGGAGATTTGGATGCTGAGGTGAGGGTTAAAGCAGGATCGCGTATCGACTAATGTTTGCTGAACGAAGAGTGGAAATAATGGCTGCTGGGACCGAAGCTGTATAATCCAGCAAAGTCAAGCAGTGAACCAGCGATAGTATGGTGGCGATTGATGTGTTTGCAAGTGAGGGATTCAATGAGGACAAACCGTGGCAAGCTATCGGAGCGTACTGCAGGTGTTTGAAATGATTCCGAGATTAAATGGTTGATATGCCGAATGGTTTATGCGATCAGGGTATCAGAGGAGAGTGCTGGAAAGGTGATCAAGACGTTCATTACTTTCGCGAGATAGAAGATTGAGGTGTAAGAGAAGGTGCGATGCGGTACAGTGTGTTGCGGGTGAATGGGCGAACAGTTAGAGCAGCGGCAGTGGGTGAGATTGAAGGCGAAAGTGAGGGTGAATGAGGGGTTGCTTTGGTGGATGCAGTGAGCGACAGGAGCTTGCAGGTTGTTTTTGGTGTCGGTTGTATTGGCAGCGAAATGCGGATACTTTGGTTCTAGAAAGGAGCAGGATGTTGTTGTACGACTTGGCGGTTTTATTACGACAAAGTGAGATGAGCTGAGTTATGGTATGAAAGGTCGTTTGGTCTGCGTTGGAGAAGGAAAGAGTTCATTACAAGAGGGAAGGGAGGTTCGAGAAGACGAGACAAGACGAGGGTGGTTTGTGGTGGTTGATCCAGATGGTCGGGACTGGAAGCTCGGACACGAAAATGGGACAGATGGGATGGGATGGGATGGGATGGGAGAGGGTGGATGGGGTGGGCAGATAACTTTGGTTGTGTTGCTAATAGCTATCGCTCTCGTGGAGCCCTTGCAAGCGCCCCTCTTTTTGCTTTTTGGTCAAAAGCCACCAAAGGAAGAGAAGAAAAAAGAGGTTGCCCGCGGGCGTCCACGGCGATAATGGAAGGGATGGACTCGATGGGGCAAAGTGACCAGCTCTCAGTGGTTAAATGGGGGGAATTCGGGGGCTTCATGGGCTTTATGGAGATGGGATTTAGTGGAGAGGGTGGTAGGGGATGGAGCCGCCTACCCCCGACTAGCTCAAGGCACACCAGACACCTTCACAAGAGTCGATGGGCTGTCGGTTGGGTGCAAGTGCAAGTGGGACTTTGCTAGTCATGGATGGCCTACGACCAGTACTCAAGCACTCTTCAGCGTCAATTCTGTTCAGCATGGACAGGTACTGTACTTTCACGAATCAAACTTCCACACAGACCTTAGTCATGTGGTGAAGGTGAAGGCGAAGGTGAAGGTGAAGGTGAAGGTGAAAGTGAAAGTTGTCGGAAGTGGCGGGCTTGAATAACGCGGTGTAGGCTCATGTTGTGTAGTACAAAATATGACTATGCATGCATTTTATCGGAGCATGGGAAAGTTGGATAAGTGGCCATTACACTCATCAATTCAGCTGGAGGTGCACGTCAGGTTTGGGTGGAAATGTACATGACAGTACCTATCTACCTACATGAAAACCCAAGTAAATCGATTCCGTTGCGGAGGTTGCCAGAGGATACCTTCGACTGGGAAAGATAGCGCGCGGGATATCGATCAGGAGAGATGGAGAAAAAAAAGTTGGGAAACCATGGAAGAGAAGCTAGGGTCTAACTAAAGAGCTTACTTGTACAGTAAATTTCGGTCCGGTAACTTTTTGTGTTAAACGGGCAAGCTGGAGAAGATTCAAGGAACACAGGGGCATCATGGCTCAAATCAAGATATTCTGGTGGATATGAATGGAGCAGAGATGAGGTGACAGGAGGGCTTTGATCCTCGAGGTGTCAGAGCTCAGGTCTAACGGGGGAACCATCTATATCTTTGGAATCATTATCTTGTTTTGCAAGACAGGGAGGAAGGGAGAAGTGTCGTGCAAGTTGCAAGACACAAGACACTACAAGCTTGACGTTTTGACTCTGATCACAGGTTGGGGCGATGAGAACAAGACAAGACAGCAGATTGTGGCTGTTGAATGAATCTGGGGGAATGATCTAAACCGAGACAGAAAGAGACTCTGCTCTGTTCTGTATGGTTTACATATTTCTATCAGTCTCCCTTGATCATTCTCTACCTCTGTTGTCGGTATGCAATATCAAAGTCAATCAACACTGAGCCTGAGCCCCAAGCCCAGCTGCAATACAACAGCATAAACAAACTAAACTCAGAAGGACTGGTCTCACTATCCTGTCATCGCTAATTAACCATCGTATATGCGGAGATTGATCACCTTTAGCATGTACTGTACATAGTGCCCAAGCTAACACAAGATAACCATGTCGTTTCAGCTTCTTCCTTCTTCCGTCCAGGCTTCTACCCCAGGCCACGGGCGCAAGAGATAAGTTAAACAGAAAGCTCTCACATGAGAAGCACGAAGCTAGAAAAGAACAGCCATGATAGACAAGGGAGTCGCTGCGATTATGATGGAGCTTGCAGATTCGCCCTCGATTTGATTGGCCTCGAAGAAAATGCGGTGAAAGTATAATCCCTGAGCCATGTCGGCTCATGTGGCAGGGGTCTTCTGGATGCCCGGGCAGTAAATCGTCGATAGGTACCTAAGGGGAGCACTAGACACTTCACTGTTCACTCTGAGAGCATTGCTCGACGAGGTTCTTCTCACCTTAAGTTCCCAGGGATTCGTAAATCGAGTACTACGTAGTAGCATCTATACCATCTTGACGATTCATGTTGTTTCGCCAATGTCCGGGACTCTTATCATGAATGAACCTAGCTTCTCACACACAATCTCTCGACCCAGGCTAACTGGTCCATAATGTAGTCTACATGTACAGAGTACAGCAGGTTGTAATTAGATCCATATTGGGCCAAGAAAAGACAGCAACAACACGCGCGCAGAACCAGAACTAAAGAACGCCATGGTAACGGTGCCGCAGTTGTAGGTAATTGTGCATCCTGTGTCCCACAAATAACCACTTTAGTATTTCCCTCTCATTGATGTGAGTGTGTACTATTACTGTACGCTCTCTCTCTCTTTCTCACACACACACACAAAAAGACAAGTCAGCCTCTGTTTTCGTCTCCTGGCCAGCGATAGGAATGGTATATCAAATGGTGAGATGTGGTGACATAAATATCCAATCGCTCTAGAAAAGCGTGGACGCATGTAGTGAGTGACTCGAGACCTCGTATACTGCCCACATACCGACGTTAGACTTTGGAGTGTCGTTGGAGTCAGTAGACATATAACATCCTTCTCCTCTAAACCCAGCGATCGCGACGACCAACAGCGTCAGTCATATTGTAGGGATTACTTCTGAGGTACCATCGGCTTGGGGGATCATGGATAAAGGCAAAACATCTCTCATCGAATTATCAATGCCCGCTTCTCTGTAGGCTGCTCCAAATGCCGATGGCCCGTTCTTCGTACGTAATTCAGGATCCAGTCGACTCGCGTGGCCCGAGGAATTTAGGACATCCGTCTGGACGGGAGTTTATTACAACACGTCTATCACAGTACATTTGATAATTCCACTTTTTCTTATGTTACCTTTTTCTTTGCTTTCGGTCCGCTCCCGACGCGAAAAAAATTCTAGACTTTTTCCTTCCTTTTTTTCCTCTTCTTTGACAGTCTTTGAATCGCTCCACGCCACGGCCGAATCATCCGCGATAAATTACTACATATGGACATATGAAATGATACATCTCTTTATTCATTATTCACTGAATGTCTACGCAAGCTCCGTTGTACAAACTCGCCCCTCTGCGTCCAGACTTATGTATACTTTCAACTTATGAATCCTCGAGTTGAGTCACTCTGAGAGTTTTATATCCAGCCATTCATCTGTTAGTCCGCTGGCACTAGCGCTTGCATACATGAAAATGATGTTTTCTCGATCATGTTGCATATCATCATGTGGGAAGTCGAGCAAAAACCCGTGTCACAACCTGTAAGGCAGGTCGAGGACTATGCAGGCATCCTGCAGCCAGCCTTTTCCCTTTCTACCCATGCAGCAATTTAGCGATAACGCTACCTGTTGAATCTCTTACCATGACGATGAAGTTGCATGAAATGACATATCTCAGTTACACTTTTGGCGACTCACTTACATCTCGAGGGCTGCGACAACAGATGAATAATTTCTGGTATTTCGTGTAAGCGTACGAATGCCCAAAGAATCATCATCTCGTTTTGCTTGCTTTTTGTCCCCTTGGCTTCGTATTCGCCTCCATTATCCTACTCGGCCCTTGACGATTCAACCTTTACCAAGTATGGAAAAAGGCAAAGACAAGACTACTACAGTAGCTTGAACTTGTTCGCTTAGCCATGGAGCCAATTCTGTTTCTCAAAATTGATTTGTCTACATCCCAAACTAACATCTCTAAGGCTTTGCCATGACGGCAAATAATGGATTCTTGACTCTCACTGCCATCAAAAATCGGCCAGATTTCTCAAATTTCGCAGAAAAGTGAGGGTTTGGACTAAGTAGAGAGAATACGAGAAGACCTGTCGATGAGTGCCCGCGTAGGGCTGCCGCACACTTTGCTACTGCGTTGCTTTAAGCTGTCCATATGAAAAGCCCCATAATCTTATCAAGGAGGGAGATCCCATCTGAAACGATAGTCGCATTGCTATGGTACATGTTTCTCTGACTGAGCAGACATATCACATATGTTACTTCTGTAGGAGATTCCAGTTACAAAGGCTCTCTTTCTCCGGTGCACAAGATTTTATTCTCAATCTCAACATTATGTAAACAGGGACTTATAATCCTCGCGATTGTCAATCTTCATGGGATTTTCATTAGTAGGCGGCATGTTGAATGGCCATGCCACATCACACGGTTGGTACCTACCTACCTCAGTAGTTCTGCTAACTCTCTCAACCTCCTTTCTTTCCACTCTCACCTGCCTAGATGCTATTCAAAGAGTATCACGTGCCATCCTTCCGCATCACGCCCAAGGATTATGCCAGTAGCTATCTCTTGGAAACAACATCTCACATCCTCTCATTTTATAACTTATCAATGTTACCACCTCACCGCCAAAATGAGCAACATTGAAACAGTCTTGGCTGTCAATAACGGCCCTAAACTGCAACCAAAGTTGAAACCCCGCACCACGAAATCACCCCTCCTACTCCAAGTTGCCCCAGAGCCTCACAGATAGAGGGCTGCAATGCTTGTCTCTTGTGACACACCTTGCCGATGAGCCGCCCCAGCCCTCTGTTGGCGATTGCAGAACTCCTTCATCCTTGCTCTCCTTGCTTTTCCGATATGTCACATTTTGGGCCTGAATGGCACTTTGTCAACGAGAGTAACCTTGAAGATACCTGCCAGACACTGTGGCTACAGAGCTCTCCAGTACCTATTACCGAGGAACTCAGGTTGCCCAGGGGCATCAAGTGTAAGACTATCTAATTAACCCTCTGGAAACCCGATGCGAATCTCCACACAGAACACGCCTGAATGTAGGAGAAGGAAAAGGTGCTGAGTAGCGTTGGCGCCAGGCACCCTTGTCGACCTCGCTACAACAACTCGATGAGGCCAGCTGTGGGTGTAAGAACAGCAACAACGACAGAAACGATGATGATGAACGAGGTCCTGTGCTTTCAGTCGCTTCACCCAGCATCAGGAATCACCGGTGTGCATGGTATTTCGTGAATACTTGTGTCTTCTGAAATGTCAGCGTCTTTTTGCTCTTACTGGCACAAAGTTTAGGGGCAATAAGCGGCCCGTCCCTTGACCGTTTCTGTCGTCTGACCAGCTGACATACATCCATCAATCAATCGCATCGACTGTAATCTAGCATTCGGTGTTAATCAAACATGGGTCACATGCTGGGCATAACTAATACAGCAAATTTACTTGCGGCACTCAGCTACTCATTCATCTCACACCGGGAATCAACGTGGCTGAGAACTCAGTACGACTAGCTTGTCCCCATCATATGATCGCTGCTGTTGCAATCTGTGAATTTGCGGTTTGTGGCTCACCGGCCTTCTCTTGGCCACTAGCATGCTCAAGGGAGATCCTAGAAATGAGCCGATTCCTGCAGCTACCATCACAATAGCTGAGGTTGGGCACATTCTCGCCTCCATCTGCCAAGAGTCCATGAATTGTCACTTGACATGGCTGCATTGTCTCGGTTCCGCTGGCGTTTTTCTCGGAGGATTACTCTTGTGTGCCAAAGTGCTTACGGAGTAGCCTAATGGCCTTCTTGCAAAGGCGAGATGCAGATCGTTTTGACTGTTTTCAAAATTGGGAATACCTTCCGGGCTTCATCGATGCTACCATAGGTATCCATTGCATTTGTATACTTCAAGTTTCCACCCTTTCCCAGGGCCACCTTCTCGGCCACCTTCTCGGCCACCATACATCACTCAATAGCTGAGGAGGGACGCCGTCTCACCGGCAGTCATGGAATCAACACTGGCAGAGATATCTTTGTCTGCTGAATGTCTCGCCCAACTGCGGGTGAAGGCCATGAGGATTTAACCTGCATCTAATATATGCCTCTATTCTAGTGTAGGGCTCTGGGCGCCTACCGTTCGGACTAGCGCTTCAGAGTCCTCAAACTGTCCAGTCAAATTCATCGACCCAACGCTCACGACATGTGGTCCCTTTTGGTCCCTAGATTCAGACTATATCCTGCCGATCACTGTGGGTGCGCCAGTGCACAACACCTCCTCCCAACACACGAGCTGCTACAGATCAGCTGGCAATCTTCCTCATTACCTCGCCTCCTGCGTTGTCGTGTCGTGCTGGGATCATCGATGTTGTCCGTGACTGGATGGGCTTCTATCAACTCATCCAGCGAGGCCACAGGGTGCGAGGCGCATACTTCAGGCTGCAAGGTGGCCGAATGGATTCCATAGGCGTGAAAACACTCCATGATAATCTTTGCCTTGTCTCCAAAACTCTCAATGGTACTATTGTCAACCACTAAGTGGGCAGTGGCGATTGTTTTATGCTGGTCAAGACGCCAGATGTGTAATTCATGGACTGACGCGATGCCGGGAATCTAAGATTTGATACGAATGAGCTACACCACTGCACGAACCGTACTGGGATGTTACCTTTTCAATATCATGCTTCACATCTTGAGGGTTTATGCCATCAGGGGCAACTTGAAGGAGGATAGTGCCGCTGTTCTTGACCAACGGAATTGCTGAAAGAAGGATCATGATAGCGATGAAGACACCCACGGCTGGATCAGCATAATAACGCTTGTCACTATCGACTTTCCAGATGATGGCAGCCGCAATGATGACACCGATGTTGTTGATGGCATCCCCAAGCACGTGTATGAATACTCCAAGCATGCCCAGATCTCTGCCTTGCGGTACTGCCGCAAGATATGTATGCTTGTGTTCATGGTGGTTATCGGCTCTCTACTCTTCAGTCAGTTCGAGAGACCCAGAAGACCCAGAAGGCAGACCAACTAGCGGATAATATAGGAGGTGAACGTACCTCTAGATCCATAACACCGTTCAATGACGGCTCTACTGAATCACAGGACTGCTCATTTGGGTGAGTGGAACAATTTCCTTCCTGTCCGTGTTCGTTATCCAGAAAATTGTTGCTATGGCTATGGCTATGGCCATGGCCATGATCATGTTCTACATTTCGACAATTAATGTGTGTCAGTCAGCAATGGAGTCATGGTCATCGTACCAAGCAAAAATGACATTACTACAATGTTGAGGCCCAAACCAATGGCCCCTACTATAAGAACTAGTTGAGGGTTTTTAACAGCTGTTTTGAATCAGTTGGCACAATTCCTTCGATGGCTGTTGGGTTGTCTTTAGGACTCTGGCTTACGAGTAATGTCGACGAAACGTTCAACTGCCTGTACCATGATGCTGACGCTCAGTGCCAGAAGGAAAACCCCGTTGAAGAAGGCGCCTAATAGAGTTGAACGTTGCCATCCGAAAGTGTACTTTGGGGGTGCCGGCTCTTTTCGTTCTTGTGTCTTGTTCCTTTTGTCAGTCGAACTACCTATTCGGGGGAGGGCCAATCCTACCGTGAGTGCAAAAAGCGCGACAGTAATGCCTATCAAATCACTCAACTGGTGCCGTCAGTTTCTATACCATCAATGATCATGTCGAGTTGCTTACGTAGTGGAATGCGTCGGCAATCAATGCAATCGAATGGGTATAGAAACCAACTTAGCAAGATGAAAGTCACTATTAGCCATAGTCTTTTACACCAATAGTCGTTGTAACGCACCGGTTATTTCAGCGACAAAAAAGGCTAGTGAAATGCCTATGGTGACTCCTAGTCGCTGTTTTCTGGTGACTTTCTCTCTTGTCATCTTTGTCTCGCTTAGTGTGTTGGGTTTAGGGGTATCGAACGTCTTGAAATCAGAGAATGATATATACTGAAAGAATTCAGATAATATACAGCGGGTTGCGTATGCGCGAGTATACTTTTCGACGAATGCCTCTCCGTTATATACAAGAACTTGAACTCTGAATCAAACAGAGAAAGTCAGTGATGTGCTGGCAGACGCGTCGCGAGCTACAAGCTATGCAAATCTTTGTGGGTTGTGATGAAGCTTCACGTTCAAGCACGAGCGGAAATCGACAGCGGTATGGAAGGGAAAACCACGCTTGTTTGCTGTGAAAGGGGCTCGGGCTCATCTCTGAGACTAGAGCCTGTAGATGGTATCTATCGGGAAATGAAAGGGAGGAGGTAAACTATGGATATCGTGAGGACAAATGAGTTTATCAAGGTGTTCTGTGAGTAGCCGTCCAGCGCATCGGTATTGGGACAACATGTTGCACTCGTTGAGCCGAAGGAAACAGGGCCACAAGCGACTGTGGTACTTGAAACATTGGTTTGGTAACTGGCTATCTCCATCCCGGTCTACCATTTTGGCTATTATATTACAGCTGTAACTGTAGGGGTTTGTTGCAGTGCAAGAAATCGGTCAATGCTATGTGAATGTTGTGTTTGTACTGATACTTACATACATAAGACATATGTAATACTGTCACTGAACAGGCGAGCAGACCAGAGACATACAGAGGTCGAATGAAATATAAGTCGATCTAAGCATGAGCCTCAGGAAGCCAGTCCAGATCTTCTGACGTGTTCTGTGTCATCAAGCTCGGCGAATTTTGATGATGCATTGAATGCATTACCTTCATGCGAGAGACTTGCGTCTATCTGGAGTCATGCCGCGAATCACATCACAAATACATAGACCTGACTTGGTAAGCGGCGAAATACATAAAAGAATTGAAAGTCATGATGTTTAATCGCTTGCCCACATTTGGGTGATTGGTTTCTGAAGATATATTACTATATGAATAGCAGTGAATGAACTGTATTGTTTGGTGGAACAAACAGACATACCCTGTAGATTGCTACAGTTTGAGCCTCTCTTCATATCATTCAGTCAGAACACATATTTGGCTGTTGACAAATGATGAGCTGAACTGAAATCTATATGATAACATCCCGGACGACTATTAATGGCTAAGACTCACCCGTCTTAGCATATATATCTTGCTTGATTCAAACAGACGCACCTGCTCATGTAGTATACATTGCAGCCAATCATCTTTCACAACCCTCAACTGTTGGTGATGGTGAACCAACCCCACTTGCCGACACAATGGCACATGTCCCCTCAAGCATTGTGAGTCAAGCTAATCCAAATCTAGAAGGCGGTAGCGTGTAGCTCCATTCTGCCGCTCCTACTATCTAACCTCATCTTGCGATCATCCGTCGCAAAGTCATCGATCAGCGGATACTGCATCAACCTCGCTCGTTTCTGCTCTCGCTACCAGTTTTGTGACCGAAGCGGACCTTCCAAGGCTGTCGCAATCATCATGCGACCGATGGAAGCACACCATACTCAGCCAAACTGCCACGGATAGCAAGTTACGAAATCGACTCCATGTCCCGAAATGGTACTTCACGGAATCTGGTCCCTATCAAGGGACCGCAATGGTCCAATTTACGACAGTTCAGTCGGTCTAGCCTCGATGTTCCTATAAGCGAATCTCCAATGTCCCCTCAGAGTGTATCCACCCACTCTACCGTCAGGGAGCATAAGCGTTCCAAGCTGGAGCGTCGCTGTACCGTCACGGTAAACGAGGGGTACTCTAGAGATGAGGTTCTTGTTAATTTTGATCTTGTTGGCGTCGACTTCAAACCCGGGGCCCTCATGTCTATTGTGGTTGTCAAGGACGAGACAAGAAAAGCCTCCTCGGTCGTGGGCGGTGCTGGCAGCAGCAAGCAGGGACACGATGCCAATGGCTGCTCTAAAGGAACGTCAGCCGGTTCCAGTGGTGACGGCGCCTGTTGCAGATATGTCTTCTTTGCGAAGGACATGCCACAGGAGATGAAGGCACGAATGCCGGACGTTGAAGTCTATGTGGTCAAGCATATTGCGGATGCATTTGGTATGAAGAAGGGTTCACAGGTGCTCCTGACACAGGTAAGAACGCTGCAGCTTCAGAACGTGGGATGATAATTAATCTCGCGTTTAGCTTGACCCCGACAATTTAAACACGGCAGCCTCTCACGTCGAGTTATCTTTCAAGGATCAATACCTCTCGCGATCTGATATATGGAGAATGACCGTTGGGGAGTTGACAGAAAGAACCGTCTACAAGGGTCAATCTCTCTTATTCATGGGAACGATCAAGGCTCAAATCACTGCCATCTATGTCAATGGCCGCAAGACCCATTCTGGCTTCTTCACGCGCGACACACGGCCCATCTTTCGAAGCGAATCAGCAAGATATGTCCTGTTTATTCAAATGTCCCGTGAGATGTGGGAGTTTGACTCAGAGAGCTCTGGCGAGATCATGTTCAACAAGGTTGTTAACGGCTTCCTTCCGGCCCTATTCAAGAGGTGGGCTATGTTAAAGGCAAAGCATCTAGTCAGCATTGTGCTGTTCTCCCGTGTTGAGTACGACACGGGGTTGACGGCCGAATTCGAAAACATTGAAGGTGACTACTACTCGGGCGTCCAGCCTAGTGGGAATCGACGCCCCTTCAAGGACTTTTATCGTGTTGTGGTGAGCGAGATGAGTAGCGGTGAATGGACCAAGATTCTGCACCAGCTCAAAAAGGAGTTCAACTTCTTCAGACGAGACATAAGTCTTCACCACCACGGCCTCATCTCAAAGGCCGAGGTGGAGGGCCGAGGGTCGATTCCGAAAGATACCCCTGATATCCGGGTCAAAGCAGAGCCAACCTTCTCCATGTTTGGAAACTTCCTCGAGGCTATAAACCTTGCTTCTTTGCAGTTCGCCAACGACTATATCGATAGGGATCTTGCCAGAACAGGCATCTCTATCACTGTCATTAGCCCGGGTCCGGGTGTTTTTGAGGTGGATTACGAAACTCTAAGGAGAACCACGGAAGCACTGGTTGGTAATGGCATTGGCATCGACCTCATATGTATGCCCAAGATGCCCTTGCATTCGGTACCCCTGTTCAAGTACCGCAACCCGCAGTACTTTGAGGACCATGGCCATCGTCGCCATAACTCATCTACCCTTTCTAGATCGTTCCAAAGTCGCGATAGTACTCCGAACCATCCTACACCACTCGTCGGAAGCTACCAATCTCTTGGCGAATCCTTCTCACCCTCCAAAAGCAGTGGTCTCAGCCGTCGTCCAGACCCTATTAGTTCAATGGCGACAAGTGATGAATGGTGCTACGCCCTGCCACAATGGCTTCACGTTTCGTTCTGGACCGGTGCCTCCGACGAAGCTCTGTCGTATGAGGGTGTCGCTCTTTCGGTCTCCAACAAGGTTGAGCAGGACGATGAGAATGAATTCAACATACGATGTCGCATGTACGACCTGCAAATGAGGAGTGTGCTTGAAACCAATGAGATTGAAACAACGCCTCTCCAGGTCGACAATAACTTCCCGGCCAATATAACTGAGCCTCCTTCATCTCAAAAATTCAGAAACACTGGCATTAATGATGTGGTGTACATTCCTAACAAACGTCCTCCCGATGCCCTCTTCGATTATGTCTATGGCTTCCAGCGGTTCGTGCCGGATAGGCTTGCCAGACCAGGAGAGAAATCGTTATGGAAGCAGCTGCAAGAGTTCGACGATTCAAAAGCAAAGATCTCGAGCCGCCGGCGGGATCGTCATAATTCCAGGCATTTGAGAGAGTTGGATGAGTTGACGCGAAGGCAATTGGCAGAAGATTCAGGCCTATACGGTACATCACTCCCCGAGAAAAGAGCCACAGTCCTCGGCTCAGCTGCTAGGAAACTGTCGATGAACATGGCTGAATCGGATAAACCATCACCCTTGTCGATCAAGAAGACGCCAGAGTTGACGCCCAAGACACCGAGGCCTGCCCCAGCTACACCCAAGCAGCCCAAACTCATGCGTCAGATCAGTCTGGGTCACAGAGGTTTTGGCGTAGCCGCCCCGAAGGCAGCCATTGCGGAGATCAAGGCAGAGACGGTCAGTGCCTCTCGGATCACTCCTGTAGACCGTAACAAGCAGTCACCTGCCTCTCAACTTGCTTCTGAACTCAGGCCCAGTTCACCCCAGACCATCGCTAGCCAGTCATCTTCGATCCCTACTCGCAAATTTCGACCGGATGCCTCAGATACCATCGTCGAGGAGATGTCAGCAACGCCGAGCATACCGATTATTAAGAGGACCAACTCGGGCATTCTAGATGCCGCGGCGATGCAACTGAGGTCCGCGTCTATTGTCCCATCGCCCTTCAATCTTCGACATCAGAAGCCGGGTGAAGATCACGAGGCGAGATACTCGGAGGCTCTTCGTGTTGAGGATGCTCAAAAAGTATATACCAACAAACTGCGAGCTGGCGTTGTGCCAGAACTTCCGGCTACGCTCTCTCCAACAACGGCCATCACTCCTTGGCTGACACTACTCAACCCATCTAATCCCGAAAGCCACAAGATTGACGACAGCATCCTCTACAGCAGATGGCAGCATGTCTTTCCCACTACATCCCAGATGAAGGTGCAGAAGTGGAAAGCACTGTGCTGTCCTGCCTCGGTGCCTCTGACGACCGAATATTTCCCTACCAAGACCCAGTTCGATACTGAGTATCACAGGCACCCTTACACAATTGAACAGGATGCAGATGATGACGAGGTAGCCGAGGAACCCAAGTCGCGCCAGCAGTTTATCGAGGAACTGATTGGCTTGCGCTTCTCCCAGGGCTTCCAGGTTGTCGTAGGCCCCGCGATCGCTCGGACTTTTGGCCAAAAGGTGGTCAAGACTGGAGATATTTTCTCCAGGAACCGGCCTCTGGAAGACGGGACAAGCATCTTCATGTCTGTGGGAAATACCATTCATCAGCTCTCGTGCGTGAACGGCACCGAAGTTGAGGTTAACATCTTCATGCGCAAGCCCACAGACTCATCCTTTAGCCCATCGAGCTATTCGTCCATCTACAGGCCAGCCATCAGAACACTTCTCGACGATGCCTATGAGCCACGTGAGATCGACATTTTGGCACCTCGACCGGACCGCAACTGGAACATGATTGACTCTTATATAGCGGGCCATCATGATGAGATGACTGAAAGTATTCGGTTCTGGCGAGCTCGCTTTGTTCTCATCCCCGTCCATACTAAGAGTGCGCCGGCGGCGAGAGTACAGAACGGAGACAACCCTGAGGAGGTCCGCATTGAAGGTATCAAGCGTCTTGCACAGTCATGGCAAAGGCATCGCTACATTCCCCCAGCGGATCGTCGCTTTCATGCTGTCGGACTCCGCCACAAACGTGATCCCAACCCTCTCGACATCATTTACAAGACTGAGGACCCATCACTTGTGATTGCGGCTGAGCTGGAGACCCTGCCCTTACTCGAAGGCGCTGAAGGAGCCAATCGCAAGGGCCAACTGGTAACAAGCAAGGAACGCTTCAGAAAGTCCAACCTCAACCTGGCAGCACTGGCCGACGCCATGCAACAGCCTGTAGAGAACGGAGGTGTCCGTCTTCAGAACCGAAGGTGGCATCTTCGTCTTCATTACGCTTGCTTTATCGGGTCCGACATGACGACATGGTTATTGGATAACTTTGAGGATCTTGAGACTCGAGAGGATGCAGAGGCTTTAGGCAACGCCCTGATGGTCCCTGATGATCCGAAATCGGCAAAGAACGAAAAGGAAAAGGGCCTATTTGTCCATGTCGAGAAGAGACATCGTTTCCGTGATGGTAACTACTTTTACCAAATTGCCAGCGAGTTTGCCAAACCACATCCCGGGTGGTTCAATTCCAGACGAGCTGGTGTTCCTCCAACACCAGTGCTGGAACCTTCGAGCAAGGACTCCCCCAGACCTCACATGACGCGCCCGACATCTATCAGCGAAGATGGCTCCCCAGCGTCGACGTCAACCACGCCGACTGTCCCCCTGGCGCATAATGGTAAGCGACCCAAGGTCGTGCTCAGTAAAGTCATCAAATACGACATCGACCATCGTAAGCGATCCTACAGGCCTGAGCGAATCGACCTGCATTATGATCGTCTGCACAACCCAGACAGCTGTTACCACATCCGCATCGATTGGATGAACGCGACGACAAAGTTGGTCGAGGACGCTGTTGAAGGGTGGGCCAGGGAGGCAAGCCAGTATGGTCTACGCCTTGTCGAGGTCCCTATCAAGGAAGCCTGCGCCATCACCGAGACAAACCCCTTCCGTCAGACGTTGCGGGTCAAGTTGGCTGCACCGCCTCCGGACCAGAAACCAGAGACTTATCTTGACCCAAACTCTCTCGGTCCTCAGACTGCCCCCATCAAGCACTTTTACCAGACTGCCATTCTCAAAAAGTTTGACTTTGTCCTTGATTGTGAAGCAGCATCCAACTTCCCCAGTAACGTCGATGTCAGTTACTCATGGGGCAAACCCGACTTCAAGTACACGCAATACATTCACCGCAGCGGCACGCTCCTGGCCGAGATCACCGACGAGGGCGATTTCTTGCTGCTGGCGAATCGCCTCTACAGCAACCGCCCGATGAACCCTCGCGAAAAAGATCTCCGTTCCAGCAACGCTCAAGACCCGCCTTCACTGAACGACCGAACAGGTCGCCTATCAACTTTTGGCACATTCTCTACCTATAACGGTGGCATCACAGAGTCGGCGAGTGTGTCGTCTCCCATGATAAAGCCAACCCACTACTATCACTCCCCCGCCCTTAAGCCCGTCGACCAGGCTGCCAAGTCCCAGGCACCTTCGACCCCTGACCCCGAGTTCTTCAAGACCGAACTCGAGATGTTCTGCAGGGACGCCGAGGGCCTGGAGGCGTTCTATAAGGAGACGCTTGAGAAGGGCAAGGGGGTACAGGGCACACCCGCGACGGCTATCGCTCCTACGACGCTCGAACCGGTACCCGAAGCCAGCATTCCTACTCTTGGTCTGCCTCCTGGTGTACTCGGAAACAGTGAGACCATGCCGGCGAAGCGTCTGAATAGCCCAATGTCGTTCTTGCGTAGGAGTAGCGTCCAGTATGATGGTTTATCAGGTCTGACTGGTAAACAATAACTCAACTCAAGGTGCACATAATGATAATATATAGCGAGGAATAAAGCATTGGGTTTTGGTCTATTACCTGCACTCTCAAACATGAATACACTGTGTGGTATTTGCTTTGATATTGTCAAGAGAATGACCGTTTATGATAGACCATGTATCAAGATAATACATAGTTATGAACAAATGAGATGCCATGGTATTATATGGCAATTGTATCCTGTACTCCTTACATATCCCCCAAAACAGAAACAACAACAAAACACCAGCCTAGGCTTTAAATCAGAGTGCGATCCATTATTTATACACGGCTTCTACCGATAGCTGGAAGGGCAAAGGACGGAGGATGGTTGCTGAGTCGAAACCACTTTCAACCGGAGAGATCACTGTCGGTGGGATACCCTATCTTCTCGTTAGCAAGCAGAAATGGATGCAGACAGAATGTTGGTACTTACAGAATGAGCAAACCGCGATAATAGCATAGAGGCAAATAAGCAAGAATCCCTCTAGCCAATGACTCTTTCCATCGGCAATCAGATAGTTGGTGAGCAAGACTGCAACAAACATGACTGCAACCTGGAAGAGGTCGAAGCTCAGGTTCATGTCTTCATTGCCCATTCCCCATCCAATGATGACGAGAAGCGGGATCAGAAACAGCGCGACTTGCATACTGGAACCGACAGCAACACCAATGGCTAGGTCCATCTTGTCTTTGATAGCCACCGTCACGGCAGTTGCGTGCTCGGCTGCGTTGCCCACAATAGGCAGAAGAATTAGACCAACAAACTCCTCTGAAACACCGCCGGATTCCGTGACAGCATCAATCGAATCGACCATGAACTCGGCACAGAGAGCGATAAAGACCGTTGAGATTGTCAAGGTAGCAATAGCCACCAGAAAGTGCAATTGCGGCTCTTCTTCCTCGTCTTCCTGCTCCTGCAAAAGTCGTGGGTTCATGAGCATCTTAGACAATCGCTCATTCTCCTCTGAATTCGTCATGCCTCCGCCAATTAGAGCGCCAGGATGAACCAGACCCTGACGAATGGCACCAGAGCCGATGCTACCACGAGACCAGGGCTTGGCTGCAACTTTCTGGCTTTCTTCACTAAAGATGGACTGGTGAGTCTTGAGTTGGAAGATAAGGTATGCGGCATAGACGATGAGAAGGATGACGGATGTTCCTCGTGAGAGCTCTGCAACAGACTTGGTTGGTGTTTCGCTGGCATAGTCGAAGACAGTGGGAACGATTACTGAGGCGACTGCAAGAGCAAGGAGAGATGCGGCCGTCTGAGCGACTGTGACGTTGAAGTACTGTTGCTGTCTCCTCAATCCACCAAAGAAGAAGCAGAATCCCATGACGAGCAGCAGGTTTGATAGGATAGATCCGATCAGTGACGTCTGTACGATAGGGACCTTGCCATCTATCAAGGCGATAATGGCAACAATCAACTCTACCGCATTTCCAAACGTTGCATTGATCAATCCGCCTAGGACTTCTCCAGTTCGAAGGGCGATCTCTTCGGTCGCAAAACTCAGGATGGCGGCAAGTGGGATGATGGCGATGAAGTTGACGACGAAGACAGCGATACGGTTGACGCTGTGGACATAGTTGAGGGCGATACCGACAGGGGCAGCAATGAGTAGAACGTTTATCCAAGAGTTGAGAAAGGTGCGCTGCAACTGATTTCGTACTGTGAAAGGCTCCTTGGGTTGCACGTTGCGGAAGAGTCCCTTTTGCTCTTCTTTCTTGGATCTCTCGTTTTTGTTAATATCGGTGTCAGATGTCGTCGTGTTGCGGCCGTTTTCAAGGTCCTCGTGTCTCCTGTTGCGAATAGTACTTTCACCACCCCCTTGACCGAGCGATCTCTGTGAAAAAGCAGTATCTTCATGTCCGACGTTGTGGTGATTCATCTCGTTGTTGGTGAAATTTCCGTCACGGCTCCGCCTGGTGTCTGTCATGGTCTCTGCATTCGACCACTCTCTGGTTGCTGGGCTCCGGCCGGGTTCGGTACTTGCGTGTGTCAATTTCTCACCGACAGAATCTTGTCGTTGTTCTTCGAGACCACCGGATTCTGAGAAGGCTCTAGGAGGACGATTCCACGCGACGTGTCGAAAGGGGTTCCAGGATTGATCAGAACTCGTTCTGCTCAGACTATGCGCCTGGCGCTTGAGGCTGAAGTGATTGACTATACGAGCAAAGGTCAGTTATTCATCGGCGTCGTTGATCCAGTTGAAGTGGAATGTGGTAAAGTCAAGCCCGAAAAGAAGAAGAAAGGAAGGGGAAAAGAACATACATGAAGCCATTGCCAAGCAAGTCACGATGGATCTGTAAGGCAAGGAAAAGGCTGCCGAGTAAGGGTATCGTTGCCAAGGACGAGAAAAAGCTTGAGTCAGTGGAGATGTTTATGCAGGAGCGGGCGACGTTCTATCCTAAGTACTAACTAGGTACGACCCTTTCAGGCCTCCCTCACTCCTTCCTGGTTTACAGTACTGATTCAAGCGGTAATTGCCTTGTCTACCTAGTCGCAGAGCAGGCTTAGTTGGTGCAACTACAAGTATTCTTGCTTTCCAGGCTCAGTCTAGCCAATTATTGGGAAGGGGGATACGTCAAGCCCGGCAATTCGGCGCCGGGTGGCAGCGTAATGTAACTGAGCAACAGCGTAATGAACAACCCGGTTCTCTGTACACGTAGCAGGAAAAGGGCTTGGACCTTACCAAGTGGGGCAGCAACGGACTGGAAAGAAAATGAGGCCTCTTTTGGAGTTGGGCCCCATTGATTAATTACGTTGCGCGGTAGTGTCGTTGGTAGTAGCGTCGAGTCTCCTGATGCCGTTTACTGTTTATTTTCAGCGGGCATCAACAATTCGCAAGTGTTGTCGGCCATCCATGCTTTCTCAGTGACATTTGTCTGGCTCCACCATAGATTCATTCCATCATCATATGCCCTGTTGATATCGGGTTTGTTGCAAAAACTTGGCCGTTGACTCGTGTCAAGAAACTCCAATGTGAAAATCATGATTTGCGTTGTTTGATGCCAAGACGGGCGCGAGATGCCGAGAGATCTGCTCCGTGACGTCTTGGCGATCCAAGCTTGGCTGCCCTCGCCCAATCAGAGTAATCTCATCCCAGAACCCAATCCCGAACTTATTCCCGCTTCCGTATAGCTCGAACGTCTCTGGCCATTCCATCCGTCATCGAGCAGCCTTCATTCGCTCACGTCCATCTCATCTCAGTACCATTATGCTGTAATCGCTGCCAGGCGCCCACAATTCACTCCGAACATGTCATCGATCACTTAAGCTTAATGAGGTTTCTTCTTTTCAACTTAAACTCCCGTAGCTATGAATGTCTGTAATGTTGACTTTGTTTTCGAAAAGAAAAATGGGCGAGCTGAAGGAATATGAGCTCAGGTATCATGAAAATAAAAAAGAAAGGCATGCGTTGCCCATGCTCCCAAACGCCATCTTCTCGTGTCCCTTTTCCCTATTATCAAGCTCTAACATTGAGGCTCAGCACCCTCGCCGCCGTCTGTGCGACGTTATGAGCCCTCCCACCCTGAGCTTCGGAGCCTGCGACTCCCCTTGCCACAATGACTGCGCCGATAAAACCCATGCTATGTAGAGATTTGCCAATCCCAGATCAACCTCATGCCGTATTGTACAAGCTTCCAAAGAGAAATCCGTCCCGTCTATGCTTCAAATGCCCCCATACCAGATTCTTTGCGCCACTATTCTTTGCCAAATTGCAAAATCGTCAAATCCAGTCCCCATCAGCGTCAGCTTCAACAGACTTCTCTGTGCTCTCCCTGTTCTTGCGAGGACGCCCTCGCTTTCGAGGTTGCGAGTTGGATCGTGCTCTCTTCTTGCGACCCCCGGGAGTATGATTGCCCTTCCTCTTGCGCCCTCTATCAGGCTGCGCATCCTCATCTTCGTCTTCGTCTGCACTGGGGGTAGCTGGATCGTCCAATCCCATCTGCCCCTCACCATCGTCCGCCACTTTGAACTCCTTGTCTACGTTGAGCAGCTCGACGAATGCGCTGCATTTCTGAATCATCTTTTCCTGATTCTCAAGCCCATTCATATGAGACGACTGTTCGTCCCAAAACTTGTCGCCATGAATACCTTGTACTTTGACTGGGACCTTGTTCAAATCTTTGGTTAGTGCCTTCGCCTTGCTGTCGTGACGATTCGTGCCCATGTTGTAGAGTCGACGAAGATATGTTCTCGCTTCCCACATCGACAGCAGGATGATTGATGCTGTTGCTAGCTGGCGAAACCGTTTGGGTTCAACCGTGATCTTGATTGATGATGCATGAGCTTCAGTGGGCTGTTCGCCCAAGTTCGTTGTTGGCCCGTCGCTCATGCCAACATCCATAGCCATTGCCGGGATGGATTCCGCAACAGGAGCTTGCTCGGCGTCAAGCCTGACGTTGAACAGCTCTGACTCAATGGCCTGGGCGACGGTGGCTCCGGTTCCAGTAACAAGTTTCTCTATCGCATGCACCGTGGTCTGAAGCTCGCCAATCGCTTGGTACTCAAAGTATGCCAGGTTTTCGACGATGAACCTTGCTAGGCCCATATGATACGGGATATCCCCAGAAACATCCAGCTTTGCCAGGTCGAAGTCCAACTGCCCACAGAGCTTGTTAAAGAATCGTTGTCGGTTCTTCATTTTGCTGATCTTCAAAACTTCCATCAGGAAATGCAGCTTAGACTGAAACGGGTTGGTTGTCGCACCACGTATGTCACCTACAACGTCTCGCTGATAGATGAATGCAGACTGGACAGCTTTGGTGTACTCCCGTTCGAGAACTGTCTCGTGTTTGTCATGAAGTGAACGATGTTCGGAGAAAGCAAGTTCAGCAATCTTTCTGTTCGTCGAAGTTTCCAGTGTGATGAGCGTGACAAACGTCTCCTTAGGGTGAACAAGACCTTGGCGGTTGATGCTGCCCAGTACTTCCATAGCAAGGAAAGCGTGCTCGTCCTGGCTAGCGAGCGAGATACGCGTGATGTGTTTTAGGAAGCGTTGGGTCGTTGCACTGGAGACGTCGTCATAGCTTGTTCCACCCATCACAGTAAGCTCCTTCTTCTTGCCCGTGCCATTGCCTTCAGCGCCTGTCTCAGACCGCTTCTCCTCGGTAAAAAGAAACTCTTTGAACGACCTCAGGATCATCATGCAGAGCGTAGGCTCCTGCTCTGAAAAGGTCTCTTGGAACATGGTATACACGTTCTTGACAACGTAGTTGCGCGGATGGGCCTGGCACACCAAACCGATAGCCTCCAGTGCCCCCTTTCGAGCTTCCAACGGCTGCGAAGGTGAAGTGAAAGAAATCAGTGAGTCGATGAGCAGTCTCGGGACTGAGTCTCCTTTCCATTTCGGATCTTTCTTCTTGAACAAGGCGATGTGTTGATCCAGGTCGCAATGTTTAGCCACAGTGCCCATGACAAGAGTATACGTCGTGAAGAGAGTCAGCTTGTTTCCCTCCAGCTTCTGAGCCCTCGCCCGCTGGATGGCATCAAGAGCTGATGCTACACAGTTCGCCAGAGGTTCATAGCTGTTAAGAAGTCCGCAGACGACCTTGACTGCAGCGATGAGGTCATCGGCCATCGCTCGTGGGATCCTGCCGATTGCCCTGAGGAGCATCTTGCGAATGTCGAACAAGAAGTCTTTGTGGACGGTTGAGAGTATGGGTAGGACTCGCTGATAAATGATTGTAACGGCCCGGAACGCAGCTAACTCTTCAGAGCTGGAGAAACTGGCAAGGTGGGGCATGAGGAGACGAATCTGCTCAAAGTTAAAGAGATTTGGGTCGGCTTTGGCAAAGATCGTGAGAACCTGCAGAGCATCACGGCCAGAGGGAGCAGTAGAGTCTTCAGGACTGGGGCTATCAATGAGGCTGAACATGCTCGCCACGAGCTTTGAACAAACGTGGAAAGGTCCGTCGAGTGTTTTGTCTTTCGGTTTGAGGATGGCCCGGAAAACTCTGTCCAGGATTTCAGAGACCATTCCAGATCTGACCGTCTGAATTACCAGAGATACATGCTCGGTGAGCGACGTTTGGTAGACGGCTGTTCCGTCGTCGCGATAGAACGGGTTGAACCATACTTCCTCGATCATCTGTCGGGCGAGGTCGCGGACACTTTCGTCTGGATCTTGGACACGACGCAAAAGTCCACCGGCAATGGCGGTGCGGAGTGCTGCTTTCTGATTGCGCAAGTAGATGTCACGGGCCAGCCTCATGGCACGTTTTCTCACGCCCACGCCGGTGTCCTGGAAACGATCAATGATGTGAGGTGTCAGTGACGTTTCCAGATCGGGTCGCATGCTTATACAGTTTCCTAAGAGGCCAAGAGCGGAGTCGCGGACTTGTGGCGATGAGTCGGAGGCGCATTCCAAGATAAGCTGGATCACACTAGAATCGCCGTCGAGGATGGATGGATCTGTCTCCAACATCTGATTGACACTTTTCAGACTCTTGCTGCGAACCGTTGCTTGATCGCTAGCCATGGATCCAAGTAAAATGTTGAGGATTTTGTTGAAAGA
The DNA here is from genome assembly GCA_013623535.1 of Fusarium penzigii. Classification (NCBI taxonomy): domain Eukaryota; kingdom Fungi; phylum Ascomycota; class Sordariomycetes; order Hypocreales; family Nectriaceae; genus Fusarium; species Fusarium penzigii. The sequence goes on from JABFFC010000072.1 coordinate 294,666, forward strand.
TTCGCAAAGGGGCGAGCGCAACAAGATGATCAGGTAGGCAAGCTTGGCCTGGCTTGCTGAAACAGCTGCAAAGGAGTATGCGTTAACAAGCCAATTGCGGTCCTCGCTCATCATTCGCAGTCGGTAGGCGAGGCGACCGAGCTCTTCATCTCGCTCTTCGTCCCCTTCCTGATAAGAGTCGTAGCCACTGTGCACTTGTGAGGCCCAATCTATGACAAGGAAGGATATAGCATTAGACAAATAGGGGTCATCCTTTGACCGGCTCTGGAGATGCTCCAGCGTGGTACGGTATGGTCCCACCCAGGCAACAATCTGTTCGATACGGCATTTTTGCTCGAGAGCGTGATGGGCGAGATCTGCCAGGCTCTGTGACAGCTCTTCGGCGCCGCTTCCCTCAGAGGAGCTTGCAAGCTTCTTGACCTGTGACCGAAGGCGGGAGATGGCAGCGCTTAGACCGCCTAGCAATTCCAGGGCCATGTTCTTGATCGGTGCAGCCGTCTTGGGGGCTTCAAAGAGCTGCACCATCATAAACATGAGCAAACGAAGAAGGAGCTCAGCGGAAGGCCAGTCTGGAGAGTCTAAACATCTTGTGAAATCGTCCACGAACAGCTCAAGAAGGTTACGATAGGGGCTGTCGCCGGTCTTGGTGGAAGTCATCGCTCTCTTGACCATGAAGTTAATCACATAGCTTGCATTTCGCGTGGCGGCGTCCATCAAAGGAGCAACAGACGTCTCCAGATCTCTGATAGCAACGGCATGCTGCATTGCACCCTGATCCTCGGTTCTGATGGATGATACGAAACGCTTATTGGTCTTAGCTAGATCATCTGCGTCAGGATCTTCGGCATCTTCCCCGTTGATATTGTTCATCATGTTGCTACGGTTATGCTCTTTACTGTTGTCGACTTGCCCCGAACTAGCTTGGACGAGCCGCATGATGAGCGCCGAGACGGGCTGTATGCTTTCGCCATCGGCAAGCTTGAATTGCCGAGCACTTCTCTCACTCACTGGCAGTTTCTCGAGAGATGTGAGGATCTCATCAATGATGCCTTGTCGCTGCATTGGTTTGACCAAGAAAATCTGGCAGAGCATATCCATAGCGACGGAGCGAATTCCATCAAATTTCTGAATGCCAACGACCGAATCCTTGTCGTAATTCGCGTTCTCTACGAAAATGAGACGAGACGCAGTAAACTCGAGGGAGTTGATGACTGTATCAGAGAATTCAATTTTGGTGATAAGTTCCGCAAGCAAAGCGAAAACTTTCTGGAAACACAAAAAGATGCTGGCGATTGGCTTTTTGTTCTTGGAAAGAAGCTTGAAGAGAGTCGACGAAGACCCAGATGAACGAAGCTCAACCAAAGGCATTACAATATCTTCAATGACAATCTTCAACAAGTCGACGCTTCTTGAGATGATGGTTTCTGAATAGAGCTGCTTGTCTTCTCTACCGCCTGACATAATGCGAAGACACGTTCTCGCGGACTTGAGTGTAGTATCAACCTGCGCGAGCTGCTGAACCCATGAATTGACAGCATCCTCGTCCCAAGAATCGTCGACTCGCACTTCCAAGCTTTCCGATTGTTTCAGGGGCAGTTCGCTTAGCTTGATGATGTGCATCAGGTGCTCGATAGGAACTCGGTCAAAGCACTTTGATCGTATAACCTTTTGAATTGCACCGTGCATCTTTTGCTGTGCCGAAGCGGTCATTGCAACCTCTTGATCTGGGGTAATAATTACGATATGTTCATATCCTGTTTGCATACCAAGAGTTTTGCTGACTGCGCTCTGAACTGAGCGCAAGTACTTCTCAAGAGCATCCAAGGCTGCTTCGCCTTGTTGGCGCTGATCGAGACTCTGGCCAAGTAATTCTTGGCGATCCGAGTATCCGTTCTGGTCAGCTCGTTGAGCGGAAAGATGGTGCAATTGTTCAGGAACCTCTTCGAATTCAAGATATTCGCTTCGATTGATATTCGCCGACGGTAATTCGATGCGGATAGACGATTTGTCCGAGTTTGCGGCTGGTTGGAGCGACTGTGGTGGGTGTGCAGTAATTTGCGATTGTGGGTGCTGTTCTTGAGATGGTAGTTGGAATACCTGTTCATCTAGGACTGGTTGCGCTTGAAAGTGTTGCGCGACCACGTTCTCAGGTTGGGTAAGCTCGCTTACATCAACGTACGTTGACGCATCAAACCGTTTCTTGGATGGAATGGCAACCTCGATTCTAACAGAATTTGACCTTTGCATCTGCGGGTTCTGCAATGGGAGAGGCTGCAGTTGAGAGGACTTGGGTGAGTCGAGCGAAGGCGGATGCTTAGGAGTCGTGTGTCCGGATGGTCGGCCGTTGATTTGCTTGGTGGCCGTCTCGGGAATGTTGGCTTTTGTTGCTTTGAAATAGCTGCCGACTTTATCAAAGACAGTTTTTGTGATTGGAGATAGATCGTCGGCTATACGTTTCCCGTTTGACGAGTTGGACGAAGTCCGCTGGATAGCACAGAGCTTACTGCAGGAAGTTAGCGATGTTGATAGATGTGAGCGAGAGTCAGCCTACTAGTGAGTCCTCTGGCTTGGCTTGATATCCTGGAGGACATAATCCACAGCCTGTTTGACGTTGCGCGGCATCTGGGCCTGATCAAGAGCGTCTCTGTTGAGGCTGTTGAACTCGTGGTTTTGAAACAGATCATTGATTGGCAGGGCAAGAGAGCCTGACCCAAGTGTCGGATCCGGAATGATATCTACTCAGAGTCAGATTAACCCTCATAGCGAGAAGTAGTCAGTTTTTCACGGACCTGAAATGAAGGGGATGGTGGATGTTTGTGGTGAGAAAGGAAGCGACTCTTGAAGCGTGAACGGGCGCGTGATGGAGGGAGTTTGCGGATTCAGAGAGCCTTGATGGGCAAACAGCCCATTCTGGCGACTTCCATCGCTACTGGGCTGCATTTTGTCCATTATCGCACGTTTGGGAAGGACCGTTCATCATAGACTTCCGGTGAAGGTAGCGAACGAGAGGCGCATTTGGGGTTGGAGGGTGGTTCGGCTTTTCGCAGATGAAATGATCAAAGAAAGGTTGTTGCTAGGAGATTGGTCGGGCGTTTCGAAGAGAATTTTGTTATGGTCGCGTGCTATTCATTTGGAGATAAGATGAACAAAGAAAAGGTTGCCTTAGCACATGGTCGTTCTTTGTTTGGATGTTCAAAGATGGAAGGTATCTTGAACAAACAAACGGGTAAGGTTGTTGGATCCTGGGGAAGTCACAGCCTCGCGGGCCTTCCTTGAGCGCTGATTGACAGGCCTATAGTCTGTGCGCCAGGCACTTCTCCAGTCGGCGTTTATTCCGGACCTGGACTCTCTGCCTTGTTCTTCCTGAAAGACGGTTTTTCCGGTGGTCCCGTCTCCCCCCCAGTGCAAGTTTCAATCCTGGCCTATGGCGAGCATTCCGTTTTATTTTTTTAGCCCAAGAATTTCGTTTGTTCATTCTTCCCCAATTGAAGCACAACTTACTTGCCAACCCGATTCGAAATCAACCATGGCTGCGATTGGAACCCTCGTATTCTGCACCGATTGCGGTAACCTACTTCCTGCTACCAAAGGCACACAGCGAAATGTTTTGCGATGCGAATGTTGCGGTGCAGAGAATCGCGGTTTGTCTCTCCCAATTTGAAGTATTGTCTTTGCAGCATTTTCTTTCTAACTCGGACTCATGCAGATACCGGCTCCAAGGTCGTCGTCACGCAAACGAAACCTGCCGATTTCCCCTCGTTTCTGAGGCAGAAGCTGCAGTCGACCGTTCAAGCTGTTGAGAAACACAAGGTCAACACCGAAAGCACAGTCAACGAGACATGCCCTGAGTGCGGTCGCGAAGAGGTCAAATATACATCAGTGCAATTGCGTGGTGCCGATGAGGGTTCTACCATGATTTACAACTGTGAATGTGGTCACTCGTAAGGATTCTGATGAACATCAATATGTTTGGCTTGGTCTAACAATAACTTTTTAGATGGAACGAAAACAACTAGTTGTGCGGCTCAAGTGTGGCCAAAACGAAAATCCGTAACTCATGCAGTAGCGCTTGCGACCTCCGGAATCAAGGCATATTCAGCGTCTCCACCCTTTTCATACTCGGCGATATCCAGTGCAACAATTACACTCTCACGAACAACCTTCTCCTTATCGTGGAGGAATCGTCGCAAAGTCTCCTCCACACCCTCCTCGTCACCCAAGCTACCAAGAGCCTCGGCGGCCTCGTGACGAACCATGCTAGCTTCCTCGACATTGCTGAGAGCTTCAGTAAGAGCTGGGATGGAAGCTGGGTGCGACAATTGTCCGAAAACAAATGCGATCTCGTGACGGAACAAGGCGGATGAGTCGGCGAAACCCTTGGCAAGCGCAAGCACCGCAGGCTCAGCTGTTGGTAGGTCTGGGGGAGATGCAAGATCACGAAGGGCAAACATGGCACGGTATCGACTGAATAGGGGGGCGCCCGTATCCATCAGCTTGCGGCCGAGCTCCTCCACCTCGAGAGTCTTTTCGGCTTCGGGCATAGGGGGCGCAGGATCGATAGAAGCAAAATCACTAGATCAGTTAGTGGAGGGGCAACCCATTTTGGTTTGAATAGAAGACTTGCCTCTGGCGCAACTTTTCCTTCTTTCGCTCCTCTGAGTTTTCCCATTCAATACGATCAATGGCAATCTCGCACGTCTCGACGATACTGATATCCTCGCCCTTGCGGTCTCTATATTCTTTCAGGATATCCAGGTTGTCCTCCTTGCCCAGGGCGCCTAGCGCTTCGGCGGCTTCATGGCGGCACATAGGATCCTCGTTGAGATCGGCGAGGACTTCTCGGAGGGGCTTGACAGCGGCGTTGTTGGAGGTCTGGCCCAAGCAATAGGCAAGCTCGTGCTTCAAAAGAGCGGAAGGGGAGGAAAACCCGGCAGCAATGGCCTCAATAGCAGCAACCCTTGTGGCATCGTCGTCGGAGGTCGTAGCAACGTGCTTAAGGGAGAAGAGAGCGCGGAATCGAACGGGAAGAGGAGTGACCTCAGAGGTGAGAGACTTTCGAAGACTCTGGACCGTGGCATCGGCCGAGGTAGAGGTTGTGGGGGTATCGGCAGAGGGAGACATCTTTTTTCGGGGTTGTAATGAGAGTATTTGGTTGGGTTAGAATTTGGCAAAGGCAAGGGTCGCTTTGTTCACAATAACTGATGGACTGCGATGCGGGAGACGCCTCAACTCAAAATAAAAATTTACGCGGGGCTACTGGGCCTTATCGTTATCAGTAAAAAATCACCCCGCTATAGATCAGCAGATGTTTTATGCCTGGATACCTCCTTACTAAGTTTAGTACCTAGGTAGTCATACACGACAGCTCGGTCAGTCCGAATCCGTTTTTAGCACCGAGCCTGACTTATCGCTGCTCTTAACGGGCTTGGCACCAGTGCCTGTTCTTGCTCCGTGGGTAGATGCCCAGGGATACCTCATGAGGGAAGGAACAACCGCTTATTATAAAAGTATCTTCGAGGACCGCTTTACTCACTAATGTACATAAATACAGGTCGCCATGGCCTCGGGGATGGGATCACGATAGCCTCCCTCTCCTCACCAAGAGAGTGAGGTGACCCGAAGCCTATAATTCAGGTCATATTACCAATCATGTAGATATGGATGAGCTCTCCCTGAAGAGGCTGATCGGTATTACGCATGTGGACAGGACAGGAAAGTGCAGGTCGAATGGAGAGTCTCAAAGGTGAAGCAGACTTCCCCGTCGAGGGTCTGTTGATCGTCCGAAGAGGTCGTACACGCAGCACCTGTCAAAATTCTGACAAAGTGGACGAGTTTGGGAACAGTGCGGATGATGTCTGGATATTTGACATTGAATCTTATCTATCTAAGGGCTGGTCTTGGCTTCACAAACAAACTCTTCCGAGAATGCCGTTACTGACCCAGGACACCACGAGAAGATGCCAGCCCATCGTCCTGGTAACAAAAGTAGAAGGGCATGTTATCAAAAGAGTTGGGGAGAAAGGATTAGGGAAGAAAAGATTGGAGAAGTGAACAGCCAAACCAACGATGAAAGCAGAAATAGAAGAAATCACGTACCTTCACGTCCGTCTCAAGGCCCTATTCAGGGCCTTCCTGGCCCGCTCAACTCGGTCAAGCGACCTAGCCAGGTCACCCAACAGCCCCCCTTCTATACAGAGGGCTCTATCTGCAGCTTCAGCTGCCGCGAGGGCGGCGGGGCGGGAGACGACACGACCGGATCGAAGCACCGGCCTATGAGATGAACCATATTAGATAGTGCTCAGTAATATTGTGGTGGTGAAGGCAAGTATCAGATGACGCTACACATAGTCCATCATGACAGGAATCTTGGAGGTCTTGATGGGATGATAGATATTCGAGGGTACAATACTCGTGGACTCGCATTGGTGTTGCTGCTGTTGTTGTTGTTGTTGCTGGTGATGGTGGTGGTGATGGTGATCCTGGTGGAAGAAAAGAAAAAAAAGACCAACTTAGACAAGAGTTGGAAAGATTTATAGCAGTGTGACCGGCCAGGCTTTCCCTTGTTCGGAGTCTTCCTTCCACTGTTCGCGATGCAACAGCCATCATGCTGAAGGAGGGAGACATCTCTCCAACGGAGCTATTAAGATTAGTACGTAGGCACGGGAATGAGGTACTACTGCCGGGGGTGAGGAAGTAGGGAATATCATCAATTCGAAGCCAGAAGTGTTGAACTACTCCCTCCGCTTTGCTTCTCGTCACAAATATGGCTTGGACGGTTTCTTGCACAGTAATTGTCTGGTCTATCGCTATTGCCCATATCAAATTACACTCGACTTTTTTTTTGGACCTGACTGTTCCACAAGAAATGGATGAGGAGTCAACAAGAAGACTCTTTATCAGACCTCTTCCCCCACGAATGCTTCCTGTCGTAGCTGCCGAGCAGAAATTGGATCGATAACCTCCCCTGGCAAACGTAAGTGGTAGATGGCATCACCGTTTTGTTTGACGACTGCTTGTAGCTGCTCGTTTTCGATTCGGAGGATTAAATCTGGGTCGGCCTTCTTCCAGGATTCTACCACTTCGTAATTCAGCTCAAAATGCCATGTTCCGCGCCTCGTCAGAGTAGCTTGCTGGCTTGGTCTGTCCCTTTGATAGATGACCGCACACGCCTCTCCTCGCTTACTGTTCCAAAGTATCAATCGTTCGAGCTGCTTCATCTCTTGCGGAAATGCGCTCGCGTCGCTCAAGAACAAAGCAATTTGCCTACTTTGGGATTCTCTTTCGAGGATGGACGCCGTAAGTGTGAGCGATCGTAATTTGTGGCAGCAATGAGTTGACTGCAAAGAGTCCAAAAATTGTCGGGCATCAACCATGAAGGAGATTGAGAGATGTTTGAGGTCGCAGCTCCTCAAGACCAGTGCTCTGACTAGCTCGGCACCTGCCGTCATGTTATCATCGATAACCTGCTCGAACAACGGATCACGGTGCATTGCCGACACAAGCTCAGAATTGGGATCCTCAAAGATCGAGAGCATCTCGACGTGGCTCGGCAGAGCGTCTTGAATCACGGATGCAAGCTCTGCAAATAAATGATTAGGTCGTCGATCGAACAGTTGGTACCTCAACATACCCTTATCACACGCAATCTTCCAGGTGCGGCGGCAAGCGCGCCATGGCTCGTAGACCATATTTTGTAGCCGAGGAAGTTTCTGCAACAATAGCTTCAGAAATGGCGGTATAATCTGCCGCCGACATTCTCGACGTATGACAAGCCGCGTCACTGCGTGGACCTCCGGGATGCTCTCCGGGAGACTTAAGCATATCGGGGCGAAGAGACGTGACATGGCTTCTGCAGATGGGCTCTCCACCTGCCGGCCATCAATCCAGCCGTGCTTTGGATCATGCCATCTAGCGGAAACCTCTTGTTGCTGGTGCTGCTGCTCAGATTCTCCATCGGTTTGTGTGTCTTGTCCACCGCAATAATTTTGAAACCAGTGCTCCGAGTCGCTAGGTGAGAAGGCGTTGAGCTCTAACACGAAGCGATCTGTCGGGTTCCAAGAACTTAATATAGTAAACAGTTTCTGTATCGCAGCTTTGAAGATGGAGCTATGCTGCGACTTACGTGACCTTGATTCAGGCCACTGACATGAGCGACATGAGTATCGTGGTAGCTCAATATTCAGCCGAATTTGACGAACAAGACCCGCAGTTCGAGTAGTCATATGGCAAAGTCGCTCTAGGCATGGTACCTGTAATTCTAGTCGGTAGAAATTCTGCGGCTCAATGAATGCTTTCCATTCTGAGCAGACAGCCGCGCAGGAGCCGCAAGCCCCCTGACGCAAGACTGCCTCCAGTATTTGTAGCCGAATCTCCGGCGGCAACAAAGCCCAAGAAGAGCCTGACATCGTTGTTAGCCTTCTTGATGATCTACTCGGGTATTTGTGTCAGAGCTAAAAGATACCATCGTCACCTCGTCGGGGAAGGTTACCTGGCGCTGCTCGCCACGTGATCAGCCCCGGCTGAAGATGCACTGGAGGCTTAAAAAGAGGAGAAGGAGAGTTGGTCGCAACCTTATATACTACAAATTTGGGCTCCTAACCCCATGGTGGAGGCGACATCAGCAAGTCGACACTCGAGCGACATTCACAGTATGGAGGCCGAGCATCAGGCGTCGAAATGTCGAGAGTGTCGCCAAAAACAGGGGTAAGGAAAGCCTGAAGCAAGAGCGGCAGTGCTAACTACTAGTAACTTAGTAGGCCTAAAGGCGGGTCGTTTGACTACGTACCTGGGGAGGTTAGAGGTAGTAGGTACCGACTGCATGTAAATACTTGCTGTGTCACGTGAGCATGGCTTCAATGCCTTAAGTACCCACCTACCTTAGGTAATGCTTTGGTGGAAATGTACTATTATATGATTGATGACTTCATTGTACGATCAAACTATTCTCAGTGGTCAATAGCGAATATGCCGTCTCGGATTTCATTGTCTATGCATATCGTATATATACCATTATACCCATTAACCTGCCTAGTCTATCTATTTAAGTAAGTTTTATTTGTTGTTATGATCATCTCCGAACTTCGGATGCGTCACTTCCGCGGCGATTGACACTAGTAGTGCCACTGGAAGCTTGGTAAGCCAACTGGCGAATCATGAAAGCTGATTACCCTACAATCTCGACTTTTGACAGTCAACTTCAACCATATAACTTATCTCTTCTCATCTGTATCTCGAACTGACCTCCCTTATAATTCCCTTTTTTTCCCCATCGTTTCTCCCTATAGAGAAAACCCCTCGACATATTTTTAGTTCGAATCTCTCTGTGGTCCAATCTTTTCAAGGAGCAATCCGCTCAGCTATAGCACTCACTTGCTCCTCATCTGAGATTGCCACACACACCATCTCTCATATCCTTTCAGCAAAACGGTGTCATAAAATGTCGCCGTCACTCGAAGCACCAGAGCCGGTAGAAGACGTTATCGCCAACCCTCTGAAACAGAAACCTCAACTCGTCGCTCCTGAACCTCAGCACTGTCCCGGCCCCGAGTCGCAGACAGCTGGCACAGCAGATTCATGTGCAGGATGTCCCAACCAAGCCATCTGCGCATCAGCGCCAAAGGGTCCGGACCCTGATATTCCCGTCATCTCAGCGCGACTCGAAAATGTCAAGCACAAGATTCTCGTCCTCAGTGGAAAAGGTGGCGTGGGAAAGAGCACTTTCACATCGTTGCTAGCACATGCTTTCGCGACCAACCCGGACAGCAACGTGGGAATCATGGATACCGATATCTGTGGGCCGAGTATCCCCAAAATGATGGGCGTTGAGGGCGAGACAGTGCATGTTAGCGGTGCGGGCTGGTCACCTATCTGGGTCATGGACAATCTTGCAGTCATGAGCATTCAGTTTCTGCTACCGAACCGCGATGACGCCGTCATCTGGCGTGGTCCCAAGAAGAATGGTCTTATTAAGCAGTTTCTCAAGGATGTGGAATGGGGTGATCTCGATTTCCTCCTTGTGGACACACCGCCTGGCACGAGCGACGAACACCTTAGTGTCAATTCATTTCTCAAGGAGAGTGGTATCGATGGTGCGGTAATGGTCACTACTCCCCAAGAAGTATCTCTACTGGATGTACGGAAGGAGATTGATTTTTGCCGTAAGGCCGGTATTCGCGTGCTAGGTCTTGCAGAGAACATGAGCACATTCGTCTGTCCCAAGTGTCAGGGACAGAGCGATATCTTTGCGGCGAGCACGGGTGGTGGTCGCGCGTTAGCTCAAGAGATGGGCATTCCATTCTTGGGATCGGTGCCACTGGACCCAAGAATAGGCATGGCATGTGACTACGGAGAGAGCTACTTCGATTCGTTCCCAGATAGTCCGGCTTGTATTGCCTTCCAGGGGGTCGTCAAGAACCTTGCGAACCAGCTCGGGTTGGAAGCACAGAGTGTCCTGCCAGAGTAGGCAGGCATGCTTTGTTGTCACGCCGGTTACGTATATAATGATATAGTCTCACGTTTGCGCCTTGCGAAAATTGGTTTATCCTCCTGATCTTGTCTTGTGAATCTGGGTTCTAAGGCATAAAGTTCTATGCCGACTTGAGCTTGTCGGGGATCTCCTCCAGATCTTCTGCCGACTCGATGTCAATCACCCGTCCGACCTCGCTTGTGTTACGCATGAGTTCCTTGGCGCCGGCATACAACATCCTGACTTCGGCGTTGCATGTGATTGGAAGATAGTATAATAGGACGTATGGTACGGAGATACGGCCGTCATCCTGCAGATTGGTTGAATATGTCAGTATATGCGACTTTTGATGACAACGTGCATCAGACGCATAGAAATTCGACGAAACTGTGTGGACAGTGGCCTACCGTAGTAAGAGGGTAGCTGAGAAGGATGAAGCGAGGAGCATGGTCTGGAAGGTCATCGGCAACCTCATCGAAAGATTTGTACACAACCTTATCCTCATCTTGTCGAATTTCGTGGGTGTTCTTATCAATCAGATCTGGGCGGACGTTCGTTAGCGTACGAACTGGCTTAGGTACATGGATAGTCGGGTCGAGCAACACGAGCCCGGAGATACACACATACATATAACGGCTTGAGGGTCCTTTGCTCGAGACGTGGTCAGGCGAAACTTGCGGAGGTGGCTCTTGGTCTCGTCCGAGAAGCTGTACAATCGTGATTCGGATGCCTGGTGAAGAGGGGGTTGATTAATGATTCGGGAGGGGAATAATGAAAAAGATGTTTGAGGACATACCATGGTTGGATTTGTATGTGGAGCGAGCGGTTTCAGATAGAGACACCAACAGTATTGCAATATATAGGAGTGTGATTTCAAAGCTCTCGATAGCTACAGATCGGAGTAGCTTGATGTGTACATGTAGAGACTGTGTCGTGGTTGCATGTAGTAATAGTAACGTTAGGTCGCCTGTCGTGAAGTCCACCCCGCTACAGCATCCAATCCCACCCACACCCACTTGCCAGGAATCATCCAAACCCCCCACTTTGTCCCGCCATTTACCAACGAACCCTCTCGTCGACGTCAACGTCATCTACGAGCTCCAAGCTCACTACACTCAACCTCTTCGACCACCAGAGTCAAGTCAAACAGCGAGCTCACCGATTTGACCCCCCCTTCTATTTCTAGGATACACCTTCTTTCTTCTCTCATGTTCTCACGTATCTCACAAATCACAAGGCACTTGTCATCTCCAGTTACGGTAAACTCTCGGCGACTCGGGTTTGGAAGAATCATGGCATCAGCAATGGCAACGGCGGACGAGCGTAACATGCGCACCATCAGTACAGCGGCCTGTTTGATCATCGGTGATGAAGTTCTGGGCGGAAAGGTAGAGAGTTCACGATATGATTGAAGGAGCTGCAGCCGTAAGGGATAATTGTATGCTAACATGTCTGACAGACGATCGATGTGAGTGATTGAGGCAGATGGAACTCCTCAAAAGTCTGCCATGATTGACCATGATGCAGACCAACTCGGCTTATTTTGCGAAATGGTGCTTTGCCCTTGGTATTGTAAGACGACTGTTTTACCCGGCACTCCCACGCGCACCTCCTAATGTCATTTTCAGAGCTTGAAGCGTATTGAGATCATCGAAGATGACGAGAGCGAGATCATTGAGGCTGTCCGCAGAATGAGTGATCGTTATGACTTTATCGTTACCAGGTGAAGTGTTCCCAGCTCAATTTGGGCGAATCGACAACTGACTCAAATCAAGTGGCGGTATTGGACCGACGTGAGTAGCAGGCAATAGCTATGAGCACAACTCATCTACTGACCCAACTTAGACACGACGATATCACCTATCAATCTATCGCCAAGGCATTCAACCTACCTCTGAAGCTCCACCAAGAGACCTATGAGAAGATGAAGCTGCTATCCAAGCCTCGTCCTGGCCAACCCGAGTTTGACTGGGATGTTGACTCGCCCGCAAGGAGAGCCAAGCTTCGCATGGCTGAACTCCCTACGGATGAGTCGAGAGATCTCAAGCAACAGGCTCTCTTCCCTCATGAAGATCTGTGGGTTCCCGTGGCTGTTGTCAACGGCAATGTTCATATCTTGCCCGGCATTCCCCGGCTCTGTAAGTTTGTTCGGTTATGCCTTGTCTAGATTGATTGCGCTGACGGATTAAAGTCACTCGACTTCTGGAGGGGCTGAAGCCCTACATCTTGCCGAGGCTTGCCGACCCTGAGGGCAAAGGAACGCATCGAATTCTTTTCTCTACCCCTCTTCCCGAGAGTGGTGTGGCCGAGTATCTGACGAACCTAGCTGCTAAGGTTGGGCCAAAGGGTGTCAAAGTCGGAAGCTATCCTCGCTGGGGAAAGGAGTCCAACACCGTGACTCTGGTTGGAAAGTACGTCAAGTAAAGCTGTTCATGATTCACACAGGACTAACAAGGATGAAAGGGACCAAGATTATCTGGAAAGCCTTGTGGACGAAGTCGAAAAGGGCATCCAAGGACTTAGAATTTCGGCTGAGGAGGAGAGTGATAATGAGGGTCAGACGACCAAGGAGGTTATTCAGAAGGCGATCGAAGGAGCTGGTGAGCCCACGGCTACGGTGAACACAACAAAAGAACCATGAGCTTGGCCAACGCGTTTGGATATACATAGAATGGCCGAGTGACTGATATGTTGCATCGGAGAACTTTTGCAAATGACTTATAAGAGACTTTTGTTTACCTATGACGAAATATTGGGGCTTCAAGACCACTGACTCGGGGATATGGTAGTATGGTGAAAGGAAACGTGAATTTGGCTACACAATGACTCAAGAGTGGCCTGATCTGAATGACACATGCGTTTGGTTTGGATGGTGTCTAAGTTGTGCTACGTTTCAATGCTTAGTTTGTTGTTGTCACGAGGCAGACCTTGACACGGCTCGATTCAAAGCTACATTTCCTCAAAGGTTGCAAATGGTGTATCGACATGGACAAAAGATGATGCATAATATCCGTCGCTTGTGTAAACATAAACTCAAGCCCAGCAAGATCTCCACTAAAGAGCAAACCACCCCTCCTCCCCTTGAGCTTGGGGAGGTCTGTGCATGTCGAGGTTCTTTGTCCACCAATAATTTGTGGAGGGAACATATGATTGTGAAAGTACTTGGCGGCCGAGCGAGATAAGACGCAAGACGCGAAGTTAAGTCTCATTTCCCATAGCGTAGAAGAGAAAGGGAGGTAAGGAAAATACAGAAGAGAAGGAGACACCACGATGAACCTGAGCATGCAGTAATAGAATAGGATAGTCACGTAATCATACGATTTGAGGGAATCAGAAAAGAAAGGAAAAGAAATAAGTCAAGGGGGACGTGGAAAGGGACGAGATGTGTAGTTTCATCTAGGAGTTGTGTATCTGAGACGTAGTGGCATGATGGACCTGGTAAGGATGCTGCGAATGAATGTGCGAGAGGTCAACACTTTAATTGACTTTTCCTGTCATTTGCTGCATCAGGGGGAGACGAGAGGAAGAGGCGCGGAAGACGAAGAATCTGGGGTACATGTTCCGTCAGTCAGGGGTTAGGTTCGAGGGGAAAGGGAATGAGCAATGAGATAATTTCTACTGAAAGTGTGCACAAGTAGGGGAAATGGATACAGTATTGCAGAGACTAAAGCCAGCTAGGCTATGTAAGTTGCACTAAACAGAAGAGGCAGATGCTTTGATATGATCGGCGTTGAGGCCGGCGTCGCTCGGACCCTGGAGGAGATTGAGGAAACATGGTTAGGTAAAGACGGGCATGTCTCTGTATACTGATGAAGGAATAGATCTGGGTGTTTTTTTTGTGTATCTAAACCCATTTTGTAGTCATTGGAGTCAAACCTCGACGCTGCATCTATGCTGTCTTGTCGTAGGTAGTAGATAGGGTAAATCGAGAATCAAGAGAAGTTTAACTCTTGTGTACAGACGGTACAGTTCTGTTATCTGTGGATGGACCATAAACAGTGGACCACGAGAAAGGGATGTGGAGATGATGAAATACGATAGTGGAACATTTATTTCATTCTAGAAGACGTCGAGAGCTTGTTGAAGATGAGGGGGAGAAAAAAAAAAGGATCAGACAATTTGACCCTCTCTTGATAGTGCCCACAAGTACATTGCGCTATTGCTTGTATGTAGACGGCTGGGCTGTAAGTGAGATGTGAGCATGGAGGTGACCAGAAGGGCATGTTGCATGTATAGTAATGAGATTTTGATGAATGAAGGTATTGATGAGTGTTTGTCTCACTGCAACATGATAGATACTGTGACAGTGGTGATAAAAGAAGTGAAAACAAGGGTCTTGGGGATCCTGGGCCGGTTCCCCATTGCGTCCTCTTACTGGGCCATTTTAACCAGGGATACGGAGGATAACCCACCACGTGATCCACTCCGATCCGGTCTAATCTACTAACCTACCACCTACAGTGGTGCCTACCCACGCCAACAAGAGCCGGTATGCATCAACTGTACTTTTCTTCTTCTCAAAGGTGGAGACATCCCGCAAGCATCATGCCTTCTCTCGGTGCTGGTCCTCGCTAAGCTATCAAAAACACGAGATTCACTACGAGGGAAAAAGGAAAGAAGACATGTTCGTAAGTAATTTGCAAGCAGACATGGCGGACGTTTGCGGTCCTGTAGCCAAACAGAGCCTTTACTATTGCTTGGCTTTTCTTGATATTGTACAGGTACCTGGGTAGACGGGTCGACCCGCCGAGGGTCTAGCGCTACTGCAATTACAGTATCAGTCGTTTATGAAGTTCCATTATCTTGGTGTATTAATTAATAGGTAGTAGGTAAGTTACATGTACGGAGAGACCTAGTGAACTAATCGATATCCAGGGTTCTTATTATATAGCCCTCTGATCCCGGAGTCATGATTGAGAAAAGACAAAGGTTCCTATGACATGTCATAGCTAGTTATTACACTCACCTCATTCTCTTTTCTTCTTCCTGTGGCAATGGAATGGTCAAGTTGCATTAGTATACAGTCGTAGCGTCAAGATAATCACACGTCGATACAAAGTCCACTAACTTTCTTTTGTTACCGACGTTTGGCCATCCATCCCACTCTCGTCGCTACAATATTGAATCCGGAACGACGCAATATATATCCATCGCTTTCATCATGTGTTGCGATGCTGTTTTGTTATTGGCGTGAACACCAGCAGAGTGTGATATTCTGGGCCCAAGTACATCCCACGAAATGAGGCGTTATACCGTTACCATGGAAGCATCGATCTCGTCCAAGCCGTGTCTCATGATGCGACCGATCTATCTACAACAACCCACGCACCTTGAGAGTTAGATATGATGATGTTGCAATATCATGTTTAAATCCTCTCATAACCATGCAGAGCCAATTACCAAGTCATGTTCCTTCCTCTTTCTCTTTCTCTCTCATTTTCTTTTCTTTTTATTTTTCTTTTATTTTACGAGTTAATATATACCAGCTTGATAGCGCAACTGGATGCATACTACGTAGCATGATAATCACATTTCCGCCGTGGGATAACTTGACTAAGATGACCAGGAATGTGTCACGCAGATACGGCTGCGTCTAGAGATCGTAACCTATAGATACCGTTTTCATAAGGCGAGACTGTTTAAGATGGGGGCAGTTCTCTATCTTGACGATCTCTGTCAAAGTCTAGAACATATAAATCATGCTTATCTGAAGAAAGCGTGGGGAAGACAATCAAATGTAGTCGAACCAACAATGGCTTACTTTCTTTTTTCTTTCTGATCCTTCTCAGGATAGTTCCTGACGTGTATCACTCAAGACGTAACTGGAATGCATGTGTGTATCATCGACAAGTGGAAGGAAATATTTTTATATCATCCTTCCGATATAATAAGATAGGCAATATGCTTCTTCATCATCTACCGTGGCGATACAAGATAATATGCATGGGTTAGCGATAAACGGCAATTGCATTAATCTCAAACACTGGACCGACCAAGGAGTCAACTCTTGGAAAAGCGTGGGATGGGCTCATCCAACATCTCTTGTTGCCCCCCCTTTGGCTTCGTTCATAGTCTAACGGCGTTTTAAGTTACTCCCCTATTAGGCTCTACAGCCGATACAAGAAGCAATTGCAACGCAACGCCGGAAGATAGGAAATGACGATCATGGTAGAACTGTAACGAGATTAAGATTCTCATTTCCATCAATGTCGAGTGGGTCGAAAAACACGATCGATCCTAGTAAGGGAAAAAAAAAAAGGGAAATGCGATGTAGTATTGTTGCCTTTTGGACCGAACGTCGGGGCCGTTCCCAGGCTCCTGTTCCTTTGTTTTCTAGCCTGGTTGGCTCGTGAGAGAAAGAATCGCCGTCTTGGCTTGGTTGAACCTGTGCAAGGACGCAAACATCCAGAAGGTCTTTGTCAGGGCTTCACCCAACCAACCAACCAAGACAAGAGCGTTTTCATTCGGTGATGGGCGCAGAGAAATCACATCTGAGCAATTCCCGATATGCTGGTAATGTTCTGGAATTGGATGAACCGAAAGAGAAGACAAGACGGATTCTGATAATCCTTGTCAATCGAAGTTACTAGGCTCATCCCCCCCTTTTTGTTCTTTTGCCCACTCACACAAACTGTTGCTGGCGGTTGTACCAAACACCCCCTTTTCTCCCCTCCTCATTCCCAGTCCCAATAACAATACAAGAATCCGGAAGTCATCTAAATCTGGTAAACGGACATGAGATCGGTGTTAGTCCTTGTTGGAAAGGTATTCTACTGTTGACCTTGGCCATAAAGAGAAGCGCAGTATGAGTTAACATTATATCAAGGAACGTCTTGGACGTCTTGAATCATAATATCATCGGGGAGAGAGAGCAAGGCCCGCGTGGGTCTGGGTAATTAATTACACAACGTTTGAGTAAAAGAGATCGACGGTACCTTGCAAGCACAAACTCGGACCACGACGACGTCAGTACTGTAACAGTAACAGCAACTATCCAGATAGGCTGCTTGCTTCTGAACCCAGTTGGTCTTGGTTGTCTGGCTGATGGAACAGTCATGTCATCATTGCTGTGAAGGGTTTGTCTCATCGTCTAGATGGAAGCCAAGAGATCCTGGGCAAGAAGACGATAGAAACCAAGCCAGACTCGACAAGATCAAGAGATGAAGGCGTCAGTAGAGATTGAATCATACAGATCATACAGATCATGTCAGTACTATCAATTTGTCTCTCATGTTAGGTTAGCTATCAGAAACCCCCACTAGTCACTCGCAAGCATGTCCATTTGAATGAACTCCTCTAAAGGCCATCGCTCTGTACGCTTTCAAATGAGAATCAACTTGGACTTGTCTCTATCATCAGTAGTTTGACTGCAGACAACAGCAGAACGTGATCCTCTTTTCAGCTTGTGGTGCCAGTCACTGAGTGACTTGTCTTGCATCGCATGCAGCTTTCTCGTGGGAAGTCACGGTCATCCAAACAAGCGTGCCCCTATTCCGTTCACTCCCTCCAAGCACTCGAATCCATTGAGCATGGCATGGAGGGGGTGGAGGGTAGGTCGCCTAATAAATGTAATGTACCGTACCCGCCCATATCTCGCCTGTGAACATCCAGTGGAAGTGGAAGACCGGGGATGGCCAAGCCCGCTAACCCGTGCCCATAGCAAGCCCGCCTTAGCAGGCCCCAGCGTCCACTGACAGCCCGAATGGAGGGGCAAAAGAGAGGCCCCTAGGCTAATGCTGTATCCCGGGCGTCGAGAAGCGCCCACGAGACAGACGACGGACAGCAGCAATGTAGACGCCCGAAGCAAACTACTACTTAGAGGAAATCACGTAGCGTGACATGCTGCGACTTGCTACCTACTAGTAATTGAGCAAGTTAGCTGATTAGTGAATCCAAATACTCAGACTCAGGTACATGTATCGTTTCCGTAAACTAGATCCATAGTGCAGTGTCGTTGATGTCGTCGATAAAGCATATCCAAAGTGTTTGCTTGACCTTTTCTTCTTCCTCAAACTCCCAAGCTCTCTCTCTCTCTCCACCTTTTTTCTGTCCAAGAAATCGGATGGGGGTGGGAATCTGAGAGAAAAATGGATGGACTTTGAAAACGTCAATTCAAAGCTTGTGAAGAAAAGCCTAATTAGTAGATGTGCTCACTGGTACCTTACTTCACCTCAAAAAGCTTCCTGCCTCTCCCTCGTTCAAAAAGTAGGCAGGTACCTAAAACCACCCCCTTTCTCCTTCTTTCTTGCTAGCCCCCCTTCCAACACCCCCCCTTTCATCAAGGGCGCTTCCATCTCTCTCTGGCTGTTGCTTAGGTGCCTCGCCATTCTCTTCGTTTTGGCTGGGCGGCTGTCTGCTTGGACCTGTACCTACACTTGCACCTGCACCGGCATCTTCACTTGCATTTGCACATGTGTTTGTACCCTTGAGGTGTGAGTCGGGGGAGAGAGTTGGGACCTTCCAGCCTTTCTTAATCCTGGGTTCCCACCCCCTTGTTCATTCTCCACATTGCAGCCTATTCCTCTTTTGGACACTCTTCCCTTTCTCCCCTTCCCACACACACCACTCACACTCTCGACTGGGAACCACTCTCAGCCTTTTGTTTTTTTCACTTCCTTTTCCGCTGGTCACTCTCATTCCCTCCTTCTTTTTTCCTCCCCACAGTCCAGTCTGGCCCCAGGTAAAGAAAAAAAAAACCCACTGTCCGTTCACTGGTCGCTGCTCCATCCTGGTCAATTCCAAGCCCAGTCCAGCCCAGCCCACTGCTACCTTCTCTAGAAGTTTGATCTTCCAGCGGCTCAGACCATCTGGTTCTCTTTTCTCTCTCTTCCTCCTTTCTACTGCTTCGTCTCTCAACCTCAATCTTCAACTTCGGATTTCTTTATCTGACTCGACATTTGGCTTCACGTCGCCAATAGTCACCTCAAGAAAGTCGCCCCTTTCATCGTCGCCGACTCCTTTTGCCGCTCTTTCCTCCGGGTCTTTGCCTGTCTCCTTTTTTCTTCGCCAGCGATTAATCTTCGCCGCTCGCCCTTGAGACTCAACCGTTATCCCAACGACCGAGTCCTGCTTAGAACGACGAAAAATTGACACATTTCGTCCTCTTTTTGAAGCTCTCGAAATATAGCTTCTCGTAATATTTTCTCATCAAAATGGCCACATCCACAAAGGTACGACTATCGCAATAATCTTTTCCCCCATGGCTATCCCCAAGCGCCTCAATAAATCATCCGTGTTGAAGCATTGCCCAATGCCTTTCACGATCCCATTCATCGCGCCATCATCTCAGTTGCTAATACACCATTCGCCTCTAGTTCATGCGAGAGTACAAGCTCGTCGTTGTTGGTGGTGGTGGTGTCGGTAAATCATGCTTGACCATTCAGTTGATTCAGAGCCATTTCGTAGACGAGTACGATCCTACGATTGAAGGTGAGTGTCATGGTGCCCTTGAGCTAGTCCAATACCCAGTCGCTTGTCCCGCGTATTAACGCCCTGTAGATTCCTATCGAAAGCAATGTGTTATCGATGACGAAGTTGCCCTGCTCGATGTTCTCGATACAGCTGGCCAAGAGGAGTACAGCGCCATGCGAGAGCAGTACATGCGAACCGGCGAGGGCTTCCTACTAGTGTATTCCATCACCTCACGACAGAGCTTCGAAGAAATCACAACTTTCCAGCAGCAAATCTTGCGCGTCAAGGACAAGGATTACTTCCCCATGGTAGTCGTCGGCAACAAGTGCGATTTGGAGGGTGATCGAGACGTTTCCAGACAAGGTACGATGAATAATTCTGGCTTGTGAGTGAGGGTTACTGACATGATGTGCAGAGGGTGAGGCGCTAGCAAGATCTTTCGGTTGCAAATTTATCGAGACATCAGCCAAGTCACGAATCAATGTCGACAAGGCCTTTTACGATATCGTGCGCGAGATCCGAAGATACAACCGAGAGATGCAGGGCTACTCAACCGGTAGCGGTGGAACGTCTGGCGCAAACGGTCCTCCCAAGCCCATGGACATGGACAATGGTGAACAAGAGGCAGGATGCTGTGCCAAGTGTGTGCTCATGTAAGGGAGAAAACATGAAAAAGCAGATGTGGTGAAGGGCGATACACAATTTTTTTTTGAGACCAATGGAACGTGGCAAGATATCGGACGCATAGATACCCTTTTATTGGGCTTGCACTACACGCTTGCGCCTTGCCTTCGAGAGGTGACATAAACGAACGAGATCTAGGAATACAGGGGGGACAGACCAAGACGTTGACTTGCATTAGATGGAGGAGTCGATCCTGACTTGAGTTGCACGCGCAATCTTTCCACCGTCGAAGCGACTTGAGGGACGGACATTGACATGTTCCATCGACAACGACCACCTCTTTTTTGAATTTGCAATGTATCGGCTTGCGAGTAGCCCACTATGGCCTATGAAGCATGATGCATGCATGACCCATTGTTCGTGTTTTGGCGTTCTCACGGAGTGGTCAGCTATGGAGCATGGTGAAGAAAAAAGAGGGACAAAGAAGGGAATATTCCGATCATCAGGCGACTCAGAGAGATGGGGAGGGAGGAAGAGAGTGAGAGTGAGAGATCAGGAGGAAGAAGAAGATGGACAAGGGCAGGAACGAGGAAGAGAGGTGCTTCTGCTTATCCATGTCATGTGCGTATGCAATTGCTACTTTATCTCCCAATGGCCCTCTCGGGAGTGAAATTAGACCTGACCTCTTCCTCTTCCTCTTCCATTTTTTTCTTCGCATCTCTTCTCTTGTCGCGTCATACAAATGGATTGGATGGAGGAAATTCTTTTCTTTTCCTATTGACAAGCAAGATTTAAGGACGAGATCTTTTCCTTTTTTTCATTTCCTTGGTCCTCCCTGGTCTCTTTTCCAGTTCCTCTTTCTTGTCTTTACTGTCTCTGCTCGACTGTGCATGTGTTTATGCGGGCTTTCTTTTTTTTTTTACTTATTTGCATTATTCCTTCATTTTCCTTTCCATACTATTTTCTTTTTTCTTCATAATCTCGTTTTTTCTTAGTTAAAACTCTCTCAACGTTTCACCCATTTACCTACCTATACTATACTACATTTCCATATCTGTAATCTCAAATTACTACTCTTTAAAGAAAAAACCAGAATCTTTCCTCGTCCCCTACTATCACCTTACTGACAAGTATATTACTTTGTCTCAGGTTATGCATGAGGTGCATCACTCTCTATTGCTTCTGCGCAGAATTGGATACCAAAGTGGTTCTGAATCGAGATGACCATATGAAAAAGAAAACCGAGAAATATATTGTCGACTCATTCTTACCTTAGCAGTTTCTTCAGTCCTTAGAGAGTATACCAATGTTTCGCGTTGTCATAATTTATACTCGGAATCCTTCATAGGGCTTGAGCATATGTCAAATAAAAGTAAGTCGAAATATTCTCGTTGATTGTAAGTCTTACTCCTATTAACAGCCTGACTCCAGACATTTACATCAAACTAAACACATCTCACACCAAGTAATTACATTGCAAACCAGCCACCGGTCAGCTAACGTCCTAGTCAAGTTCCACCACCCTACTCTTAACCAAATTCGCAACCTCGAGGTGGTTCTCCATCCTGGCATTGACGAGTTGCGGCTTATTTCTTTTGTCATTGCTCTGGTTCACAACCCAGTCGTTGCAAGAAAGACACACCCAAGCCGTGGGACCAGCATTCTCAAAGTTGGAATGGTCTGCCGACTGAGCAGCTTTATCCTGGTCCTTATGTTCGAGACACATGGGGCATAACAATTTTTGGGAGCGCGACAGCCGCCATTCTCGCATCAGCTTGGTCTGCATCATGACCTCTTCGGCATAGTACAGACGATGGAAGTGACATAGCCGACGGCCAAACAACTTGTCACCACACGAGCATCCTGTTCCTGATCTGGCCTCAAGCATGAATTTCGGCTTAGCCGTCCCGCCGCTCGACTCTGCAGTGTTTGGAACTGGCTGGCCATCGATAAAGGTGCCCCAGATGTGCTTTGCGCCAACAGAATATTTGGCAGCACTGGCAGCGCTGGTACTCACAATGATTGCACAGCTATTGCAGAGGTAGGCGCGCATGCCTATGAGCTCATCAACTCGGATGGGGTCATGAGCTGGCATAGTAATGGTTTTGATACCATTACCTGCACAAGGATCACAAACGAGGTAGTCTTTGATGTCTGCTTTCCGATGTCCGACCGACTGGCATTTTGTTCGACCCTGCGTCTTTCGGCTACAGACCACTTCTCCCGCTAGGAAAGATTCATGGCAAATCGGACTTTTGACAGAACCATTACCCAGCACGTCTTTGAGAGGCAAGTCGGCCAGATAATCGCGGGATGGAACGCTAACCACTCTGCCGTTCTCGCGATCAAAGACGCCTCGCTGTGTCTTGTCTTGCCCTAGCCCGTGCGCCTCGGGAATCCAATGCGACATGTCAGTATTGTTGTACCTGTCAAAGACTTTCCAACGTGATCCCTGAGCCCGCTTTCGGACAATGCGATTGGACATGGGGGCCAGAGGAATACCGACATGTGGGTTGAGCGGGATGTTTTTGACAGCCTTCCTTCCCCAGGGGGCGGCCTCCGTTGGTCGCTTGTTCCTACGTCTGTTCTGTCTATTCCAGCGTCCAGATGGGTTCGATTGCTCAAAGTATCCGCCCATGGTATAATCATCGTCGACCTCCTCTGGTTCCATGTTGACATCATCATCTTTTTGAACAGGCCTCGCAACCATCTCGGGTGAATTGATTTCTTCCATCGGAGGATTCTGACCTAATGGCTGCCAAACAGGGGCGCCGAGAGTATAATTAGGGGGGAAGAGAGCCATGTCCAAATTCCCATCATCAAACCAATCCCCGGGATGTGTCGCCACCCAGTCCATACTATGTTCTTCTTCAATGCCCGGCATAGGGATACCCGTTGGCGACTCAAGTATGCTTTGGACGTTTCGATCGTGCTGGTCATCCAGCTCCTGTAGGATGCCATAATGCTGCTCGTCAATATGGCTTGGGCCATCTCTCCGAAACGGTGCAGGACTGAATGGATTGGGAATCAAACCGTCATCAGGGCTCTTGGGGCGGCCATTGTCTGGTGATGTATTGAGGCCAGGCAGAGGAGCAACAGGCTGGAAGGGCTGCAGGTTCCCCGCTGCAGGTGCTGGGAAGTTGACTGAAGGTGCTGGGAAGTTGACAGGGCGTGCTGGAAAGTTGAGTGGAGGCGCTGGAAAGCTGACTGAAGGTTGTGGGAAACTGACTGGAGGCGCTGGGAAGTTGAGTGGAGGTGCCGGGGAGTTGAATGAGGGTGCTGGGAAGTCAACTGGAGATGTTGGAAAGTTGGTTGGAGATGCTGGAAGTGCTGGAGTGTTGACAGGCTGGGGAGTGTTACCCGTCTGATTGGGATTACCCTGTTGTAGACTGTCTCCGGCCTGAGACAATCCTGGACCTGGTACAGGAGGAAGTAGGTTATTATCAAGCATGTCGATCCTGGGAAGTCTTCCCGGGGTTGTGGGGGGCTGTTGAGGGATTGGGCGGTTTCCACGAGGAGTCCCGTTGATAATGAGGTTGTTCCAGGCACCTGCGAAATCCTCAAAGCCGGCAGGGGGGACTGCTTGATTCCAACAGTTAATAATGAGGGCCCGTATCTCTTCGACTGTCAACTTGTCCACGTCCAAGGTCGCAAGCGACCCTCCTGCATAGCCTGTCGGGACCGGGGTATTCTTTGGCGGCCGAAGGCGCCTCATATCTTGAGCAACAACCTCCATTTGTACCATTCTTGTTTGGTGGTTTCTGGCCTGGTCGTTCGAAAATGTACTGGTTACGGTCGTGCCATACATGGGCACGATAGGTCCAACCCAGTCTTCAAGAACATCACCCCTTTTAAACTCAGCAACACCATCAGCTCGGTAACCATGGGCTAGATAGTAAAGGGGTCCATATGGTCCATCATCACGTCTAAGAGTATTCCCATTCCTCAGTCCCTTGTGAAATGGGTCGCATTTCTTGGGGTTTCCGGAGTGGTGGCAATTGTCGCATGGGCGTTGGCGGTCGCATGAAAGGCCATTGATGAGGCATTCTTGGCAAGTGTCAAAGATGGCGAATTCGCCGAATCCTACTTGGTTGAGATCAAAGAGTGGGAATATCCTGTTTGTGCCCATCTCCACGCAGGTAATTCCTTGCTCTGAACAGCGCAGACACGCAAACTCAAATCTGCCCCTGTTCAGGGCACAGCGGCTGGAGACCGTCGCCCGGAGACATGCCTTGCAGCATTTTCTCAAGGTTGTTGACCTCATAAACTCGAATCTTTGCTTTCCCACAACTTCGAGTCTCTTTGGTAAAGCCCATCCTGCGGAGGGAACGATCGGAGGAATCGGTTCAACGATAACATTATGTGCAGAACACACCAGTCCTGCCTGTCGACAAGAGGTGCAGGGCGAGTTCCATGTTGCGCGGTCTCTGAGCCAGTCGCATTGAACATCTTCTGGATGTTTTGAGCACGCATCGCAGGCGTGCCGAAACCATGGTCTATCGTTAGTGTACTGGCCAAGAGGAGGAGGCCCAGGTTTGCCCACCAGCTCAAGGTCCGGAGCACCTTGACGCGGAGCTATACACGGACGATTTGGGCGAACTTTGGGACAGCGGATCTCGAGCAGAGTATCCATGGTGCATGTAGATTGGGCATTGTTCCTAATACACAACTGGCAAGCCTCATCAGGGAAGATTGTTGGATGGGTCGAGGCGTATATCTTCCACTTGCGCTCGACACCATTGCTGGTACACACGTGGTCACTCGGACCGCCGTTGGCACGATAGTCTGCGCAGCGCTGACACTCGAGAAGATATGCGCCGACTGTGTTTCCAGTGCAGTCAGCGCCAGGGGCAACTGTAAGACAATAGTCGCAAGTCCGTCCAGAGCCTGGAGGCTTTTGCCCACCTACTTTGCTACGTTTAGGAGGTCTTTTGTCTTCTTCTTCTTCATCTTCTTCTCTTTCGTCCTCACTGTCGGCGCCATCAGGTTCGGAACGCTTCTTGGTGCCGAATAATGACCGGACTGATCTACTCGATCTCCGAACAGAGCCTGTGTTCTGATTAGTGACCCTGGGGCCACCATGGGCTGTGAAAGCTGCCCAGGAAAGGACCCTGTGTGTTGGCAGCGAAGCATCACCGTACTTGGAGCCTCTCGATGCTTTTACTCGTTGAAAAAGAAAAGGGTTCCTCAAGTTGGAGGGTCTTGGGCGTTGAAATGATGACTTTCGAGAGGAAGGAACGAACCTGTCCCCAGCACTTCCGGGATAAGAAGGCATGTTGAACGTGACTCCCTTTGAGCCTAGGTAAGGCCTTTGGTTTTGGATTAGAATGAGTGTTAAACAGGAAGGAAGGAAGGAGTAAAAAGGAAGGGATTGAATGTTAGATAGTAGAAATGTTATGCAGAAACAATTAGAAGCTTACGCTCATGTCACAAAGCAACACGGCGAGGACAACTCTACTCTTAAATATCATGAGAACCGAAAAGCCCCGGCATTATCAAAATCTATCTATATCATCACCCATTTCTTGACGTCTTTGTTCTTCCAGTGCTATAAAGAACTTGGCCCTTTCCCAAAAAACCGTCTGACCTTCGAGGAAGAGGAGATTCTGTGGAAACACTCAACCATCAAAGAACGATATCGTGTTGCACCCCCTAATAGAGGCGTCGACTTTACGCTTCGAGACAAAGAAGTACAATTGACCAACAATGTCTGCATTCTTGCTATCACTCCAAGAGGTCCAAAGCCTTTTGTCCTCACATAGCTCTAGTATCCTAGCCAATGCTTCGCACAGACAATCAAGATCAAAGCCAGAGACGTGTATGCTCGTCCTCCTTCTTTATTCCCAGCATTGGGCCTTGTACCTGTCCTGCCTAACCAGATGCCCTGAGTTGACCATCACAAAGCAAAGAGAGAGTCGCCGTCGTGGGTGTGAATAGCATCATCTAATTAACGACCAACTGTCCCTCGCCAAACTTAAACCCAATATCATTCCGCTTTTCATCAAAATCCCACCATCCCTTCCGAGGCTCACCCCATGCTATGTACGTCACACCGTCTCACATAAACCCAAGAGCGAACCCTTTGTCTCGCTCTTCAACTCCACACATTCGCCTTGTTATGCCCATGGTATCGATAAACCCTATGCTCTGTTTTACCTCCTTTGAGCCCCAATTCCTTCTCCCTAAAACCCAACCTTCCCCATCTGTCCACCTACAACCTCTATTTACTATGTCTCTCCGCCCAGATACACATTTATCCTGAGAACTGAAAGCGTGCAGCCTCCAGCTGTCCAAGTCCATCTCTAGGTGCCACGTTGCGACGTCTATAAGTGTTTGTAAAGTCTTGCAGGAGAGCTCGAACATTCCTGAGGGCGCTTGGGTCACCTGACTCAAGCTTCTCCTTGATCTTGGTCATCAGACGTTCGGCCTCTGGGCCAGACACAGTTCCTTCAGGAAGGAGCTGAATGGTCTGAGACACCCACTGGTGAGTCTGGAGAGGCATCAGCTCAAACAGAGCGAGCAAAACACCACTGCCGTCGGCGAAACAGTCGCGGGGAAACGTAATCATCATGCCGGCCAGTACTTGCTTCACAAGGTTCTCACCGAGCTCTGACAATAGTCCCTTGACGATGTTGCGGATTTCAGTTGCAACCGCCTCGGGAAGTCTATCACTTGTGGCTGGGTTGTTTCCACCATAAGAAAGCAAGTCTCGCAAGAAGTGCAGAGTGGAAGACAGCGGGTCGCGTTGCTCAAGAGTAAGCGCATAGATAGCCGCCTCGAAAATGGACCTCAACAGGTGCGAGGGGATCAGTTTCTGAGGGTAGTACAATAGCGCATCGATCAACAGGCGGAAAAAGTCATCAATGACATCCGGCAGCTCCTTGGGCTGCAGCTCTGTCATGACACGCAGGAAGGTTGTCGTCTGAGCCTCGAAGAAGGTGTAAATATTGTCCGTCGTAGCCTGATCGACATGCTCACGGGCTTCAGAGAACTCTC
The DNA here is from genome assembly GCA_013623535.1 of Fusarium penzigii. Lineage (NCBI taxonomy): Eukaryota > Fungi > Ascomycota > Sordariomycetes > Hypocreales > Nectriaceae > Fusarium > Fusarium penzigii. The sequence goes on from JABFFC010000072.1 coordinate 322,162, forward strand.
GGAGGATGGCCGATGTTACCCAGAGAAAGCATCCTTCTCGTGAGCTGTTGAACCCGCCCGCAAGCTTGTTTGCCATGTCAGGGAGCAATGGCGCCATGTCAGTGCGATGCGCAATCACCACGTTGCGCCAGCATCTGCAAATTCGCTCACAAATCGGCGTAAAGTTGAGGAAGTTGTCGAGCACAGTCGACAGGATAGGGAAGACCTCCTGCCAGTACTTGACAGCAGGATTCTCCTGTCCTGGGTTAGTTGGAGGGACAACAACCTGAACGAAGATGGTGATGAGCTGGATATGATCAGCCAAAGCCAGTTTTCTTTCCTCATCGGTAGCTTCGTTGGCCTTTGTCATGAGTCTCTGAATGAGAGGATCACAGTACGTCTTAAGCAGGCGGTAAATCTCCTCCACAGGCTGGACAGTGACGACGTTAGCCACACCATCCGTGATTTCCTCCTTGCTCAGATCAGGCAGCTTGTCCAACACCTGATCATAGAACTCCTGAAGCTGCAACACCTGACCGCTGAGCAGATGCTTGCAGTCCGTACAGAAGAACTTCATGGCGAGCGCCGCGGCTCGGATGATCTCCTTGGAGTCCGACGAAAAGGAGGTCACGATGTAGTTGAATTGGGGTTCGAGATACTCGGGATGCGCCGCAGTCCATTCTGTGTAGCGTCCCAGGACCATAATGGTCGCAAAACGAAGCTTTTCGTGGCTGGGAATCTGAACGAGCAGAGGCATGAGCTGGGGAAGAACAATGTTCTCATCCTTGTCAACCATGCGACCAAGAGCACGCATGGCAAACAAGGGCGCTTCCAATTCTTGCCAGTGCGGGACGGTCGTATTCGTTGCCTGGCTGGCATACTTGGACGTCCACTGCTGGATTGCATGCAGAACCTTATTCAGACAATCCGTGACGCCCATCACCTCACAGCAGTCTTTCAAAGTATCACCCATTTGATGTCTGAACTCTCTGAACTTCTCCTCCTGTTCACGGTCGCCGTCGAAAAGATCTGCCTCATTTCCGGAATCAGGCTGAGGATATTCGAGATGCTTCAACAAGATGTCCACAAGCTTGGAGTAGATGTCGACCAGTTGTAATCTTCCCTCGATGTATCGGTCAAGGACAAGATAAAGCTTTAGCTCGTACCAGAAGTTGAAGGTATGCTCAATGACGTCCCGTTCCTTGTCTCTTAGGGCACACTCTAGGACTGCCTCGACCAAGGGACGGAAGTGGGTAGCCTGACGAGAGATCGCAACAACCCAACTCTCCGCCGCTGTGGAGAATACCTTTGTCAACGCCTTGAGAGCATCGGTATCTTCCTCCTCCTCTGCCTTTTGGATCTGAGGAATAAGTGCAATAACTCGAGGGAAGAGCAGTTCGATGACGGCCTGGCTTTCATCCACGTCGCTGGTTTCCCGGAGCATAGTACACAGGCACTCGGAAGCTTCCTGACTGCACTGGTCGCTAGTGATTCCATTGAAGATAAGATCGAGAAGAGGCGACTTGACGACATTCTCGACGGGAACTTCCCTCAACCAAGAGGTAATACACTCCATCAACTGTGGGTTTTGGGCCGCAGCAGCTATAACCAGCAAGTTAGCATTAGTAAAACTGGGTTCAAAAAGGGTTAACTGACGAGAAGATTGGGAATAGTTGATCAGGAGCTGAATGACCTGATCCGCATTATCACCCAACAAGATCTGTGTCCTTAGCGCAAGATCTTCTTCCTAGTTCCAACAATTAGACTTGAACTTCGTGTTGACGGCGACCAGCTGAGATGGTATCGAGGGAATCGACTGCCGAACCGCTGATTTCTTTATTCCACATACAGACAAGGTGATCTTTCGACCCTCGGTGACCTCTTCGGGAAGCACCCGCAGGAAATCCAGAATACAGGCATGGCTCTCGGGGCTGTCGCTGAGGGATTGGACGACGGACGCGAGGACATCATCCCAGCCTTTCATCTGGATCGCTAGGATAGCCAAACAGACACAAAGCTGGACGCGAATAGGTTTGGGTCCAGGAGCGAAATGCTTGAGAAGGAGGAGGATTTGGTTTCGGAGGGCAGGAAGCTCGCTGGCAGGAACTTGGGTGGCCAAGTCATATGTAATCTGCGGATCTGTTTAGTCTTGGTCTTGAGCTACGACATGAAAAGTATCATACCTTTCCTCGAAGCGTGATGGCTGCGAAGAGAGTGGCTTCTGGCTCAGCATCCGACTGCAAGATGCCTATTATCGTACCCCATGAATCCTTCTATAAATCAATATCATTAGCTCCTACAACGACCAGCACATTACATCGAATGACCAAGCAACGAACCGATTTCTGGAACCTCTCCAGATACTCATGGGCCTGCTTCTTAGCCTCTGGCTCTCCACCCCTCATTGTCATGACAGCAGACAGAACATCGGGAGGTGCAAAGCCCTCCTGAGCGCCGTTCGTAGCCATTATGAAGTATATGCCAGACCAGAGATATGTACGGAGGATCGTCAAGGCTCGATGGAGCTATTCGCAGGCTTCAACGTGACCACTCGTGGGAGCCGCGGCGCATATGACGGAATGTGGTGCTGGGTTCTGGTGTTTGGCGTGAAAGGGGGGAGCAGTAACTCAGCGTCAAGGAAGGAGGGATGAAAAACTACCGTCTCGAGTGTCGTGATTGACCAAAGAAACCGTTGTGCTTCTTGAGGAGAGTACAGGGTAAAAAGTACCCAAAGACGCAGGATTGAAGCAATAAGGAAGTTCAAGATTGAAGGGTATACAGTGTACGAGATATCACTCGAGAGCAAAATACACAAAGGAAAGCCCACCTCTTCGTGGTTGCCAGTGGAGGGAGCCTTGGCGGGGCATTGTTCTTTTTTGGATCATTCCGTGGTTTTTCCGTGCCGAAATGTGCTGTCATTTCACTGCAAGTGAAGCTTCTATGGCAGACGGGATGCTTCATGATGTATGAGTGGAGCAACGTCATAATCGACATGAAATTGGATGGGAACAACGGGAGATATTATCAAAGGATTCTTGGTAAGAATGAAAACATGCTCTCAAACCAAAATTCACTCGACAGGAAGATTGAGCGCAGAGTCCGTTACTTATATGTTAGTTGATTGGTGAAGTGAGTGGTTGTGACATTGATGACATCTGTCGTTGTTATGTTGCATGTTTGGGCGAGCAAACTACCTATTCAAAGAAAATATTGCAGACCTTTCACTGCCGAGTTGTGAAGTATGAACGATGCATGTTCTTTGTTTCAGAGCGTTCATTGAATGGAATTAGTCTTGACATAAGATGTTATCAATACCTATGTCATGAAACCTCGGGGCTAGTTGATCCTGAAGTCTTCCTAATCTTGCCATCACCCGTAATAAGTCCATGGAGCCTCCGATCGTGAATATCAGTGGGCACGTGAAGTTCTGATGACTCGGGGACGATCTGCTCATTCAAGGCCAACCCGTACAAAAGAAGGGGGTTATCCGCAGCCAGGCCTGTCGTCTCAATCAACGCCAGATATCTGTTGATGAAAAAGTCATAGAAACCCTTGCCATGGCCGAGTCGTCTGATAGCTCCGGCCTCATCAAAATCAAAGGCAACTCCAGGCATCAATATGAAGTCTAAAGTAGCTTGCTCGGAATTCTGGGCATCTGGACCTCCAAGAATGCGCCTTCTCTCATGGACCGTGGCTGGATCAATACTTGGGATGCCCCAGCGGTCCAACTTGAGTCCTTCGTAATCCTCTATGTCCCGGAGGTGAACCATGTCCATCACTCGTGCAGGCGTATCAGGAGCTTGGAGAGGTGACTTGTGAAGGTATGGAATATACACCTGCTTGCCTACAGCAAGAGCATGGCGAACAATAGCATCTGTCTGAACCTCAGCCGTGGGCATAGACAGGAAGATGCTAACCCGGGTGGCATCTTTAAAGGGCTGGAACTCCTTCAGAGTTTCAAATATGCGACGACCTAGGTAAGTGATGTTAGGCGAGAGCGAAGACGTTAATGCAATACGGAGAGTGGGCGAGGCCAATGGTCGTTCATACTCTGCGCCGTGACCAACTCTTGCGGGATGTTGGAAAGCTTGTGTTTCATGAGAGTCCTCAGCTGCTGCTTAGCAGCGGACAAGGATGACGCCATCGTAAGGGTACGTTAATTGGAGGTGTTATAGAAACTGGGGGCTTGTATAAAAGCACAGATGCCCTTGATCTTTGGTAAAAAGAGGGTTTCTTGACTTGGGGTGGCTCCGATACGGAGGCATGAACGTTAGTACTCAATCGATTTTGATGGATAGAAGACTTTTTGGAATTTGACCTTGACGCTAGTGGCCAAGGCTTCCCATGCCACAGCCTGACAGTAAGTAACACGCCCTCTGTCTGCTAGTGGAGTTGGTACCGATTTAGTGGACTGACAGCCTGCCCGTCCCGTTGTAAGCTGGCAGGGAGCACACCAAGATAACCTGAACGTCATCCTGCCCACCTACCGACTACCTAATCATCTGAACTCCTCTCTATGAACTTCGTCCTTGTTAGCGTCTTATGAGCGGTGAAGCCTAATGGTTTCCATGTTATGCGTTAATGATATAGACGCTTTGAAGCAGCAGTAACTAGTTATTCATCTCTACTCGTCCCATCCCCTGTCCTTTCAGGTGGGACAAGCCAGAATATCGGTAAAGATGTCTTGCAGGTCACTGGATTAGAAGCATTTGTTTAGCGACAGAATAGTTCGAGCTCAGACTTGTTGCTGGCATAGACCGCTTATATCTTTAACGAGATCATCCCTGTAACCCAGAAGTACCTATCCAGAGATGATCAAGGAAACAAGGGTGCATGATCAATTCCAAGATCGTCATGTGCTATTGTTCTCTCGTACAGTGCAGCACCTAACAGTTACAATATGTCACAAACATTAGGTTGGCTTAGAATCATCCGCCTCACCTGATTATATAGGCTTCGATAAATCGGCCTATGGTATTCCCAAGCATATCCCGTCAACGCATTGGTTACTGTTCTGCTTAAGACGCTTGACTTTGAATGGTTTATGCACACATTCACAATATCCTATCACTAGTCGGTTGGCAACGGGTGACAAGGGTACAATGCGGATTCAAATGCGAATGAAATGCGAATGGGAAAAATCGACAAACCAGACCATTTCCCACTTTTAAAATGGTGGGGTGAGAATAAATAGTAGTGTACCAGTCTTGGTACATCCACATTTCTCTATCCTCGGTATGAAATATGCTACCTACGCAGCATAATGCTGTTTTTTTGAGTAGAGAAAAGAAAGACCTTAGCAATAATGGATAGAACAACAGCTTAGTGATTTTGATTTTCGACACTTTTGGTTCCCAATATACGCATGTCCGCTTGATTCGAGGAGAAACTCGTATTCGAAGTTGCAAGCCCTCGTCTAGCCAGCAGTCGGCAATGAGTCTTGAGTCCTTTATTCCCTCTCTCCCCTTTGCTCTGGTGCTTCGACTACGCATGGAACAGAATGTGGATTTGTAAGGATTTGTACTATAGAGGCCTTGACAGTCAATACATGGATCAGTGTCACGTTGAGAAATTGGCGTGGGATGCAACGTGGGATATATACATGGGTTAGAGTTGCCGACGGCTAGATGTTCAAAAAGATTCATCCAGCTTTTGATCTTACGATCTAAATGCTGTTTCTTCTTATGTGCTTGGCAACCCTTTTGCGTCTATTGTACGAGAATACAGTTTCCAATTGGAACTAAAAATAGGTTATTATCATACCGTTCAAGGCCACAACAAACATGACGGACTAATCTGGACAAAGTGGTGATGGTGATGATAGTTCTTGATCTATTATCTAATCAGATCCATCTGACCTATCGGCCCATCAGATCCCCATGTCCTGCCTGCCCACATCTAAGCGTCAGAGACAGGGTGAAGCGGCAAATCACGGAGCTCGGGGGCGTCAGGGGGTTGTTCTGTTCCAGCAGGTGCCCTGTACGGGAGCATAAGCCGATTCTCCAGAGATGTCTGTGATATTGATACGAAAAGGAAGGGTAGAGACTGACACCGGTATTTGCTAAACATGGCATGTGGAATGGGTGAAATTCCCTTCGCTCAATTTTTTTTTTTTGCCGGATCCTAGTTAAGAGCGTGCTGTCATATCTCATGCCTGACTCTACCACCTGTTCTGACATGATGCGCTAGAAGAAAATGAAAAATCAGGGGTTTTGTATTGTATGTAACTTGCAACGAACATCATGTACTCAGCATAAACCAGGATCGTCTCCTTTTTTCCTCCTTATCATTGTCTTTTCATGTCACGAGCAACAAAGGAGTCATCTCTCACATTTCCCTCGCTAGTCACCGTCACACCCCCAGTGGAATGGCGCTTTGGCGTCCGCAACCTCCCGCGACTAGGGCGAGTGTAGTTTAGGGGGTCATGATGCGCGAATCGCGTCTCTCTCACTCAATGTTGGATGTTTTGCGTTGTACTGGCCTCGCGATTTTTTCTAGTTGATGCTTAATACCGATTTGCTCTTGATCAATGTCAAACTGAAATATTAAATACTCAAAACTTGGTTTAAGAATGATCCCTGCTGTGTCGACAAACTACAGCGGCACAGAATCATAAACAACCCCCTGTCCCTTGTTCTTGACCCTTGTTGTTGGTTGCATCATTCGTCCCCACCACTTCGCCTATCCATGTTCACGACTAAGTAACTTAATGGCTTTCCGTATCATCTTCGATCAAGATTACAACTGCATAATACACAGTAATAAAAGCTTGCTCGTAGCTCGCGTCTCGTAATAGGCAAAAATCTTCTATAGGCCCTTGATTAGCTTATGATGTTCTAATGAAAAAGTAAGATGCTGTTACACATACAGCAAAACTGCGTTCACCAAGTGTTACCAAATGTTATGATATGAGTGTTTTCATCCATCCAATCCACCAAGACATGGATTGTTTGCACTTACTAGGTAGGCTTGTCAGACCCTTTGCAATCCAGTTCACAGGGAACTACTACCTATTTGAGCTGGCGCCCATCAGAAATAATCTGGCGCTCAAGTAATTAGTAAATGGGCTAAAGGGGTCTTGAATCCCCTGGGCGTTATCGACTGGAATGCATGCATCGTTTTTGAGGAATTAGGTGTATGTGTTAGGAACGCTGATGCTGAGGACAAACAAACATCAACATTGGTATACAATCATTTCGCTGATATAATGATACTTTATAGATCTTTTCTTTCTATCTTTTTAATTTAGTTCGTCCTTGTTTTCTAGTACCATTAATGCACCGTACCGGTCCGGTGCTTCTACTGTACGGTACTGAGCCTGACTGCATCGGATTCTCCACATCTATCCAGACAGGGCTGCCAGGACTGATTTACTAGTGGCCACTCATCCGCTCCCGTGTCGTCGCAGGCTCGTAGCCTTGCTTTTTTTCCCTTTTTCTTGCGCTCTTCGATCGTGCCTTTTCCACAATTTCTTTGGGCCTCTCTCGCCCCTCTCTTCATTGCTCTCTTCCCACTCTTTCTTTAGCTTGCTCTTGGCCTGACCCCCTGTTTGTCATTGACGACTCTTGTTCAATGTGCGGAGCTTTTAGGGACCCTCTGTTATGATCCATCCCGTCTGCTGCCGCGCACGTCCGTTCCGTTTCGTTATTGAGTCCCGTCGTTAGAGCTGTCATACCTTGTCTTCCTGCATGACAAGGAAGGATTGTTTACTTGTTATTTGTTCCTGTCTGTAAGCAAGCGGATCGGCTTGCTGCCTAGGCTGTCACTTCCTTCCTTCATCCATCTAATCCCACCACAACCTCTATTGCGTTTTGGGAAGCCACGCCCTTGGCCGCCCCCTACCTTAGGCTACCTAACTTACCTACCTATCACTCTGCCACTGCCTCCATCCAGCCTTCCCGTCGCCAGGCGCGGATCAGGCAGATTATCTTATCCCGTCCCATCATCACCATCATCGTCCCCGTATTTTCCCCCTAACCTCACAACACGCGCCCCGCCGCTATGGCTCGACACACCACCGCCTCCAGCACCATCTCTTCCTCCAGTCGCCGCCAATCTTCTTCCTCTTCCTCACACTCCGAGACCCAGACAAGATCCAGCAGAAGTAGAACAAGGGTCGATGACTCCGATCTATACCAAGCTGTTCCTCTCCAACCCCTAGCATCCACGTCCTCGATTGGCCCCTCCACTGTCTCACCCTCGTCACCCTCCCACTCCAGCTCCCACTCACACTGGGATGCCCACTCTCATACCCATACCCAAATTCATTCTCATTCCCATTCCCAACCACACTCCCGCTCCAACTCATACTCCTCTCGTTCACGTTCCGAGTCTTATGCCTGGCCAGCATACCCACCTGATCCCACCTCAAGCCAAGACCATGTGTTGTCGCAGAACCCTCCGGCTTATGATCCAGATCTATTAACTACCTCCGACCCCCCAGCTGCCGCTCTGCCTTCTGCCTCTCTCGCTCACGTCCATCACGAATATGATCAGCTGTCCTCGCCAACACCGGCCTCAGACACCCCACACGTTTCCGCTGTCAACGCTGTCAATCCTGGTAATAACGAACACAGCGAGCCTCTAGATGCCTCTGAACCTAGCACTCTCACTTTCCCACCCTCTGAGCCCATCTTAGACATGGCCTCTAAAAAGACGCCTTTTCTGCGCTCGGGAGCTTTGCGCCCAGAAGGTCCTTATGGCACCGTATCACTGACCCCGAGCCGCAACAACTCGCCTGCTGGCAGTGATCGCTGCGGGCCTGATTCACACCAACTTCGACATGTTCCCGACACAATGAGAAGCGAAACCTCCAAGCGCTCTGCGGTTTCCAAACACTCTTCCAAGCTTTCTGAGGAAGTTGACGGTGCTGTACTTGTTTCTGGACTAGAGGGGCGTTTTGGAGTTGCTGAAGCTGCGCATCATGGTGTCTTTGAAGGAAGCATGAAGGACGACAGATCTGAGGATGGGCCACTTCTCGATAGCGACGACGACCGCGACGACTCTTCCAATACTTCCGACGAGGAACCCGAAAACTCACCCCATGAGGCTGTTCGCGCCTCTGTCCCGCCTACCGACGACATCACCCTCTCCATTAACACGCCTCGAATGTGGTGTTTGTCTGTCATATTCTCCTTCCTTGGCTCTTCCACCAATTTGTTTTTTTCTCTGAGATACCCTAGTGTTGCTATTACCCCTGTTATTGCTCTGCTTCTCGTTCACCCTCTTGGGCATCTTTGGGACTTTTTGTTGAAACGGCAGTACGATCCCGAAGAGACCTTCGTCGATGGCGCCCGAACACCGTCCATATCAGAAGACGCCCAAAGACCGTATAAAGTTCATAGGATTACAGCTATCAGAAGGTGGTTGGCTCAAGGAAGATGGAATGAAAAAGAGCATACGTGTGTATATGTGAGCAGCAACGTTGCTTTCGGCTTCGCTTTTGCCACGGATGTTATCGTTGAGCAGACCAAGTTCTACAACCAAGAGGCTCCCATCGCGTATCAGCTCCTCCTTACCATCTCTACTCAAATTCTTGGATATGGCTTTGCTGGTCTTACCCGCCGGTTTCTTGTCAGGCCTAGTGGTATGATTTGGCCTGGCACTCTCATGTCAGCCGCCATGTTTTCCACACTGCACAAGCAGGAAAACAAGCCTGCTGAAGGCTGGACCATTAGCAGGTGGAAGTTCTTCTACATCGTCTGGACTGTGTCATTCCTCTTCTATTTTCTACCTGGCCTGCTGATGCCAGCGCTCAGTTATTTCAACGTGATCACCTGGTTTGCACCAAAGAATGTCGTCATTGCCAATCTTTTTGGTGTTTCTTCTGGTCTTGGCCTGTTCCCCTTGACTTTCGACTGGGCGCAGGTCACGTACGTCGGTTCCCCTTTGCTGGTTCCTTTCTGGGCCGCCATGAATGTCTTTGGGGGCTTGGCCGTGGTTATGTGGATAATTGCGCCCATCCTTTACTACAGCAATGTGCTCTTCTCATCGTACATGCCGATCTTGTCCGCTGCTGTTTTTGACAACACTGGAAAAGTCTACGATGTCAGCAGAATTCTAACATCGGATTTCCTGTTTGACCGAGAGGCATACCAGAACTATAGCCGCGTCTTCTTGCCTATTACTTATGTGCTGAGCTACGGAGTACAGTTTGCTGGTCTCGCTGCTCTACTAACGCATACTGCTTGCTGGCACGGTCAGGACATTTGGAGGACGTGGAAGAAAGCACTGGCAGAAGCTCGGGAAGAAGGCAAGCCTGCATACCAGCCTGTGTCGGACTCTCCAGGAGCTCCACCATCCCGAGACTCAACAGATGAGACTCAGAGACGCATGTCGATGTCCACCTCGAATATCGATGGGCTCATCAGCCGCGAGGATGTTCATAGCCGACTTATGAAAAGGTATAAAGATGCTCCAATGAGCTGGTATCTGATTACTTTTCTTTCCATGACGGCCATCGGCATTTTTGTTGTTGAATAGTAAGTATCATTGTTTTAACATCTTGTCTGATGCGACTGACATTTTGTAGTTATCCTATTCACCTACCTTGGTATGGCCTCCTTCTTGCTCTTGGTATTGGAGCCATATTTTTTATCCCCAACGGCATCATAATGGCTGTAACGAATCAGCATAGCAGCATCTACATTATTTGCCAACTCATCTGCGGTGTTATCTTCCCTGGTCGCCCCATTGCCAATATGGTTTTTGTCACGTATGGCTACATCTCGTCGGCACAGGGCATCAAGTTCGCTTCGGATCTGAAACTCGGCCATTACATGAAAGTTCCACCCCGCATCTTGTTTATGGTTCAACTCGTGGCTACCGTTGTCTCCTCTCTGACACAGATTGGGGTGCTCAACTGGATGTTTGCGAATGTCAAGGGCATCTGCACCACCGAAGCTATCAACGGATTCACCTGTCCTATCGCTCGGGTTCACTTCAATGGTTCCATCCTCTGGGGTGTTGTCGGTCCTAACGAATTCTTTGGCCCTAACGCAACATACCGCTCTCTGATCTGGTTCTTCCTCCTCGGAGCTGTCCTGCCTATCCCTCTCTGGCTCTACAGCCGACGTCGCCGCAGTAGCATCCTTCGCAAGGTCAACCTCCCTGTCATCTTCGGTGCCATGTCCTGGATTCCCCCTGCCACTGGACTCAACTTTTCCGTCTGGGTTGTAGTATGCTACATCTTTAATTTCCTTATCAAGAACCGCCACAATGCCTGGTGGAGCAAGTATACCATGACGCTGAGCGCCGCCCTTGACTCTGGTCTAGCGTTTGGTATCGTTGTTGTTTTCTTCGGCTTTATCTACCCTGGTCTGATGAAGAATTTCAAGTGGTGGGGTACAGAAGTTTATAAGCAAGGTTGTGACTGGCAAGCTTGCTCTTATAAGACTGTCCCAGAAGGCGAGCATTTTGGCCCCGATACATGGTAAACTGAAAGGGTATCTACGAGACTTGATTGTTCGGTTGAACGTGTTGGAAATCAATTCCCTTTAAAAAAAATAACGATTACATATAGATTGACGGTTCCAGCAATTTGAGGGTTGAAACTGTCACCCATAGATAGACTTGCATAGTTATGAGCGTTGATTTTTTTACTTCGTATTCTTTCCCTAGTTCTCATATTTTTCGCTCGGCGGGTTTGGCAGCATGGTTGGATATATTCATGGTATATCAATTCAAGTTGGAGTTGGCATTTGATTCACCAGCAAGAGGCGGATGGAATAGCAATAGATTTCTCCATCTATCAAATACTTCCTTCGTTCCCTCGCCTCTTGCAGTGCGCTTTACGGTAGAACCCTAGTGTACATTGTAACTTGGCGCGACCTAACTTTACCCATTGACCTCGCCCATCCGGTTCATAAAATGTCTTGTCAACCTCTCTAACGCTCAATCCGACCAAGTCTATTTCTCTTCTTCCCACTCCGGGTTCTACAAGTAAAGTTAGCATGATGCATTGCAGGACTAGGAACGTGAAATATTCAAGATCGGGACATACCTTTCGCAGAATTACCAAGCCTTCCAGGGTGCTGTTCAGACTAATGTACTCCTCATCCTCCAGCTCTGCACGTTCGCCGTGAGCGAGAACAACGGGTGTGCTCTGGGTTTGCCATCCGGTGATGGTCTTGGGGCGACCAGCCTGGCCGACAACATCGACAGCCTGACCAACACGGACGTTGACCTTGAGAGGCTTGAGCTTCTCGTCGAGGGTAACGAGGAAGCGGGGGTGCATGGCTGTGACGAGGAAGTAGAGGAGGTAGTGGGAGGTACCGGTGATAAACTCCTTGGGTTCGATCATGGCGACAAGTGTGGCAAGGAGACCAGCAGCCGAGACGCGTGACAGGACCTGGCGATCGGTGTGGAAGGGGCTGATTGATAGGGTGCCCTTGCCCATGTGGAGAAGACCCTGAGCAATGCGGACCATGAACAGGGCGTCCTGATCACGGTGGTAGTAGCTGGCCAGCTGTCGCAATAGCTGAGCGAGTCGGGCGTTGTTGGTACCGGCTCCGAGGAGACCCATGGCAAAGATGGCGTTGATGGCGACCTCGGGGTCGGTGTCGTGACTGTATCTCGACAGGGTATCGTAAACCTTCATCTGGGGGTTGCTAGGGCTGATAAGACCCATGGCAAGGGGCACTGCTTTTCGAATGTTGGCCTCGCCATAGTGCATGAGATGACCAAACTGCCGCAGAACCATTTCCTGTCCAATATCCTCACCCATGGCCACCAGAGCAATACCGATGACAGCATAGGCCTGGAGAAGTTCGTCGCCCTTCTTGTCGTCGGACTCCTCGTTGTGCTCGTTGCAGATGTGGAGAAGCTCCTGGATCTTGAGCACGGCTCCGGTACCAGCCCAGGCACAGATCTCGGCCATGACAGCAGTAGCTCTAGCCATGGGGTGGTCAATGGCCTTGAGAGTCTCGAGAATAACATCGACCTCTTCTTGTCGGCCGAAGAAAAGGAGACCCAGACCTAGACCCAAGAATCGTGTCCACTTGTCTGTGAGCTGGTTCTTTCTGTCGTCGTCCATCAGCGTTGTCACTATGGCTTCACTGACTTCAGGGTGTGAAGAGCCAACGCAGACCAGACCACAAGACAGGGCAGCCATTGCGGAAATCTGCATGTCCTGGGATGAGTCGGAGATGATGGGAAGGAGTAACTCTAGAATGTCTTCCTTATTAGACCCGGCATAAGAGAGACCCAATCCCATGATACAAGCAGTTCGAACGAGGGGGTCAGGGTTGTGCAGTTTATCGGCATCACCTAGGAGGGCAAGGGCCGGCTCAGAATCAAGCTGGACACCCGAGTTCATGATGCCAATGGCAAGCATAGCACCAGCCGAGATCTCGGTCTCGGATGAGTATGTATAACGATCAATCTTGTCGAGACCGTTCTCAATATCCCAGAGCAGGAGGGTGCCCATAGAGGCGACAGTGGACATCATGCCGTCGGCCTTGGTCTTCCACACCCACGTCTCCTTCTCGCCGTCCACCAACATCATCTTGTCATTGCCGAAACCGGCGTTGACAAAGGCGTTGACAAAGGCGGCAGCAAGATTATGCCTAGCCGAGTCCAGATTAGTCATGCCGGCTACGCGGCTGCTCTCCAAGTGACTCTTGTAGATATCTTCTGTTGTCTTGGGCTCCAGAATGTTCAGTTCCTTGCCAAGGGCTTTGAAGTGTTCCGACAACTTAAGATTGGAAAGACACTCCGAGATCTCTTGGTCATCCTCGGAATCCTCAGTGATGTCGAGAGCTATGCGCTGACGGGCGATAAGGAAAGCCAACTGCTTCTTCAACGCGGGGTCTTCCGCCTTGTCGAAATCGGCGCGGATCAAGTCGACGTCGTGCAATCGAATGGCAAGAACCATAGCCTGGGCGAATTGCTTATACTCTATATAAATGTCGTGCGCAGTCTTGAGGAACGTCTCATTGTCGGGGTAGGTGAGGAGGTTGACCATGCTAACCATGTACAAGCACACCCGCGCATAGGTGTTCTCATCCACGAACTTGGAAGTCTCCTCAATAATCTCCAGCTCGCTCATCAGGTCAACGGCATCGGCCTCGGCGTTGCTCTTGAGGAAGAGGGGGATTAGAATCATGGCAAGGTCGACTAGGTCTTTCGTCGGTTCGTCATTGGTGATGCGCTTTCCGTACACTTCACCAATCTCTAGAGCCAGATGCCTAGTATACTCATGGCCCCAGGAACCGATATCAGACGACGGTGCCAAAAGTCTGTACTTGAGTGTGTCTTGTCGGTCCTCATCTGAGAAGGTCATGCCAATGACGGAGAGAACGTCCGCCAACGAAGTCTTGTCGTCGCTTGCTGGCCACTCGTCGTACAGCTTGGTGAGGGTCTCATAGTGTGGTCGTAGGAACTTCAAGGGCTTCGGCACTGCGGTCATGGATGACGTCGATGTTTTTATGGAGGTCTTCATGGCTTCAAGGGCGGGTTTGTAGAGTTCCGAGTTTGATTCCTGATTGCGCCGTTAGATTCACTGATACTTTTGGCCGGCTACAGGAGTAGACTGCTTCCACTCACGGTCAGACGCTCGACCATCATGTCAAGCTCGCTCTTGAGTTGCTGGTCCTCCTCGCTGAGCTCCTCCTCAGCAGCTGTGGCATTGGTCAGCACCATATCGCATCGCGAAGGTGAGAAAACAGGGATTCATACTCTCAACCTTGCCATCCTCCTTCTTGCCATTCGTCACGGGTTTGTCCTTCTTTGTCTCATCAACGGCCTTGCCTTTGCCCTTGTCGGCGGCCTTGGGCAACTCGCTGTCCTGAGCCATGTTGACGTCGATATTTTGGGTGTGTATTAGAGCTTGTGGAAAGGAATTAGAGAGTGGAGGTTATCGTAGAGTCGTTGTGGGATAGTCTGGAAGCTAAAATCGTAAAACTTCCCAGAGTTGATGGTTGATTGTGAGTGTTATCGTGGCTGGTCGTCGTGGTAGATGGAAGGTGACGGAGCCGTTTTAGTCAAGCTCGAGATGAGAGGCCAGTAACTCCCAGCCCAGGTAGCTCTGCTGGTTACGCGAGGCGTTGCCGCCTGGGAGATGGGTCCCGCCTCTAGCCTTGCTGTGGTGTCACGTGCTCAGCCACACCATCCATCCCTGAGGAATCTCTTCCGGGGCGATTTTCCGAGAGCACCAGCCAGGTTCTTACTGATAAGATCTTATCATCAAAAAAATTCCCAGGATAACCCCACCATCGACTATCATTCGGAGGTCGACCCCACGTTGAATTGCCTGTTGATACCTTTAAACAGATTCACGTTTCTTCTTGTTTTATATCACAAAATCTCCCACTCGTCGCTGAATCTACTAGCAGCCATGAAGTTGGATACTAAGGCAATGCGCCACCTCGCGGCCGAGGATTGGCGGGTCCTCGCAGCAGTACGTCTCTCCAATCTTCACAGGACATTTGGGCCTGGCGAAACTAACACAGAAACAGGTCGAGATGGGGAGCAAAAACCACGAACTCGTACCTACGCCCTTGATCGAAAGGATGTCCCGCCTACGTGGCGGTGTCAGCGGTGTTCACAGATGTATCTCGAATCTTGCAAAAGTTGGTCTTATTGCTCGTGTCAAGGAAGCCAAGTATGATGGCTACCGTCTCACCTATGGAGGACTCGACTACCTCGCTCTTCACACACATGCCCAAAAGAAAGCGATATACAGCGTTGGCACGCGAATTGGTGTCGGGAAAGAAAGCGACATCATGATCGTCGCAGATCATACTGGCACACAACTCGTGCTCAAGATTCATAGACTCGGCCGAATTTCCTTCCGCACCGTCAAGTCAAACCGAGACTACCTCAAGAACCGCCAGTCTGGATCGTGGATGTATCTCTCAAGATTGGCAGCTATGAAAGAGTATGCCTTCATGAAAGCCCTTCACGAAGAAGGTTTCCCAGTCCCTGTGCCCCTGGCGCAATCTCGACACACCATCGTTATGTCACTTATCGACGCCCATCCCCTTCGACAGATCTCCAACGTGCCCGACCCCGCGTCACTCTATGCCGAGTTGATCGGTCTCATTCTCAGATTCGCCAAGCACGGTCTAATCCACGGTGACTTCAACGAGTTTAACATTATCATAAAAGAAACCAAGATAACATCCGAGGATGGAGAGGAGTCCATCAAACTCGAGCCTGTAGTCATTGATTTCCCACAAATGGTCTCGATGGAACATCAGAATGCGGAAATGTATTTCGATCGAGACGTCAACTGCATCAAGCGCTTCTTTGAGAGGCGGTTCCACTTCATCGAAACTCAACCCGGTCCTTTCTTCAAGCATGCTAAGAAGACCATGGGAAAAAATGGTGCAAAGAGACTGGACGCCACCGTCGAGGCATCTGGGTTTACTAAGAAGATGCTCAAGGATTTGGAGGCAGCCATCAAGGAAAAAGAGAAGGATAATGGAGACAAGCAGGACGGTAGCGGTGACGACGACGACGATGATGAATACGACGACAGTGAAGAGGAAGAGTCGGAAAATGGTGAAGATGCTTCCCAAGAACCAGGCGGCCTTCTTGGGGATGATGTATTGAAATCTGGGGATAGTACAGTCGAAGCTGAAGGTGCGCCTAGTGAAGACATGTCCAAACTATCAATATAGACATGAATGGCAATGATACCCTTTTAGACAAGCAATGCCTCGCAATCAACACTGCGATTGAGCAAATTTTCTGATATTCCTTGACCTTTCACAAATGACAAATAATATTGCTTCCGCAGACTGGAACAATATGGTTGGATTGGTGTAAAGTAGTAACTAAAATGAAAGTGTCTGGCATACAGTAACGCCGAATCTAGAGTACAGTACAAAAAACCTCCCATATCGGGCTCACTTTGCAGCCTACCAGCTTTTTCTAGCTACTTCAGGCCATAAGATGTTCCACCAAGACAATAAGACTGCGCTGATGACCTATCAGCACCAAAATCCGGGGAGTAATGAACAAAAGACCGAGTGCCTACTTTTCGATACTGAACACGGCTAAGATCTGTTGTTAACGAACAGATTTACTTGGCCTCCTTTTTGGCGATGTCCCTCTTGACAGACGGGGATGAGTCGAGGGAAGCATTGGCAGCAATCGTATTCGGATGAATAGTGGTGGTCTCATCACATTCAGAACGCGAAGGGGTCACAATCGCCTCTTCCGAAATCGAGCTCGATGCCGTTCTGTGCAAGTTGTTAGAAGAATCATCAGAAGCCTCATTACCAAGTTTCATACTGGTTTGCAGCTCCCTGCGAGGCTGAATGGCGGGTAACATGGCTACCCTCTGAGCCCATTCCCGCTGAGAAAAGGCTACCGCTGGAACAAGGTTAGCTCGGGATTGACTATGATGACGGAAAACTCACCCTCGAGCGGTGCTGCCAGCGTTGCGACGCCAGTGAGGCTGGTGAGAGTAGAGGGTTGGGTTCAGACCGACCAAAGGAGTACCGTATGCGCCGATGTTGTACTCATTGGTTCGGAACTGGCGACGTTCGGCAGTCACCCGCTTCAGCTCTTTCTGAGCGGGTGTATCAGCATATCGAATGTTCATGAGAAGACCCTCTTCCCCGATTCCGACACCATTGTACTTTCGGATGATCTTATCACAAACGTCACGATTCTCGAATCTAGAGCAAAGATGTTAGCCTTGCGTAAATTCTTAGGAGTCGAGATCGTACCGAGCAAAGCCGACTCCACGGCTGTTCCCCATGCTGTCGCGTAGGATCTTGCTGGACAAGATGGTTTCACCCATGAAAATGCCGCCGAGTTCCTTCAAGAATATTAGTAAGTCCGTTCCCTTGGTTAAACAGGGATGAGAGAACAAACCACTTCGGTCAAAGACTTGGGCAAGTTCGAAATGTAAAGGTTGGTTGACAGGTCGTCACCTTCGGCCTTGAGGCGAGAATTGAATGACTCCTACCTTTTTGTCAGTGGTCGCTTCAATAACTCGGAAAGTCCAGAACATACTCTGGCGAATCCAACCTCGTAGCCCAGGCGGTGAAACCCACGAATACACTTCTCCGAGTCGGAGACATTGAAAAACTTGGCAAATCCAAATCTGATAATTGTCAGCCAAGGTCCACTGTTCTCATTGTCAACTGATTACTCGTACCCTTTGCATGCACCAGTGCTCGTGTCGATGATCGCTTTGGAAGTTTCGACGGCACCGAATCGAGAAGTGTAAAGAAACAAAAGCTCATCATCCGTGGTTGGATGCAGACCACGGATGTACACATTGCGATTTCCAGGAATGCGGTTCTCTAGACTTTGTTCCACTGTCTTCATCTGTCCAAGGGGTGTGAAGACGGCAGGAACAGCCTTGGGAATAGCAGGATCTTTCTTCAACAGCTCATCGATGACCCGTTCGTTGACCGTCGTCAGCGTTGGCTTACCAGAGGTATCACCCTGCAGGGCTGCCAGCTGCTGTGGAGATGGAGTCGTGTAGGTTGAGCAATCATGACTAGCTACGCGAGGCCCTGGCTCTCGGTGCATAGTGCTACCATAGAAAGGAGTTGCGGGAGTGGATTCGTTGGTCGAGTAGGAGCCACGGCGGTTTTCGAGACCTGGAACTTCCGAGTGGCCACGCTCGGGGCGAGCTTGAGGCACAGTAGCACGTCCAGGGGTATATGGCATCAGGGGAAGTGACATGCCAAGGTAGGGGTTGCCATAAGCACCGTGAATTGGGAAGTGATTGTATCCGTTCTCATGCATCTGCATAGGCTGCGAGTTGTGCATCTGAGCCAGCAACAGATGGGCATCGGATCCAACGAGATACGAAGGGCCCATGTGGACAGGAGCTGGAGGCTGAGCCATGTTCAAGCCACCCAGCGTCATGTTTTGAAACTGGCCGATGAGAGCGTTGGGGTCACCGGAGCCATGAACAGCCAGGTGATGGGAGGCTCGGCTGGACTGGTTGGGAAGATAGGGGTTATTGGTAACAGTAGTGGCCTCCATTGTGTTGAGGGCGATAAGTTCTGGATGGGCTGCTGGAAATCAGTGAGTGTACCAAGCATGATATGCAGCTCAATGGAAAGAACACATATGATGGATCAAGGAGATGATAGAGGCGAGGAGAAAGGTTAATGGGAGGGTGCTGAAGCGGGCTGTGCGGTCAGAAGTAAAAAAGAGCCATGCAACAAGACACATACCTCAAAAGCAACAACTGATGTCAAGACAGCGTTTAAGATGGTGACTGTGCAAGTATTGCAGCAAATATCTGCTCAGAATCTTCTACAATGTTAGTCGATAGGTTCCCAAGAAAACGGTAACGAGATGGACAGTGCCACGGCGTCAGGACCAGTGGAACCAAATAGGGGTAAAACTCACACCTTGACTGGAGGCTGAGTAGCTAGCAGAGAAACTGGACAAGAGGTGTTCGCTGATGGGAAAGTTCCCGGATACCAAAGACTGAGATGAAGCGAGAGTAAGTAAGATAGAACAAAGCTATCGATCAAGATGGGGGGGGTCTGATGTGTTATGCAGTCGTTGATGAGCTGCTGAAAAGAGTGATGGTTGACCCAAGGAGATGATGTGAAGAAAAGGAGAAAAGTCGACGAGAACGCAGCACAAAAAAAGAAGAAATACATAGATCGCAAAAAAGGGAAAGAGGTATTCGCTCTTACCGGATGCTGTGTTAAAGATTCAGTATTGGAAAGAAGCAATACTGGCAGTAACCGAGTGCCCAGACAATGAATGTCAAAGGCAGGAAGCTCGGTTTACCGTCAAAAAGATGTTTCAATGATAATGCTGACGAGTGATGCGAAAGCTCGAACCTAAAAGAAAAGATGAAATTGAGTAGAAGGTATGATGAAGAAGAGAAGAAATGAAAAGATGGGCGGAAGCCGAGAGGTTTTTGTTGGAAGAGGGCGCAAGGCCGGAGAATTGGTTCAGTAAGAGCCTTCCGAGTTTAAGCATGCATGCGACAGGAACTGCCCAGTAAGTTTCGTTCATGCAGTTGCCGAGGTTGAGAGGGATATGATAATGCTTCGCACCTTCCCATGGGGGTTTTGAGTAGGATGATTGATTGTGATTCATGCAGTAACAATAGCACCTGGGTCTTGCCGTTTGAGCACCTGCTTTCTTGTATTGAGAGTGCCCATGCTTTGAGATCAGCCTTGTTTTTGAGGAAGAAGTCAGAAGTAGCTGCTCTTCCATCCTTCATGCCTCCCTTGTTTCTCGAACGAGGAAAACCAGGAAGCCCTGCCGATGAACTTGGCATTCTGGTGCTGACTTAGGGGAAACCCTCTCAGATAAACTTTCTTTACGTCGAGGGGTTTTTTGGAGAGGTATTTCAAGGCATGATATGAACCGAGACTCGTTCTTGACAACCCAATATTTGTATGCAGAGATGATATCTCAAGCGTCTCGTCCTATGAGCCTGATGCTTGTCTATTGTTGGCAGCCGCATGACAGCGAGTAAAGTTTCTGTCTGTCGAGGGCTTGGTACAGGCTCCTATGAAGCATCATACTGCCTGTTACTTAGGGCTTGATTCTGTCTCCCTGGCTGCAGGAAAGAGGGTACTATGTGTAGCGAACTCGAAATTTTGGGTCACGGGTTGAAGAGAAGGTTTTGCGAATATGCGAGAATAACTCTTTTGAGAGTATCGCCGTCAAGTTGTTGTATGTAAATTTCCCTCATGACAGTGACTTCGACTATCAGCGAGCAAGAATGAACTGTGCCACAAGTGTGTGAAATTGATCATAACTACCTAGTTAGTAGGTTCGATTCGAGATACCCTAGAACTATCACACGACAAGGTCGTTTGATGGTGTTAGATATGGAATAGCTGCCAGTGCATATATAAGCCTTCAGTTTAATCGGCTCACACGCTTGCGTGGTATTGAGAGTCATAACAAAGAATTTGGGCAAAAGTTGAAAGCTCAATCAAGTCATGAAAGAGATGTGGTTGAATCATGACACTTGAGGCTCAAGCTAGCCTACCCCACAGTTACTTTATGAGCAAGTCATGTTTCATGTTATCCCAGTACGCTCTTTCATTGGGCATGATTAACTCACGGTCGAGGGGTGTTTGGAACAACTAAGAATACCTATTCCGTACGGTATTGCCGGCCTTCTTAACTCACAAACAAAGAACCAGGAGCTACTTGATCTCGCAGTTTGCAAGCGGCACCGTGCTATGCCGCGATTTCGCTCTAGCTTGCAACACCCAAGCTCACACACAAGGGCCGACTTGGAATCCAAACTGCAGGGTAGGGCTTCAAAGCGACAGCAAACACTTTCACGGGAGAGCATGGCCTCAAGGCAGAACCGAAAGTCAACATTTTTTTGCACTAAAGAAAACAACAACCGTCAAGGCCATACGAAATGTTAAATTCAAATCGTGAGAATTACATTGATGTAGATACATACGATCACTCGCCAACCTCACCAGCTCCCGCTCCCTCAGCCATGATTTCATCTCTAATTCGCAATGAAACAATACAGAAATACCAAATCATTCGATCTCTAGCCAGTGTACCTCATCGGGTTCCATCTAGCCAAACCCGAGACCCGATGCACCTCAACGCGCTGACTAACCAAAATAGAGCTGAAGACTCTTGCCGCCCAATTTTTATGACCAGACATCCTCCTGTAAGGCAAGTAGTTAGCAATGCATTCAGTCTCGGATATTAGCAAGAAATAACACACCTGGTACTGGTTCGCCGACCTCATGTTCTTGACGATTTCCTCACCCTTGGCCTCTGATACACCACGTCCCTCAGCGATGATTTGCGCCAAGACAGAGTTGACCTCACGAGCCATGTTGGCAGCATCACCGCAGACGTAGAAATAGGCTTTCTGTGAAAGCAACTCGCTGACCTCCTTGGATCGTTCCTTGAGGCGGTGCTGGACGTAGACCTTCTTGGATGATTCTCGTGAAAAAGCAGTGACGAGCTCAAACTTGTCACCAAGAGCCTTCTTGTATTCCTGGAAAGGAGTCAGTATATGCGTATCTTGTTTTAAGAGACAGAATTCCAAAACTTACGGCCCACTCAGACTCGTACATGAAGTCCTCGCTAGGTTTTCTGCAACCAAAGAAGAGAAGAGTCTTTCCGACATTCTGGCCGTCTTGAGCTTGCTTGGCACGTTCCTGAACGAAAGCGCGGAAAGGAGCAACACCTGTTCCAGGACCAACCATGATGATGGGCTTTGAAGGATCTGAAGGCAGCTTGAAGTTGGAGTGGCGAACATGAACAGGGACATGGATACCGTCGTACTTGTTTCTGGGACCCATGATCTCGTAGCTCTGACCAAATGGCTCGGGGTTGGGGTCACCGTTCTGCTTCTGCTTGAGTGCCAGGAGATAGTTGGTAGCAACACCACGGAAGGGATCACCGCGGCCAGGGATCATTTGCGACTCAACAACAGCGGTCACAGAGATCTTCTTGGGTTGAACCAGGGACGAGGACGAGATAGAGTAGTAACGGGGCTGGAGCTTAGTAAGACCTTCAATGAAGGCCGAGAAGGGGATGTTGGTCCACTTCTCGCCCTTGCTGACGGAGGAAAGGAAGCGCGCGATGTTGTAGTAATGAGGGCCGGTCTTTTCGTGGAAGTAGTCCTTGTCGCCACCAAGTCGGTTCATCTCTGCCTTGGCTTCTTCGTTGGGGGCAAAAGCGGCCAGGGTCGAAACAAATTGTCGAGAAACAGGTGCACAAATCTCGAGATGGTATCGCAGAATGGCGTCATAGGTGGTAGGGCTGGGGAAAGGTACCTTGGCGGTGGGTTCGAGAGCCTTGACGCTGACGACGGTGTGCTTCTTTTCCGAGAGACCAGTGACATCGAGGAAGCGATCGACCTCCTCACCAGGGTTAGTAGGCCAGATAGCAATGTGATCTCCAGTCTCGTAGGTGAGGTTAGATCCGCTAATGTCGATTTCCATGTGGAGGCAGTGCCTGTCCTTGACAGAGAATAGTTCACGAGACTCGGCGATAGGGGCGATGTAAGGGTTGTGAGCGTTGAATGGTCCCTTAGCACTGCCTTCGAGGTGCAACTTGTTGGGCTCGCCGAGATAGACCTCGCTGGACTCAGGAGTCAAGTCATCGCGTTCAGTGATAGAGAAGATAGGTTCGTAGACAGCCTCGCGTTCTTCCAGGTTCAGTCTCTTAGCGAGAGCCTCCCACATGGGTTCTTTCCAAGCCAAGAAGTCCTCTTCCATAGTACCAGCACCATCATCGCCTTCTCCAGCTTCACCAATGCGGTGAGCGCCGAGGGCCTCAAGAGCCTTGTTGACGTTGCGGACCATCGAGTTGTAGTGTTCATACGTGTTGTTACCGAGGCCAAAAGCGACATAGTTGAGGTTACCCAGAGGAGGATCGTTGCCTTCGTTGAAGCTGACATCTTCGCTAGTGATGAACTCGTAGAAATCTACGGCGTTATCGGTGGGCTCACCCTCGCCATACGTAGCCAGAACAAACATGATGACCTTGTCGCTGGGGACAGAGTCGAGGTTGTCAAAATCGTAATCCTCAAGATCAGCGACCATGGTGTTGAGGCCGAAGCGGCTCTTGCCCTCCTTGGCCAGGCGGGAAGCGTAGTCCTCGGCAGTACCAGTCTGGGAGCCGTAGAAGACAACGCAGTTCTTGTTGGACTCTTCCATCTTCTCGACAATATTCCTTGTGCGACCGGCCTTTGCTGCGCCAGCGGCGGCGAAGCCGTTGGCATAGGGATCTTTGGTGACAGCCCATAGCTTGCCCTTTGTAAAGTAGGCGAGGGTTCCTAAGAGGATGGCCCCGAGGACGATAACGTCCAACGTATCGAGTTCCGCCATAGTGGTGGTGGTGGTGGTGGAGGTGGTGGTTGTGCGCTCAGGGTTCTTTTGGAATGGGCGATGAAGATGAACGATTAAGGTAACGTAGCAGAGGAGCGAAAGAAGAAGGCAGAAACAAATCTGGCTTCCTGCCGAATCTATGTGCCACTTGGGTTTCACTGGGCTTGTGAGTTGAATACCCTGTGTATCATCGGTCGGAAAGGAGGTGGGGGGGATGGAGGAGAGGAAGAAATCAGGAAGAAGCGGAATTAAGTAGGAAGTGGCCCTGCAAAGAGTAACTTGTTCGTTAGCACTGTCAGATCTACTTTACGCGCTAAGGGGGGAAATGATGACAACGGAAGTTTGGCGGGTGTCAGTCAGTCGCCCACCTCCGAAAATAACGAACCTAGGTAGTAGGTAATATTCTATAGATTGTCGATCTATCAGTTATTCGACTGGAAAAGAAAAGGTCGTACTTGAAACTTGAAGAGTGGCAAGACGACAAGAGGTGAATAGAAATCTAAGACAATGCGCAGGTTCCAGTATCACTATGATCAATACCCGCCAGAGTTGAAGAGAAGGAAGAAATCAAATGCAGAGGGCGGAGAGAGAAGTCTCTTTTGAAAACCCGGGTTGGTGCGGATTAGCACGGTTTATTATATGAACTTGTCACGTTGGTTGAATCCTCCAGAATCGAATCTAATCATAATCTGGCCTCATCATTCACTTCTTACTGCAAGTTAAGGCTTCCTTCTCAGGGATTGAGATCGTCGGACCCCTCCACCGATTCTCCAAATCCCGAGCGCCAGTCCCGATTCCTTTCTCCGCAGTTGACTCGGCGCGGAATTGATTTAAGTGGTTTACCGGTAAAGTTGTGTTTTTTAATTTTTATGAGCCTTCACCTTCTCCAGATTCGGCTATTCTAGATTCAAATACTAGACAACCCATTGAAGATATTCTGCACCAATGGCTCTATCATTTTTCGGATCCAATAGGACAATGATGCCCACGAGGGTACGACAAGAATGAAAGCAGAAAAAAAAAATGTTGAGCCTTGTCATCCCCTGTAAAACACTCGGACCCTGTAATTCAACAGCAATCAAGCGGGTTATCGTGCCATGTCCCAGGAAATATACCGGGTAGTTCGACCTTTGGGTCCCGAAAACGAACACGGGGTAATTGACATTGCTGTGTTACCTACTACCTACCTGAATCTACTAATCTATGGTTGTTGGATGGCCACCACCACGAGTATGTTTGCTAAATTGATTACTACTGGGCCAAAGTTGGCTGCATTTCTTGTAACTACCTAACACAAAAAGATACTGGTAATAGATGACACCCATCATTGCTGAGTGGGCAGCCGTCGTTATTCTTAAAGACTTATCATATCTTTCTGTGATCGAGTTCCGCACGAGACTGAACAGAAAAACATGTGCCTCACTCAAAGCATTTCCCCCTCCATTCCCCCTCCTCTGGCGACCTCATCCTTATTGGCTCGCTATCCGGTAACGGCTTCTCATGTAGGTATCATGATTACTTCTCACGTGGGGTCTAGGTTGATAGGTTTCTCAAGATAGTAGTCAAGCAATTCCATATCTATCTGCTGGGGTTGCTGCTCCAAACAACCGTTTTCTACTATTTTGGCATTGTCAAATCGTCTGCCTAAAATCATGTAAATGTCAATCGAGACACAAAGACACATACCCGCAAAGTTTGTAAACTGAGGGACGAGCATGATGCCTCGGTTCTAATCATGTGCAAAACCACGGCTTAACGCAACCCCCAAACTTTCCGAAACATTTCCGCCTGGAGCCGTCATGAACGGCCACTCTGAACGGCAGTTGACGGATGCAAAGAAGGGTCGCCGAGTAGGAGTCATGATCGCCGGGGAAGTTGAGGAAAGTGTTTCTTGTACCCCGCACTTCGATCTGCTTCCTTTGTTCTTTTTCTTCTATGTTGCATTCTAGTTGTCGAAGATGTCATATGGAAGTCTCTAACTTTAACAGGAGTTTTCGTATCAGTCGAGACAGTAATTTTCTAGTTTGGCATTATATCATCGATTCATGAAGACTTACGACATAACATGGAAGAATGAAACACTGTGTTTATCCACATACATATATAACCGAGACGGACTGTTCCATTCAATGACCTACCTACCTACCGCCAGACTGTTAAGATGATCATCGTGTTTAGTTTTTTCTTTCTTCCCCCCCTACGGCCAAACTGAGGCTATATTCAAAGCTGGACAAGCCGAAATCTTTAAGCAGCGAATTTAGGGGGATTTTCACAATAGGTTGTGTATGACACGTGAAGAACATCCCAAGAACGAGTTAATAAGATTCGCCGATCTAGTTGAATGGACTCTGGTCACGGATACAGTCTGATGCGGTCTGATGATCGGCATGTCGAATAGTCGGGCTACAAGTACTAACTAGAAGGGAGGGATCTTCAGGGCATCTCATAATGTTTTAATTGTATCCATTCCACTCACTCGACCCTCATGTCCATCATCATTACAGGAGAAATACAAGCCAAGCAAAATCCGTCAGTAAACATAATAAAAGAAAATGCCAGCTAAAGCCCGAGTCAACAACTGCGGTGCTACCATAATTACAACATCCATCAACCTATTATTAACCGGAGACCCATAAACATCGTTTTGCATAAACGACAACTGACAGTATCCAACCTCCTCCAACACATGATTGATCCATCCCTTGCCGCAAGTACCTTCAACCTTCACTTCAGCCTCTGGACTCTCACCAGACATACTCCTAGATCCTTGCCGAGCGGTGGCGCTACCGTCTTTCCCAGCTCTCTCATCATCCCATGTTGACACTCGTGCCGCCAATAGGCCATTGCCCTTGCATACGACATGGGGTTTGGCCCACGGAATAATAGGGAAGTCTAACTTGTGATGGGTTGGATTGAGAGGCAACAAAAAAAAAAGGGATCAACGACCTGAAAATTGTGGTTGATCGTTTACAGCCAACCGAACGAGCAGCTCCTGAGAAGTCATTAATACCTAGCCTAGCCACCTCTTTCTTTGTTCTCCCTTGACAGTGCTAGGATGATACTGAAGTTGAGTGGTAGGTTGGAGAGAGGTGAAAGGGGGTCATGTCAAAGCAGACCGACCGACCGACCCCTACCTAGACTTCTAGACTCATGGATAGGAGGTGCTTTAGCATACCAGGTATCCCGCACTGACCTTCAAGGCTATGGAAATATTCATTGTTTGTTGTTCCGCCCTTCTGACAGGTAAGGGTATAGCGTCATTGCTCTTTGAACCTAGTCAAAGTCAACATCCAGCCTCCATAAAAAAAGACCCGAGTTACCTGAAGTTTAGCACCTATCATATATCGTTAGTCTGTTTACTTTGTCGTCCATTGTCTTGTCGTCTCTGAACCCTGGCCTGGCTCTCGATTCGCTCGTGTCTACTAAGTATCCCTTCCCTTAACTTAACTGAACTTAGCACACACCGGACTGTTCTCCTCCTTCCTTTCTTCGTCAGGGTCTCCTCATTTGTCTCCCCTTTCATTGCTTCTCCGACGACATCCTCACCTCTCGTTTTTTGACTTCTTAATAAACCTCCTAACTCTCGCATCACGTCGGTTGTCCGTGGCAGACACATTCACCAAGCAAATCCACAGACCATGTGCTTGCGATTCAATCTAATCTGAGATGGGTAAGTAATAAACATTCTCCCATGTGTTCCATGTGTGGGCGGGCGCCCACCTACCTACTACTACCGGTACTAGTAAGCTAGGGAGAAATACTCACTGTACCTTGCCTTACCTCACCTTACCACACTTCCATTCTTAGCCCCTCTTCCCGCATCAAACTTCAGCTCTTGTGTTTGCGGCACGGGATCGACTTCACTCGTGGCAGACACAGTCAACAGTCAACAGTCAACCATCGACTTCTTCTCTCTATATCCACAATCAAATCGACTGCATCATACCTCGATTGCGACTACGATTGCGACTGCGACTGCCCTGAAGCCCATCCATACCTAATCGCGACCCTCTTATTTCTCTTACACATATTAACCTACCCTGCCATCCTCCGCCACCACGGATTCCCCCGAGACATAATCAATATCCAACATCAACAACGCTGACTTTTTCTCGTGTGACCCAACAGTGCCGCCGTCGCAGCCGCTGTCGGACCAACTGCCGGATCCGCCCAGGTTCTCGCCTCGGTCCGTTTCAAGACTCGACGAGGAGGAGGAAGATGAGATCAATTGGAACCACACAATTCGCCCTGCTCCCCTTGACCCGCTCGCCCTCCATTGTCCTGCGCATTCGCATTCACGAGACTCATCCGCCGACAAGACCTACTACACGCCGACTTTAACATCGCCTCGCATCCACGCCAGTCATTCCAGAGGTGCCCTTGTCAACGTCGTCGAAAGACCTATAGATCCCAAATCTCTAGCATACGGTCATCATCGTCAGACCTCGATTGTTCACGGTATTCAGCACTCGAGAAATGGCAGCGGAGCCAGCACCACCTCAAGTCCTCTCAGTCCGCAGATGATCGCTGCCGCTGGCGTCGGCCTCGATCGTCCAGAGATGCAATCGGTGGCCGCCCGCCTCGATGGCGACACTGGCTACTCCCCTCGGCCGCCTACAGCTCTGTCTGGGAGCACAGCTGCCATGGACCGCCCCCCTGCCTCTGAACACTCCCCTCACGGACTAAATCAGCGTAAATTGGAACGAATGCACAGCATCTCAAGGCGCGATCATGCCTCCAACCATTCCTATTCTTCTCGACACAAAGACGACCAGAAGACGGTTGGCGAATATGCTCTGCACGTCTTGTTCACTTCGGTTTGTCGGCACTAGGAACTTGGAATAGCTAATAAGCAAGCTAACCTGCTGCCAGTTTATCGCACAAGCAGAGGAAAAGCTCACCGAATGCGTTACGGTTCCCTTTGATCCCGAGCCCCAAGTTGACCAGATTTGCGGCCCTGGCGTCGATCCCGCTTTTGACCAGTTGATCGTCGCTCTGGGCCATATTGCAAGCCCTAAACCGAAAGCGCTGATTGACTCGATGATGCTATGGAGAAAGAGCAAGAGTGATGCCGCCAACGAAGCACGAACCCAGCTCCAGCAATCTCGAGGAGGCATGCCTGGTGGTCCATTGCTTCGACGGAATACGGAACCTGTAAACGCTGGACCACCAGGAACCAATGGGACACCGTCCGATGGTGTTTTTTCGAACGGCCCTGCTACTCTCCCCGCCAGACAAGAATTCGTTGCACAAGCCGAGCGTCGGTCGACCGTTTCGATATATATCCTTTGTAGAGTGTTACTTGAAGTCATCAGCCAGAGCAATCTACCTTCAATTACCCTGGAGATGGAGGATAAGCTAGAGAGCATCATTTTCGGACAACTCAAGATTGCAGACCCAGAGCAATTGATGGTATCCCCACTGAAGCTGTCAAATTGGAACCTATTTGCTCAACTACTTGGTCATATGAGCGGTATCAACTTTGCCGGTGTCACAAAACGATTTATCGACGATTTGGAGAGCTCGCTCCAGGAGCGCGTTATAAAGAGTCCAACACTCTCTTCTGGCCGAGATATTGAAGGCAAAGTCGAGCTTGTTTTGGGAGGAATGAAGCACTTGAAGATCAAGATTTCTCCTGAAGAGTCATGGGAGCAATCTTGTGACTTTCTCATTTCTTTGGGCCGCCTGTTTCAGAAATCTCATGGACAGCGCATCAAAACAGCCTTCTGCCAGGTCATCGATATGCTTTTGTTGCCTGTCGCGGCAAAAGCCAGCAACAGCCATTTTATGCACCCCAGATGGGCTGAAGTGCTCTCTGCGATTGGGCCACGACTTGCTCAGATGTTTATAAAGCCGCGACATTGGAACTATGCCTTTCCTCTAACTGCAACACTCCTTTGCGTTTCGCCTCCAGATAACTTTGGGTCTCAATGGCTCCAATTGATTCTCCCCCTACAGACCAAGGTCAAGGACCGTTTTACGAAACCTCTTTGCCTTCAGGTCATCTCACGACTACTTTGGACATACCTCTACCGCACTAACGATGCCGCACAAAGTGCTCTGCGCAAAATAGACGAGGTCATGAAGCTTGTTCTTCCTTCGTCCAAACGTAGCGTGGTAGCATCTGACACTAGTTGCACTGAGCCCCTGATTCAGATCATCAGAATATTCGGGTTTAAATACCCCGAATATTGTTTCAGAAACGTCATATTCCCTCTAATTAATGCGGAATTGTTTTCTTCAAATAGAGAGTTGAGGGTTGAACAGCTTGATCCTGATCGCATCGTGGTCGGAATTCGAGCATTCCTCTACATCATGTCTGACCTCGAGAAAGGAGGCCAGGGCCAGCCGCCATTCCCGCAGTTCTACGAAACTCCTACCTCTGTTCCCGAGAGATTCCCCGTATCTCCGGCTGTCTCCTCTCCACGAAACTCGCCATTATCGCAGCCGCAAGCGACAACCAAGGAAGAGTATGTGACCCGACCTGTCCTTACTCATGTTCTAAGTGACGGAGTAAGGGAGTACTACGTAAAATTTTGTGAAATCTTGGGCAAGATTATCATCATTTGTGACAACACCTTTGGTGGCCAAGCAGCACTTGACGAGAAGTTCAGTAGTCCTGGTCCGAAAACGCCTATCGCAGAAACCTTTACTTTCTCCCGCAGAGACGATCATCAAAATATTGTCGATCAGAAACAGGCCTTTTATGAGCTATTTCATGTCGCCGTACAAGCGTTGCCTCGATGCCTGTCGGCCAGTATCCCGTTTAATTCGCTAATCAACCTTTTGTGCACCGGAACAGCACATGTGCAGTACAACATTGCGGAGTCTTCAGCCAACTCGCTCAAGGCTATAGCTCGGCAGTCTCATGCCCAGCAAGTGACAATGGGGTTTGCACGGTTCATTTTCAATTTCGATGATCGGTATTCGACAATGTCTGATGGTGGGATGCTGGGTCATAACCATATTGAAAATACTCTACGACTCTACGTTGAGCTTTTGCAGATCTGGATCGAAGAAATTATGCAAAAGACGAGAGATGCCGCGACTGATCAACCGGAGAGTAACCCTTCAGACAAGCGGGCGCTCAAACTCGATCTTTCCAGCATCTGGGCAGAGGTCGACCAAGTAGAGGCTCATGGCCTCTTCTTCCTCTGTTCCCAATCCCGGCGAGTTCGCCATTTTGCTGTCACAGTTCTTCGTCTCATTGTCGAATTCGACAAAGCCTTGGATAAAGAGGCCCCAGAGGACAAGGACACGGTGAGGTTGATCAATATTCTCGAGAATGATTCCAGCAGTGTGATGGATTTCAATGACGAGCAGCTGACCGTGGCTGAGCGCAGCCGTCTACAGCGCGGCCTGCAAAACACCAACAACCAGGGCGCCTTGGTTGAGCTTTGTGCGAGCGATGTCTCGTACGACACAACTTTGTGGTTCAAGGTTTTCCCCAATCTGATCAAGATTGCCTACGAAAAATGCCCTTTCACAGTCACGATCTGTAGAGACCTGATTTGCAATCGTATCTTGCAAATGTATAAACCTATTGTATATTTGTCAGAGCCATCTCGTGGTTTGTATTACAATTCTGAACCCGGGAGCGCCAGAATGGGCTCAAGATCAGCAACAACACATCCTGAAGTAGTAGTCGAGCAGTGGAAGCTATACTTGATCTTCGCCTGCACAACCTTGGCAGACCCAGGCGCTTCTCCGGCACCACAGGATCCTCAGCACGTTCGCAAAACATCAAAGTCTTCGTCGAAGGATAAGATTGTCACAGCAAGAGTGCTTTTCAAGTATCTAATCCCTTTACTGTCTGTTTCATCCGCTTCTGTTCGCGACGCTGTTGTGGTTGCGATGGGATCCATCAACATTCACATCTATCGCACCCTACTTGAGGAGCTGCAGGGCCAGGTATCGCAATGCAACGATGATGCCCGCGCTCGAATCCACCAGAGAACAAACAGCAATGCGAGACGGAATCGCAAGATAGATCTTCTCAGGACAGAGATTACCCACGTCTTCAAACTGACGTCGCATTTCCTCAACGAGCCAGAGATCTACAACAGCGAGTTCTTCCTTAACACCCTCACTTCCTACACGAAAGATCTGAAGCTGTTCCTCATGGATGGAGAAGTCCAGATGGATTGGGAGTTCCAAAAATTGCGACGACACTATTGCGGACTGATGGAGGCCCTATTCGAAGGCATCAACCGCACGAAAGATCCGTCTCGATGGATGACGTTTGAATCTCGCAAGTCGGCCTTCTCACTTATGGAAGACTGGTGTGGTTTCTCGCCCAACCAAACTCAGATCCGTGCTCGTGAGGACACTATGCGCCAGTCACTCATCGATCAACAAAGTCTGGGTGAGCGCGGTACAGCTACTGCAGCAATGGAGATTGAGAAACGGAACCTCCGAACAGCTGCACTCAGTGCCATGGCAGCTCTCTGTGGTGGGCCCATCAGCATCACGACGGAGAGCAATGTGATTCTTCAGTTCGATGTCCGGCGCATGTTGGCTTGGATCGAAGCTATATTCAACTCGGGTAGCGACCGTATGAACATCATCGGTAGGAGAGCCCTAAAAAATCTCATCGTCCACAATCGGGACTTTTCCTACTTGATGGAGCACTGCATCGCTAGATGTTATCTCGCAGACGTGCCCAAGGTTCTTGAGAGCTACTTTGCTGTAGTCACCCAGGTCCTCCAGGAACACATAGACTACCCTTGTCCTTTTTGGAAGCTCCTGGGACTCTGTCTGTTCACTCTTGGCAACACTCAAAGTGAGATCAGATCAAAGTCAGCCACTGTCCTGCGTAGTCTGGAGGCACGCCAGCAGCGAAACTCGAAGATTCAGGACTTTGATATCAGCATCTCGGATAAAACCCAGGCCGTGTACAAACTGGCACAGTTTGAGATCTCGAAACGTCTCGCTAAGCAACATACTGGTCTTGCCTTTCATATCTTTTCCGAGTTCACATTATACTTCAAAGACCTTCAGCCGGCGGCGCAGCGTAATGTCGTGGCTGTTGTTTTGCCGTGGATTCAGTCGATAGAATTGAAGCTGGATCCAAATGGCGGCCCTACCGCGCAGTCCTTTGTTCTGCTTGCCAACCTATTGGAGATCACCATCAAGTCCAGTGGCGCTCTTCATAATGAAGTACAGGCCTTGTGGCAGGCCCTCGCGACAGGCCCTCATCCCGGCAACGTGCGTTTAGTTCTCGACTTTATTATGCAGCTATGTCTGGAGCGGCGCGAGCAGAACTTTGTCGAGTATGCCAAGCAGATCGTTGTCTTCTTGTCAACGACCAACAGCACACCAGGCATCAAGGTTGTCGAGTTCCTCCTAATGCAGATCACACCCAAGGCCATGGTGCCGAACGAGAAACGAGACGTTATTCCCCCGCCTTCTGACATCAGTCAGCTTCCTTATTGCGCAGATCTGGCGGAGGCTCTACCTGTGGGGACCAAACAGGCAGGATTCTCTCTTGGTCAGTTGTCATTGATTCTGCTCGTCGACTTGATGGTATCCCCGGTTAATCTCGCTCTTGAGAACGTGCCATTACTTCTTCAAGTCGTGATCGTTCTATGGGATCATTATACCCCACTTGTTCAGGAGCAGGCACGCGAGATGCTTGTCCATTTGATACATGAGCTTGTCATCTCACAGATCGACGATCAGACCCAAGAAGTGGAGAGGAAGCCAATCGAGAACCTGATTGACCTCATTCGTGGCCATGACCGTTCTGTCGTATGGAGTTACGAGGACAGCAATGGCAAAGTGGACGACCACAACAGCAAGGTGCCTCCAGGTATGGAGTTCCTCACATCCGAAGTAGTGAGAACGTTTGAGATGACGTTTCCTGGAATCAAAGATCAATGGAGCAGGCTCTCTCTCACGTGGGCCACATCCTGTCCCGTTCGTCACCTCGCTTGTCGATCGTTTCAAATTTTTAGATGTGTTCTTACATCTGTTGACCAGCTCATGCTTGGAGACATGCTCGCTCGGTTGTCCAACACCATTGCCGATGATGACCCAGAAATACAGTCCTTCTCCATGGAGATATTGACGACGCTCAAGACTCTGATTATCAAGCTAGACGCGGAAGATCTGCTCAGTTTCCCTCAACTATTCTGGACTACTTGTGCGTGTCTGGAATCGATCAATGAGCGGGAGTTTCTTGAAGCTGTGGAAATGCTCAACAGATTTCTCAGCAAGATCGACTTCCGAAATCCTAACGTTCGCAGAATCCTTGCAGATGGGCAACCAGCTCGCTGGGATGGAATCTTTGAGGGGGTTCAACCCCTGTTATACAAAGGGCTGAGGTCATCTGTCTGCTGGCAAGCGACCCTTGATACCATGGATAAACTAGTGCCACTTCCTAGTGACGGCCTGGTAGGTGACGAGAGCCGACTATTCTTTTCTCTCTTGGCAAACTTCCCTCGAATCCTGAATGAGCTGGAGAAGCCTAGTATCGGAGAGGATGTCCTGCGCACCACGAAGCTTCTCTTTGAAGAGGCAGACAGCCAGGGTTTGGCAAGCATCGCTGTCGCACTTCATGATGTTGTGGCCGGAAAGCCTCGTGGCAGCAGCAAAGATTTTCTGTGCGAGCTCTGGGGGGCCATGCGGGAATACTATCTGCCACACTTGGACTTTCAGATGGTGACTTTTCTCATTGGTATGTTGACAAATTCCCTCTCATGGGTCAAGATTCACACCATGAGGATCTTGTGTGTTGCCATCCCTGAGGTCGATATGCGCAAACCAGAGCTTGCCGGTCATGGCTCAGATCTCATCTCACCACTCCTGCGACTTTTGCAGACCGAATTCTGCATGGAAGCCCTAGAAGTTTTGGACAATATCATGACGATGTCAGGAAATCACATGGATAAGCACCACCTCCGGATGAGCATGACACGCTCAACTTCGAAGACGATTCGAAAAGAGTACGAGCGCACCCAGAGTCTTTTTGGAATCCCAGAAGCTTCTGGTTGGGCTATCCCTGTTCCTGCGAAGAAAACAGAGGCAACTCGTGCCAACATCCACGCTGCTTTTTACACATGCCAGGGATCAGAGGGCATGTTGACAGAGACTGAACCGACTCCCGAAGTCGAATTCCACGCTGACGACTTCCCGTACGGCTACTTTGGAACCTCGGAGCGGACAGAGACGATGCTGTCGGATGAAGGTCGTGGTGAGGTACATGCGGGTGATCTCGTAACCCAGCTTGACAGCCTCGACGACTTCTTCGACGAACCAACAAGCCCAACAACGGACGACGATGGGCGTTCATCGAGAACTATCACCGAGTACACGCCTGAAGCGTTTGAAACGGGGACACAGCTCTATGATGAACAGATCCTGCCTATCCTTCACGAAGCTTCGAACAACACGTCATTTCAAAATGGGTTTGCAGACAGATCTCCAATCATATCGAGGGATATGAACTCAAATACTATGAACCCTGGCGCCTTTACTGCTGCGGTACCTGCCATGCGTCCTGGACTTCACCTGAGATCCATTACTTCCCCATCCGCACCAGCTTCGTATCAGCCACATATGGGTGATGGAATGTCAGACGATGAGTATATGGGAGGTTTCTCGGACGCCGACGATGAGAGACCTGGCACTGGTCATACAGAAGGCGCCTTCGCTTTGGAGAGCATGATCAAGCCCCCATCGAGGAGACCACAATCGAGAATGCGTCGTGTACCGACGAGCAGATCACGAGATGAGAGGTCAGCTGATAGGGCACCACCGCAGCCTGCATTGCGGCTGGGACAAAACAAGCTTGCCCCGATGATGCAGAATCAAGGGCAAGGCGATATGTTGTGAAATTATTGTAGCATGGTATTTGAGGTGTTGAGCGATTGTTATATAAAGATGTATGATGTAGATGAGCTAGAACAGCCAAGAAGTAAAAAGTGAAATGATCCATTGAATATGGATAACCATTTGGAAAAGGCCAATGGTTTTACCAGCTCTCGGAATTTGCTTGACTTGTGATGGGAAGGAAAGTAACGAGACAATGTGATGTGTCAAGAGTTGTTTTAATCGTTCTGGCTGATCATGAATATTCGTCTAACTCAATATATCGTATTGATGCATACAGGTATTCAACGACAACAACATGGGAGAATGAAGTATATGCATCATAAAAACAACACACATCACAAGGAACGTGGCCATGATGAGATATTATGAAAGAATTTCTAGGATTTCAAGAGAGATTCTAAAATCATCATGTTCAGCACATATCATTCCTCCTGCTCGTCTGCTTAGCACCTCTACCGCTTCACTTTCTTCCTCATCCACATCCTCATCTTTCGACAAGTTGATATACCCTGAACCCCTCAGCAAAGAACACTCTTGTCTCACCTCCTTTCTATCCTATGTGGAGCGCACTCGTTTGAATAAGAGAACGACGGTCTACAGAGGCACTCATTACGAGTACACCGTAGCAGACGTCCTCACTCTCTATGGGTTCTGCCTCAAACGCGTTGGCGGCGCATCCGACCGCGGCGTCGATCTACTAGGTACATGGACGCTACCCACCACCGGTATACGTCTTAAAGTTCTACTGCAGTGTAAAGCCGGCGCGAGAAGTCCCAGCCCGAGTTTTGTGCGAGAACTAAAAGGCGCGATGGCTGTCGCACCGCCCGGGTGGAGAGACGACGCGGCGATGGGGTTATTGGTCGGCGAGAAGCCTGCGACGAAGGGTGTGCTGGGAGAGATGCTGGGGAGCGACAGGGCCTTGGGGTATGTTTGCTGTTCGAGGGAGGGGGACGTGAAGCAGTTGCTCTGGAATGGAAAGGCGCAGGATATGGGGTTGGAGGGGATAGCGGTGGGAGTTCGGCATGAGGAGGATGGGGATGGCGGGAGGTTGGTGCTTTTAAGGGGAGGAGAGGCTTTGCCGTTCTTAGATAGGGAGAAGGAAGTGTGAAAGTGTCAAGAGTGTGAAGAGTTGAGGATATCTGTGGTGGTGGATTTTCATGTATTCAAGTTGTGCACGAGGAACAAGTCATTAGAATGTAAAAGATGTATCTTATTGCTGTATCGATAGAGTAACACTGTTCTCTTATTAGAACATTATGATTAACAAGTTCCGGATATCCCTTATGATAGGATGCTTGATCTGTCCCTTCACCCAATGCATCCGATTATAAGCATGAGCTAAAGCCCCTGAACCGTCATTATGCATTACTCGTGTCCCTCTGCCAACTGACTTGTAGCATCATTGCGCAAAAGAAAAACGGATCCATCTTAGCCAGGCCTCGTCAAAATCGAATCTCTTCATAAAATCCCGCCCAATTATCCACGTCGAGCACCCACCGAACCCTGTCTGGCTCGGATCGCCTCCTTGTCTTGTGTCGCGACAGAGGCCATGGCATTCTTTATACCCTCTCTGATCATATCCAGCTGCTCTCTCAGAGACAAGCTGTCATCGGACTCATCATCTTCTGAGTCGTCTTCCCCCTCTGAAAAGTAGTCGCTCGGCTCTCTGCGTGCTGGCAGACGCAAATGCTTGTGGCAGACTCGACAAAACCGCTCCTCGCGTGGCGCATCCGCTTCTGAACGACATCTCCACTAGCCGCCGCTCTTCTGACGGACGCGAGTCGACCACGCCGGGTTGGGTTCATGCCACTTCTTATTCCAGCGTGGTTTGCCAGACATCATCTTCACTTTGGTCTCCAGATAGCTGACTAGTTTGAGAAATCCAGCGAACTGGTTGTTGATGTCGCCCTGGCCGTCAAAATTGACGATGTTGTAGGTGACAAAGATGTAGAACCATTCTGGGACCAAGCAAGGCAGAGGTCGAAAAGGTGGTAAAGCCTGAGCAGCTGCTTCATCGACCAAGGCAGTTTCGTCGCGCTGTGCATACAAGGTTGTCTTGTAAAGCTTTCTCTTTTGTTCGAGCTGTTCATCTAGAATCAGCTTGTACTCGCTTTTCTTGGGCTTTCTCTTCTCTGGATCAGGTCCGAGTATCTCTTCAGGATCCGGGACTTCCACTTCCTTTACCAAGCGATGCTTGTCGAGCCCTCCAGCCTCTCGGAGGACCCATCGTTGGTGTTCTGTTAGCTCGCGGTCTGCATCATCCCAGTCCAACATGAGGTTACCAGCAATTACACCCTCTGAGACTGCATGGTTCATTGCGACATCCTTCATCAACCTTACAAGTCCTTCTTCACGCCTCCTGACCATCTTTTGTTGCTCGGCAGAAAGTGGTGGCGGAGTAATGGTT
This sequence comes from Fusarium penzigii, assembly GCA_013623535.1. Taxonomy (NCBI): domain Eukaryota; kingdom Fungi; phylum Ascomycota; class Sordariomycetes; order Hypocreales; family Nectriaceae; genus Fusarium; species Fusarium penzigii. The sequence goes on from JABFFC010000072.1 coordinate 360,151, forward strand.
CTCTGAATCCGGAGACCACCCCTCCCTTTCGCGATTCGCTCCTTGTGATAAGCCTCAATATTCTCGTCGTCGAGGGCCTTTCTGAAAGCCTTGATATTGCTGCGCTCATCGGCGACGGGACCATAGGCATCATCACGCTCTTGGGTCTGTGTCTGTAGAAAATCAACTAACCGTGCGCCTTTTTCGGCGTACGCTTCCAGTACATCCGACAGATCAATGCTGCGAGAAGTGTTCTTGGGGTGATACAACTCTTCGCTAGACTTGGGATATGCGTGTGGTGGTGGAGGTGGATAGCAGACAGCGTAGGCCACAGATGCCCACATGCCTGGGTCGCCACTAGGAATTACGTTGTTTGCCCATGGGCTTTTTATGACAATTGGCTCATGTATTTGAGGCAACAACTCCTCTTGATGCTCTTCCTTATCATCTTGATCTTGCGTAACGTTGTCAGGGGGGCTGGCGGGTGAAGAAGTGGCTAGTTTCGGGTCAGGGGTTGGCTGTAAAGCTGCTGGTTCCCCGTTGAGAAGCGTAGGCGGTGGGCTGAGAGAGATAACTTGGCATCTCTCTTGAACGTTGTGGACATCTGGAGTGCTGTTGTTGTTATAATTGGCGTTGTTTTGGTGATCATTGTTGATACTGTTTCCATTCCCTTCGTTGCTGTTTTTGCTTTGGTTGATGGCTAAAGTTGAAAGTGGTTGCTGTGGATTTGGAGGCGAAGGCGAAGGCACTCTCTCAAGGAGAAGCGAAAGGGGTGGGCTAAGACAAGTATCTGCCGAGGTAGAAGTCTTAGGGTGAGCTTCTTGATGCTCTTGGGCAGAAGTATATGATGGCTCGCCTGTCAGGATCTGTAGTCCTGGTTGTGGCCGCGACTCAGTTTCCTTCTTTGTTGGTGCTGGATCGGAGAAGGGCATCCGAATGATGGGGGAGAAATTGAGCCCCATGGCTCCGGTAGCCGTTCTCAGAATAGGCTGTGTTATGTTTTACAAGAAAACCCAGACTCAGGAGTAGATGAGGAAGTTGGGAGCAATAAGAGGTGAAAAGGTAGGTAGGAGGGAGTCAGTCTGGTGTGGTCTGTTAATAAAACCACCGGGAGAGGGTTAGGAGACGATGAAGCTTACTTTTACAAAGCCTTTGAAGACGTGACATAGGAAACAGATGTTGCTTTACGTCTTTCGAGGTGATTATTGTGATTATTGTGAACGCCAAGTGTTGGTGGAAATGTTGGTGTTAGTGTTGATGTTGTTTTGTTGAAGGACGAGAAGTGTGTGGTGATGTGAAGGAAGGCGAGAGGCGAGCAGCACTTGCACCAGAGACGAAGCGCGTTTTGGCTATTACCTTAGGTGGGTAGGTTGTAGGTATAGAAGATTACCTCTACTCACTCACTGACGCGTACTAGGTACTAGTCAACCTCCCGATTTCATTTTCTCTGGTTGTCATAACCTTTTGGTAATTCTAATCCTGTCCTGAATTTCGTTTGTCTGACTGGCTGCCCGCGGTTGACACTGCCAGGCACTTGTCGACTTCGACCACTTTTGACATTATCAGAACAAACAGTTCACCCAACGTTAACCCAGGGGCTTTAGTCGATACCATCGTACCATACCGTTTGCCAGTTGGTCTTGACGAGAGAACGCGTTTGAAGCGGCCAGTTAGCAGTGTCATATGAACCCGCCTTACCGACGCCAGCACACCAACCATGTTTTATGTGTTGCCTCGGTACTGTCAATAACGGTGTCCTATGAACTATTCCTCGGGCTAATTCACTGCTAAACCACGAAACACAGGCCTCACAGGTTCCAAGAGAAAGTGTCATATGTCTTGGTTGATGATACACGGACCTTAACTCAAAGCTATCCTTACGATGGCTAAGAGGATGTAATGCCGATTGAGAGCTGTCAAACTGCCAACATTCGTAATTTCCTTCTAGACTTCTTCCTCTCTAGGCCACTCGTGATTCATTAAAACCCCCTTACTGTTATACATGTTGTTACATTGCAGACTAGGTCATCCCTGGGATCCTCTCCCGCCTCGTCATGATGCCACAGGTCCTACCTTTACCAGCTCACGGGATTTCCTCGCCTCCTCCGTCGCTCTTTGCTTCTCTAGTCTTCTCTGCCCTGCCTCCATCTTAGAAAATTGGCCCCGAGCACCGTGCTTGAGTTTGGTAATCATATCTGCTGCCTTCCCTTTGGTCAGATCTTCCGCCTTAAGAGGTTCAGCCTTGCCTCGCATCTTGTTGATGAACACCACCTGACCCTCTGTGGGCGGTAGGGATCGCCACCTCTGGTAACGATTTATGAACGTGTGCGGATACATTTTTCCCGCATAACTGTCCGCGCCGTGGACCGCATCCGTAAATGTGGAGGCAGTGAGTATCTCCTTGGGCATCGCGTAGGGAGATTTGGAGACCTCCGGTGGAAGTGAGCGAACCTCGACGGCTCGAAATATGGGTTCTTTTGCATTGTACTGCCGGCTCATCTTTTCGATTCTCAAATAAGATCCACTGGGTGAGCTCAAGACAAACTTCTCTTGTCCAACTTGAACCCACGCATATCTGCTGATACTTCGGATATGCTTCTCTCCTGATGTGTCTGCAATGAGATCCAGCACTGAGTCGTAGTCTGTGAATGTTACCGAATCAGGTGATCCCGGAGCTGGAGAGGTGGTGAATGACAACGCTTCGTTCGAGTTCCCGTGTTTAAATTCTTGGGATTCTTTCATCCTTCGTAAGTCGTTTGCCGAAGCCCTGCTTACCAGAACGTTCGGGTCTAATCCAAACAGCGAAGGAGTTGTGACTACGCCAGTAGATAGAGTGGACACCAGGTCGATGACATGGCAATTCTCCTTTCCAGGATGAAGCCGCATGCCTCTGCCGATCATCTGGATCAGCAAGTTGCGCGATTTTGTAGGTCTCGCAAGCAAGATGCAATCGATGTTGGGGATGTCGGTTCCCTCGGTGAACACACCGCAATTAACCAGGATTGGAAAATCCCCCCTCTTAAAGCTATCGAGAATTTGGCCTCGTTCGGGTTTTGGCGTCTCTCCAGTAACATATCTCGCATCGTAGCCATGTTTCTTGAATCTACGGGTCAAGTCAATGACATGAGCCACGTCGACACAGAACACAAGGGTTGATTTGCGTCTATAGCCCTTGGCAATCCAGCTGCGAACAGTGACGTCGTTCAGCTCATCTGTGTTCACGGCTCTCGAGAGCTCTCCGGTCATAAAATCTCCAAAATTGTTGCTTTTGACCTTGGTCAGGTTGGCGTTAGTTTCGACCGTAGTGAACATGAGATCAGACAACCAGTTTTTTGATATCAGGTCCACATAGTCCTTGTGGTAAACGATCTCGTCGATGGCTGCCCCGAGTTTCAGTCCGTCAAAACGTGAGAACGTGGCAGATACGCCGACTAGGTAAGGTGAATCCAGTTTCTTCCCATCCAGTCCGAAGTGACGAAGAGTTCTCATGTAGCCTGGGGCGACAATGTGATGGGCCTCGTCAACCAGTACAAGCTTGAATCTCTTTGGATCAAACTTTTTGAGTCGAGCTTGTTTTGTGATGCTTAGAAGACTAGCGATAGTGATGTCGGCCTTGCCAGTAGAATGATCGGGTCCCATTTCAATCTCAATCGTTTTATCAGGATAAGCACGCTGGCAATGACGTGCTGCTTGCTCAACTAGCTCACGACGATGCGCCAATATAAGGGTTTGTTGAGCATCCGGTGAAACCGGCGGTATCTTATCGATGAGCTCAGTAAAGATGACCTGAAAAGTGAGTGAGTGGGAGATCCTCATGTTTAAGAGCTGGGACATCCGTGAGATGGATACAAGCGAACATACCGTTTTGCCACTTCCAGTGGCCAGAGAGATACCGACTCTTTTATGGCCCTTCTTGAATGACTCTAAAACCGACGAAATGCATTCTTCTTGATAATCTCGAAGTTGTAGCTTAGGTTGGTCATGGTCAGGGTTACGGTCATCTTTGGTGACTGAAGCAAACGCTCTGTAGGCCCCAAATGCTTTATGAGCTCGGAGCGGTTTCAAATAAATGGCCGTTCCGACACAAGGCCGGAAGAGACATCTCGATAATGTCTTTAGCATTGCACATTACGAAAGGCGCATCAGTGATACGTGATACTATTGTTTAATAAGGAACTTGGCTATGATGGATGTGAAGACCTGAGCTCGAATGGTCCAGGCGATTTTCAGTGCATTATGTAATCAACCGACGTTAAACTTTACCTCGAGCAGTACCTAAGTTATGGGGGGACGACGTCTGCAATTAAGACTCAGTCGATCTCGAAATTCCCATACAATTTCTTCTTCTTCTTCGAAAGTATTCATGTTGATTCACAATGTGCTGAAACAACCACTGTATCTTTGCTCTCGTCATCTCATATCGACTAGTCTTTCTGCCGAGGACTCAACATTCACCTCCTTCGGTGAATATTCTGTCTTCACCCACCAGTCCTTGTCATCTATCATGTTATCCGATCAAACTTTTGACGCTGTCAGCAACCGAGGAACATGGACACCACCTCTGTTCCCAATGAAGACGAGGACGCCGAGCAATTCTATGTCTCGCCCTCAAGGATGAAAGCGGAAATTGAGCAAATTTTTCAACTTCACGATGACGACTACACAGAAAGCGAGGGCGATGAAGCTTTCCAGAGTAATCAGGACGAAGACGAAGATGACGAGAGTGGTGATGACGATGAATACCCTTCGCTCAAACGACGAGCAGAAGAAGACCTCACTCCGCGCGCTTTCAAAAGACAGAAAGGTGCTCTAAATACCGACTATCTAGATCTTCTCAACACAGATATTGAAGATGCAGCACACCAAGTCTGTGTATTGGAAGAAGCTGGCCAGCTTGAACCTAGTCAGTTCGGTGTCACTTTCTGGACATCTGCAGAGAAACACCTCTTTTTCGAGGCTCTGTCTCGACTAGGCCAAGACGACTTGTCTGGGATTTCAGGCCGCATAAAGACAAAAAGCGAGATAGAGGTCAAGCACTATCTCGGTATCCTTCAAAGAGCCCAACTACTACGACGACGGGAGGCTCGGCGCTCTGCCGTTGAGTTTTCAGAACATGCTGCCGCCGTTGAGCTCAGCCAGCAGTGCTGCCATGCTCTCGACGAAGCCGCCGATGCAATCTCTGTGCGACAGGAGCGCAAAGAGCAGCTGCGAGAGGAGGGTAAATGGGGAGAATGCTGGGATATATCTCCTCCTGTTGCCCGCAGGCTCGATAAAGGTGAATTAGCCACGGATGATCGGGATCTTGCTTTTGCCAGCTTCTTCAACACTTTGAACTGGTTGAGGCTTTCCGATCGTGTTTTTATGAACTCATCAATCCCGAGCGAGAATTGGAATTTCATCGAAAGTACACCTCCCTCGATATGGGCAACCACCTTCGATGACTTTTACTCCCTGGCCGTGTCACTCACCAGGCGACTTGTCCAGACAACCCTGTTTCTCAGCATGGCAAGAATTAGGGCTAAACGGGAGCTTATACCAACGACTCGTAATGTCGTGCGAGCTCAGGATGTGCAGGCAGCTGTTGCCTCTCTAGGGTTGAAGCCAAATTCTCGAGAGTTCTGGCGCAAATGTGCCCGCAGGCTCAGACTAGAAGTCTACGAGGAGCTGCCAGATCGCGATGATGAGTTGGAACAAGAGCCGCTCAGCTACGAGCAAATCGAAGCAGTACTGCCTGGAGATGAACAGGTTGAATTCAGAATAGAGCCAGAACTTGTGCCTTTCAAGGGGGCCCTCGCCTCAGATGACGAGATCTCGGATGATGACGAGTCGGATTCATCCACACCCATCAACGAAGAAGAGATAGCCATTAACCAGGAAGCCAACGAGATTCTTCGATTCTCAGCCGCAGACTTTCCGGAAACCTACCGGAAGAAGCAGTCTCTCAGAAATCGCATAGTAACAGAACGACGACAAGAGGAGTATGCCGAGGAAGTCGACCAGCATGCAAGCTGGAAGGCAGAGAACGCCATGTGGAATCTCTTGCAGAAGAAACCACCCATTGAACCGCCCAAAGTGCCTGAGCCGGGTCCGGTTCCCAGATCTAAGTTGGACGTGGAGAGCATGTTTCCTATAGGAAGGGACTGGAGAGGCAAAACTAGGTATCACAGCGAGTGGGAGATGGAGGATAAGCCAGAGGAGAAGTGAACAGCCATGATATACTACTTTAGTCGCTGTGTATCTTGTATATCCACAAATCACGAATGCATATGAGAAACCTAAAGATAGAGAATAATATTCGTACAATAATACTCGAACAAGTAGCTTCATTTCTTAGCAATTTTGCATTAACCCAGGGTATCTAATCCGTACGCTCTAACTTTTTACCGCATGACGCCCTTCTCGCCCATTCTCATGGCATTATCTTCTTCGGCTTCTCGCCTTGGCTGCGGAGGGAGTCACTTTCCCTCGTACCGGCCGCTTCTTGCTGTTGGCTCCCCGAGTTGAGCGCGAGACGGGCGTTCCGCTCTCCTCAGCGCTATCCTCCTCCTCCTCACTCGAGCCGCTCTCCTCATCATCATCGCCATCCTCGTCCTCTGTTGTCTCGGTCTTTTCCTGCTTCTCCTTTTTATCCGGCTTCTCGTTCTTGGCCTGACTTGCTGCCCTCTTCCTTTGCCTGGAGCTTCTCTTTGACTTTGGTGCCGGTGATTGGGCGTCTGTGCCATCTTCTGTATCTTCTACCGACGCGCCTCTAGTCTTGACGTCGCGCTTGCGCTTCTTAGCGGGGGATGACGGAGGAGAGAGGTCGAGCTGTGGCGGCGAGCTCGCAGCCTCACTAGGATCTGCAACTGCGCGCTGCATCATGGCATCGAAGAATTGCTCCTTCGGTAGAGAGAAATCCTTGTATCTATCCTCGGCCTCGTCGTCGTCGAAGTTCTCTCGCTCATCAATCACGTCGAGGTTGTAATATGTTCGCAGCTTTTGCCAGATGTAGGGAATACGAGTGTGTCGGTAGAGGTCAGGGTCGAAGCCGTGATTTCGCAAATGCTCAGATATTGCTATCATCCGGAAGTGTTTGTGCATACCTGCAATGTGTATTGGTTAGAGCTCTGGCTCGTATGATGGTTTTGCATGGGCACAACTAACCGGCAGGTTTCCAGCGGATGACACCTTTGAAAAGCGAGGCTACCTGGTCGTCCGTCCATAGATCGTTGAAATTATTGTCTGGTTCTTCGGTCTTCGTTTCGCTGGCAGAATCCTGGTCTTCGGCTTTTGGTGTATCCACGTCCATGGCATCTTCATCGCGAGCAGCCGTTGGAGTAGCTGTTGCTTGGGTGCTGCCTCGAGCGCGTTTTCGAGGGGCCATTGTAGTTTCCTGTAGCGCGTATCGATGCCTTGAGATATGTCTGGATGAAGATTCGAGGGGCCAAATGCAGAGTTGAGAATGTTGGAATATTCGGAAATGGGTGAAAATATGAGTTCAATTTGGTCAATCATGAGTAGAAAGAGACAGACCCTTGGAGGATGAGATCATGTCCTCATTACTGCACTAATCCGGTGAATGCTGCAAGGGACAATATCCACTAAGGCACCTGGTTGACCCTGGAGCTTAGCGCGAGATACCACTATAAAACCCCAACGCGTCCAGTTCACAATGGCGCGTCATGGGTAAAGACGCTGAAACACAGCGTCAAGGTTGTTTTGAAGTACTTCCACTCCAGTTCTCAGCCTCCATCTCATGACTGAATAATTCCTCCACATAACTTAGCTACTAGTATTTACATAACATACAACGCGGCAACAAGCGTCTCAGTAGATGCTTTGTCTCCGTCCGCTGTTGCATCACAGTCATGCCTGACGACGAAGAAAAGGCAGATGTCTTCGCCATACCTGACTTTTGGCAGACATCACAATGGCTGGACAAGCTTGGGCTCAACGATTCCACGCCTTCGTTTCTCTCATCTCACCTAAGAAGTAATGATGGCTCACTCACTCATGCTCATCCTATGGCTAACTCGTGTAGATACTCTGGACTCCGGCCTCATAGAACCCACTTCGGTTGAAGCCAGACAAGATGGCTTCTTCAAGCTCCCGTCGCTTAAGCTACATGATGCTTTAGATGTGGAAAGCGAGGCAAATGATGCCTCTGAGGACAATAACACCACAACAGAAGATACCAAGGATGTAGAGACTGAGCCTACTGAAGATTTGTGGATGGGGCTTGACGAACCGTCTAAAAAGATCCCCAAGCACAAGACCTGGGATGCCTTTCTTACTGGTGAGCCTTCAACAATACAACCGCCGTTGACCAGTGAAGCTGGTCCCGAGGTTTACGACGCCTTGTTGTCTTTGACTGCAGACCCTCTTCAGCTTGGAAACGTCGAGGTACCTGTTGTGGACGCCAAAGCGTACTTTTCGTCACTACTTTCTCTGGCTCTTGGACAGGAGTCCATGTTATTCATGCGGCAAGATAAAACAATGTCTTTCAAACCAGCCCTACTGAAAATGAGGGTATCGGGATATTCGATGGGTGTACTCCAAGGCCTAGAAACTCAATGTCATAATTGCGCCTCTGGTCTCTTATGGTTGCGATCTTGGGTTCAGACAACATATTCGAAACGACCGGCGAAATGCGGTGTCGCCCTAGCCAGCGCAATTGAGAAGATTCTCAAGGATGTACAGCAACACGTTGCGGTATATCAGCACTCGCCCCGATCGTTGTTGGCATTACAATCCACTGTGAAAGGGCTTCTGGGTATACTACAGCCATTCCGACGACTTACTTCAAAACTTCGCAAAGGATATTCTGACGAGGACGTTCTCTCCATCGTATTTCACGAAGCGTATTCTGTTGACTATGGGGAAGAGCATTTACGTGAAATCATGCGCGAGGTTTTGGGGAGAGTTTCCCGGCCGTGGATCGAGTTTCTAGAAGAATGGATAGGAACAAGACGAGAGGAAGGGCTGCCCTTGTCAAAGACAAATATCGGTGAAAGCAAAGGGTTTGTCAAGGTTGAGATGGAAAAATATATGGACGACTTTGGTCAAGAGGTCGAGGATGTTGATTTCCGTCTGGATGAGGCCAAGATGCCTCACTTCATGCCTCAAGATATTGCCAAGTCCATCTTTGAGACGGGAAGAAACTTGCGTTTCATCAGAGACGCACATCCGGATCACCCATTGGCGAACACGGATCTCGTGGAGTTGACAAAGCCTCCTAAGGCGGAATGGTTGTATGAATGGGATGCCATCATGGACCTCGAGAAACGAGTTCTAGAATACCGAAGTAACCTTCTGGTGGCTATCCAAGAAGTTCATCCCAAGGATGGATATGCTGTGCCGGCACAAGATACCCCTAGAAGTATCATTGGGGCAGAGTTGCAATTCTTTGGTGTCGGTAAGCAGCAAATCGAGCAACGGATTCTCTCGTCGATCAGCCAACTCAACCAGCCCATTCTTGATTCGCCTACCGACGACCGTCTTGGCCAAGTTATTCGTCAACGTCTTTCGGGTACTTATAAGTCGCCAGCAATGAACAAGTCCAGCTTTGCACCACACTGGTCACTATTACCGGTCCTTTCATTTGGCAGCATTACAGCTGCTCAGTCTCAGGTAATCAATCAAGAAAGCCTCAAGCTTCTCTTCAGCAAACACGATCTACGAGGACATCTACAGCTCCATCGTGACTTTCACCTGTTTGGAAAAGGCACATTTGCAAGTCGCCTTTCGCATGCACTATTTGATCCCGATCTTGAGACTGCCGAACGGCAGGCGGGTATCGCACGAGCAGGAGGCGTGATGGGACTTCGATTAGGTGGTCGAGAGACGTGGCCTCCTGCGAGTTCAGAGCTTCGGCTAGCTCTGATGGGAGTCTTGGCCGAAAACGTCGACACAGAGCAGTTCTCAAAAGATCGGGTGTCCAACATATCGCGGGACTCATCAGACTTGCCCGGCGATCTAAGTTTCGCCGTCCGAGACTTGTCACAAGAGGAGATTGACAAATGTATGGATGCAGACTCGTTGGAAGCTCTGGACTTTCTTCGATTATCGTACAAGACACCACCCGCTCTGGCACCTATTATCACACCCATGATCTTGGTGCAGTACGATCGCATCTTCAAATGCTTGCTTCGAATCCTGCGCATGGTCTATGTTGCAGATCAGCTATTTCGAGACGTCAATATGAAGACGAGCCACTGGGATAATCCACAGGATGTGTCGTTTCGCTTTGCACGAGAAGCCCATCACTTTGTGTCGGGCATTACTTCGTACTTTTTGGATGCAGGTGTGGCTATACCCTGGCAGGCCTTTGAAGCTAAGCTCGACAAGATCCAAGCAGATCTCAACGACCCTCAAATGTATACCTCTCCGGACAAGACGGAGAGTCCTGACAGACTACGGGAGTTTCACTCACAGGTCCTCGATCGCATTATGCTGGCCCTCTTCCTCAGAAAACGCCAGCAGCCAGTACTCAAATTACTGGAGGAAATCTTTACCATCATACTCCAATACGCTAAGTTCTCAAGGTTGATGGCCCTGGGCCGAGATACTGGAGGGGTCTCTGCGGCAGACGTCTTAGATATGTACCGCAAATTCAAGAAAAACACGCAGATTTTCATCACTGTTTGTCGGGCACTGACAGAAAAGGCTCGATCCAGTGGTGTAGGAGCAAGGGATGAGCTGGGGTTGAGGCATGATGGGATTGGTCAGAATCACATGGTTGCGCAATTGTTGATGAAGTTGGATATGAACGATTATTATGCCAAGCATTAGACAGATTTTGTTAGGAAGAGAAGATTCTTCTGTCATGTCCTGATAATGCGACAAGTTCATTGTCAAGAAGTGCCCCGCCATGACTTGGGTGGTGAAAGCGAAAGCACTACGTAGTAAAACCAGGTGCGGGCGGGGGCCAAAATGTGCCCCTCATCGCGTTTCCCCACGCGACTAATTTCCATGACTACAATGGAAATCAACGACAAAGTGTAAACAAACTACCACGCCAGCCAGCAAAACAAGCGCAAGCAGAAGTACAAGTGCCAACTCCATCATCATGTCTCGACCAAGTGCTGCCAATCGTGGCTTGACTCTTACAGAAGAATTGGAAAAACTGGAACAATCCATCACACTCACACTTCAAGGTATTCTTCATTCGACAGTTGTGTCTTGCGGTCAGGCCAGCCCCAACTAATATTGATTCTAGAGATCGATCACAACTTCAGCAAATCGCATCGCATCGTTACGACTAGCATCATTCCTCTTGTCGAGCAATATGGAGAACATTCTCGGGCTGTATGGGAGGCATCAAAGGCACAGTTCCTCGTCTGGTGAAGGCAGGACATGCGACTGACTTGAATCTAGTTTTGGAAACAATTCTTTGAGGCATCAGCAAATGTCTCTTTGTCCGGTTACGAAGAGTTAGCCAACGATGACGAGACAACACACGCCGAAGAGAGTACTGCGATGAGGGAGGATGCGACAGAAGACTACACGGCTCAGCACGGAGAGGATATCACAACGACGACGAGTGCTGAACAGTCTACCTTCCAGGCTGACGAATCTCTCCTTGACGATGCTGAGCTAACCGGTAGCACACCTCGACCGCCCACGACAAAGACCGTCAAGGCTCGCTTCTCCGATCTCGAGTCTCCCTACGAAACAATGAAGCGCGAGATGCAAGCAGAGGAGGAGACGACGGTGCTGCACGATGATGAAGATTCAACCGTCATGTTCGCCCAACATACCGCAAGGTTGCCCGACATGTCCATGACCCCACACTATCGAGACCAAGAGGACAGGAGTATTCAGCAGTCGCCGCAGCGTAACAAGGATCCCCTGCTACATCGTGTTCTGGACAAGACCTACCGCCTGCAGGCGACTCCTCATAAACCAGCTCTGCAGATTTCCCCATTCAAGGGCAAAGAACCCAAGAAGGAGACACAAGCATGGAAGGGCGATTCACCACCGTCGTCACCCGAGATGGCTGTCCCCACCCTTCGAAGCGAGGCCTTTATGTCACCTTACAAGAGCAACGCTCGATCACGTCTAGCCGCCGCTGCTGCACAGGGTCCAAGAACACCAGGCGTAAGCGTACAGACGCCGGCCACAGCACGAAAAACTCGCGATGTGTTTGCAGAAGAAAGCGCCAGGTCAACGGGGAAGAAATACGAGATTGACTGGGAGAGCGACGAGGGTGAGGATGATGACATTGACCTGTATGCGGGTATGAGTCCGCCAAAGACGATCCAGTTCGCGCTGCCACCTTCGAAGCTGTTGCAAACGCCAGCGCGAGAAGCTAGCCAGAGGATCGTGGGTGATATTCTCCTGGATGCTGGGGCAGACCCAAACTCGTCCGAGTACAGTCCTACGATGGTGAAGATGAACGAGGATATTTTGAATGATAGTTTTTAGGGATTGGTCAATTGGTCAAATGAAAGTACTTAGGGGGTAGAGAGGATGATAGTATAGGTATAGCAGTTGAACAAGATACCCTCAATTCAATACCTTAGGCTATCATAATATTAAGTCTACTCATGATCATGATATCTCTGATGATAGCTTCTTTATACTAAACTTTCAAAATCAGGAAAACTCCTGATGAACAGTCGCTCAAGTCATTTCAATTATTCCGATCCATCATCGTCCCCTGTATTTACATGCTAAATCGGATTTGCGATTTCAGAGCCTGTTCCTGCAACTTCTCAGGGGAAGGGGCTGTAGTCTTCTTGGTGGTGCTTGGTGCATTTTCTTTGACGAGTGGTGTGTGAGAGTCAAAGGTAGCGATAGAGGCCGTCTCGGGGTCCAGGTTTTTTTGAGTTGTTGATGTCTTGTCCTCCTTTTTACTGCTGAAGAGGTTTCGCAGAGGAGAGGATGACTTTTGGCTGGAAGAACTCATGATGACTAAAAGGGAAGTTAGTGGTGTGCAGTGCTGTGTTGTGTTGTGGAAGCTGTAAGGGTGTTGATGCTTACAGATGAGGTTGAGGAGGATGGACTTTGGATGTAAGTGATGGTAATTATAGTGTCTTTGTCAGATGATTGATTGAATTGATGACTAGAGTCAATTGATGTCGAATGATAGTGATCTGTTGTGAATATTTCTTCTTCATTTTTGCTTCTCATCCTCAAGTCTTTATACTTGATCATCAAATCAGCATTTACACCAATCCTACCCAAGACAAGACCGCATAAAGTGACTCACGACGTAAAAAGCCCATCAGCAAGGCCATGTTCTTTCCCTAGAATGGAAAATCTAGGGAACAAGAGAGACGTAAGCTACTAGTCATGTTGAACACGCAATACTATTGCTGCAAGGGCATACGAAGCTCATGAAGCCTATACTGCACATCATGCAACAGCGAAAATGTTCCGAGTGACTGTAATGTGTGATGGAACCCGACTATTCAGGTCAAGTTTTGCGCGTTCTGGGTTGCCTGTTTAGGAATAGATGATGGTTTTGGGTTAAGATTGTAGCGGGGGTGGTGGTAGGATGCAGCAATGAGTCTATCATGAACATGGGGTTGTAAGCGCGGAGAGATTTTTGCCCTGCTTTTTTTTTCATTTGATTTTATCATTTCCGTCGACTTTACAAGGTTGAATCTTCACACTAGACGCGACCGATTGAGTCATATGGTTGGTTACCTAGGTAGTAAGAGGTCGGTAGATGAAGCCACGACTCCTATGCTCTCAGCCTGGAGGATGGTTAAGCTGCGGCTTGATCATTCGCTCATCGCTCAACGTTTGTATTGACACGTTGACTCTATACCGCTACTCAATCGCCAAGCATGAGTGCTATGTTACTGTAAAAGGCGGACCAGATTTGCGGTATCGTCTGACGAACACAACGTAGCCCTAAAATTCAAGACTCGTCACCAGGATTTCCTGTGATGACGACAAGAACAAAGAGAAATCTGAGAATCGACAAGTGAAAAAATAAATCATCGTCAAGTATGCATTGTCTACGTCCTCAAGCTGGCGTGTTCAATATCCTAATGCAACCCTACGAGGCTATCTGCCAGCTTACCAACGGGTACCCGTACCGAGTGTTGCTGAGAATTCATGAATTAGATCCCCATCATGACAGGAACTTTAGCCTACCTTATGCCAACGTTAAGTCGTTCAATGGGCAACAGAGCACTAGTAATGCTTAACGGCCATGTCTGACCAATGACCGCGTAGACCTTGAAAAAAGTCCCCTCGTCTTATCGATAGGCCTACTTTTTTTTTTTCTTCCTCTAATCTTATCAGCTTATCGGATAAATTTTCTGGTGGGAATTTTTTGGAGACTGTCAAAAGAACTTGCGCTTTTGGAAGGCGACGGATTTTTTGCTTCCTGCCAGTTGCTCTGCTTGCTTGACTGGTCTTGTCTTGTCTTGCTGGTATAACGCGCAACCATGGAACAATTGCACAAACCGCATCGCAAGTCCAAGGACAAAAAGGACAAGAAGGATAAGAAACACAGCAGTGCCGGTTAGTAGCTATATCATTCGCATCAAACGCGCCGACAGCAAAAGCTCCCAGACTAACAAACCTTGGACAGAGCGCAATCCCAAGGCCTTTGCCTTTTCAAACCCCGGAAAGCTTCAGCGACAGGCAGCGCGATCACAAGATGTATGATTGAAATCTCTATTCCATTACCTATAGGTTTACTTGCAAATCACTAACTTGCTCTCGAACAGATCAAAGAAAAGCGACTCCATGTTCCGCTCGTCGACCGACTCCCCGATGAGGCACCCCCTCGCCTCGTCACCATCGTCGGTCCTCCCGGCGTAGGCAAGACGACTCTTTTGAAATCTCTCGTTCGACGATATGCCAAGGAGACCATTTCCGACCCCCAGGGTCCCATCACCGTCGTCACGTCCAAGAAGCAGCGCCTCACCTTTGTCGAGTGCCCCAACGAGCTCGAGGCCATGGTTGATATCGCCAAGGTTGCCGACATTGTTCTACTCATGATCGACGGAAACTATGGTTTCGAGATGGAGACAATGGAGTTCCTCAACATTCTGGCTGCTACCGGTATGCCAGGAAACGTCTTTGGTATTCTGACCCATCTCGACATGTTCAGAAAACCACAGGCGCTCAAGGATGCCAAGAAGCGACTAAAGCGAAGGCTCTGGACCGAACTGTACCAAGGCGCTCACCTGTTCTACCTCTCCGGTGTCATCAACGGTCGATACCCCGATCGAGAGGTGCACAACCTGTCTCGATTCCTATCTGTCATGAAGAATCCTCGCCCTCTGGTGTGGCGAAATTCGCACCCTTACTCTATCGTTGACAGCTTCCGAGATATCACACATCCTACCAAGATTGAAGAAGACCCCAACTGCGACAGATCGATCGTCTTGTCTGGATATCTGCGAGGAACCAACTTCTCATCCCAAGGACAGAGAATTCATGTTCCTGGATTGGGAGATTTTACAGTCTCGAATATGGAGGTGCTACCCGACCCTTGTCCGACACCATCCATGGAGCAGGCACTAGCCAAAATCACCGGCAAGACAGGCCGAAGGAGGCTTGATGAGAAGGAGAAGAAGATATATGCGCCCATGTCAGACCGAAGCGGTTTAAAGATTGACGGAGACGCAATCTGGATCACACGAGAGAAGGGTTTCAACTTTGACAAAGACGATGAGAGTGCTGAGCGAGGTGAGGGTGAAGAAATGATTGTTGGCCTTCAGGCAGAGCGAAAACTTCTCGGTCAGATGGAGGGCGGAGTGCAACTTTTCAAGGGTGGCAGCAAGGTCGAGGCGGTGCCCGAAGAGGAAGACACAGGCCGAAAAGCCCCTCGAAAGGCAAGATTCGCTGAACGTGATGAAGAAGCCGAGGACCTGGACGAGGATGACGAAGGCTTTGTCAGCGGTAGCGATGAGGGTGATTCCGATGCTGAGGAAGAGTTCAACGAGGGCAAGCTGGGCAGCATGTTCCGCAAAGACGCCGATAAGGAGGGTGATGAGGAGGACTTTGCTTTTGCCGATAGCGACTCTGATCTCGGCTCCATGTCTGAGGGTGACGACGTCGAGGATGATGAGGAGTACGACTCGGATGAAGAAGCGGCGGCACTACGGTGGAAGGATAATTTGGCAGGGAATGCCCGCAAATTGCACGGAAAGCGACGATCATACCACACGGGTGACCTGGCTAGATATATATACGATGACTCCTTGAGTCCTGGAGATGCCCTGAAGCGATGGCGAGGAGATGACGACGACGAACCGGAGAACATTGAGGATTCTGATGATGACGAGGAATTCTTCAAGAAGTCAAAACAGGAGAAGGAGGATTCCATGGAGGACCGTTCAATACCCCTATACGATTACGAGGATCTCGCGGCCAAGTGGGCGGCCCAGGACAGCATCACAGAGCTGCGACGAAAGTTCACTGCAGCAAGTATCGCCATGGGTGACGACGATGATGAAGAGGGCAATGATGAGGATATGGAGGGCGACGATGATGAAAATGACGAAGGTGACGGTGTCTTTGAGGATCTTGAGGCTGAACCCAAGGAACCCGAAGAGCAAACAGCCGTGGATATCGAGGCCGAACGAGAAAAGAACGCCAAGCGCAAGGAAGAGCTCAAGCAGCGTTTCGAGGAGGAAGATCGAGATGGTTTCCTCAATGACAAGGCCAACGCACGACGCGAGGGAGGTGACATCCAGGAGTTTGGCGAAGATGAGTGGTACGAGGCGCAAAAGGCAAAGATCCAGAAACAGCTCGACATCAACAAGGAGGAGTTTGAAACCCTTGATGAGCGTCAGCGCGCTGCCGTTGAGGGATACCGCGCAGGTAAATACGCCAAGGTGGTTCTCGAGGGTGTCCCCGCCGAGTTCGTGACCATGTTCAACGCTCGTCGACCCATCGTCATCGGTGGCCTCTCTCCCACTGAGGATCGTTTCGGATTCTTGCAGGTGCGCATCAAGCGTCATCGATGGCACAAGCGTATCCTCAAGACAAACGACCCTCTCATCTTCTCTCTCGGCTGGCGTCGTTTCCAGACCATGCCCATCTACAGCACCACCGATTCACGAACGAGGAACCGTATGCTCAAGTACACTCCCGAGCATATGCACTGCTTCGGAACCATCTACGGACCTCTCATCGCGCCGAACACGGGTTTCGTCTGCTTCAACTCCCTGGCCAACACCAACGCCGGCTTCCGTATCGCAGCCACCGGCACGGTTCTCAGCGTGGATGAGTCTACGGAGATTGTCAAGAAGCTCAAGCTTACGGGTACACCCGCCAAGATCTACAAGAACACGGCCTTTATCAAGGACATGTTCAACTCGTCACTGGAGATTGCCAAGTTCGAGGGCGCTTCCATCAAGACCGTCTCTGGCATCCGTGGTCAAATCAAGCGTGCCCTGTCCAAGCCCGAAGGCCACTTCCGCGCAACCTTTGAAGACAAGATCCTCCTCAGCGACATCGTCTTCCTCCGCGCGTGGTACCCCATCAAACCCCACCGCTTCTACAACCCCGTCACCAACCTCATCGGATGGCAGCCCATGCGTCTCACCGGTGAGGTCCGCCGCGACCAGAACATCCCCACGCCCCAGCCCAAGAACAGTCAGTACCGCCCCATCGAGCGCGAGACCCGACACTTCAACCCGCTCCGCGTGCCCCGCGCCCTCGCCGCAGAGCTCCCCTTCCGCTCCCAGATCGTCGAGACCAAGAAGCAGAAGCACAAGACGTACATGCAGAAACGTGCCGTCGTCCTCGCCCCCGGCTCAGAGGAGAAGAAGGCCCGCGCCCTCATGCAGCAGCTCCTCACCATCCGCAACGACGCCGCTGCCAAGCGCCGCGCAAAGAAGGAGGAGAACCGCGCCGCCTTCAAGAAGAAGCTCGCGGAGAACGAGGAGAAGAAGGAGGCGAGGGAGAAGCGCGAGACAAAGGAGTATTGGCGAAAGAATGGACGAAAGAGAAGTGCTGGAGAGGATGGTGGAGCTGGTGGTGGTAAGAGAAGGAAGTAGTAAAAAGATTTTGTTGTGCCATGTACCTCTCAACTGGTATTCAGAAAAGGGGTTAGATAGATGTATACCTCATCTCATTGGGTTGGCGTTAATGAAAGAGACAGTATCTACTAGTATATGCAATATGCACTTGTCATTTACCAGTAGTCATTCCAGGTGTTGAAGTGTCTTGCTACCAAATTCCAATAGATCTATGTCTACAGTCCGTCACATCAGTTGCACGCAGGTTGTTATTCGAAAACAAACGTGTTCAAGATTATTCACTTGTGATAATAAAAATACAAATCAGGTAGAATTGTGCAATCTCAACTAAGGGGTAAAGCTAAAGCCAGGCCCTCCCATCAAGGCACAACACAGCGTACAAGTCCGTCAACACCAAGCATCAAACACAAAAACAGCAAGATCCTCGAGTCGTATGCATCCATTAGCCATCGACACATTCATTAAACTTTCGGTCGCGCGCTCTTGAATCATCTCCCCTTGGGGCAGCTTAAACTACGATCATATAGGATCGAGCACTGTCTGCAAGCAAGAGATGACCCTCAGCACACCTCTTCTCATATTTTCAAAGCCGTCAACAAGTCGAATCATAATCGCGTTGCGGTGCAAAAGAATGCTCCCGTTTCCCTGTCCCCTCCCCTCATATCTGACGTTCCCTTGCTTTCAGTCAAAGCAAAAAGAAAGACGTGCGCCTCGAAATGCCGTTAACTACATTCATCGACCTAGCCAGCTGTATCTTTCCGTAGACCGTCTACACGCAACAATTATATCGTGTTGGTGATTTAGGAAGCGTACATGGGCTGCTTGCCGGGAACAACAGGCTCCTCGGGAACATCGGGAGTCTCGGTCTGGGCAGCGGTCTTGCCACCGGTCAAGTTGTTGCCAGTGGGAACCTCAGGGAGGTCAAAGATGGGGGAGGCTGGGATCTCAGTCTTGATGGGGCCATCGGTGACACCGCCCTTGAGAGGCTCCTCGGTAGGGGCCTCGGGGAACTTGGGGTTGACAGTGAACGAGGGCTCCTTGGTGGCGGGAGCGGACTGCTCAGGCTTGTCGATCTTCTGGCGGGAAGGAGTCTTGCCGTTGAGGAGATCCTGGACCTTGTGGGTGTAGTCACCAGCATACTGCTTGCCAATGGCGGAAACCTGCTCGATCTGCTTAGAGGCAACATCTCGGACCTGGGCGGTCTGAGAGTCAATCAGCTCAGAAGCCTGCTTGAGCTGCTGATCGATGAGCTCCTGGTTGGTGACGTAGACGAGGGGAACAAAGAAGACGACGGTGGTGGCAATGATAGCAAGACCCCAGTAGGGAACAAGCTTGACAAGGTAGTAGGAGATGAAGGCAGAGATAAAAGCCTGTGGCATAGTTAGTGGTGTAACTCAAATACGAGGATTCAGCTGCAGACATACGGCAATGGAAGCGGACACGTTCTCGGCAAAGATGATACGCTGAGCCTCGATAACAAAGAAGTTGATAAGCTCGTGGACGTCCCCAATAAGAGCATCCAGAGTCTCACGGGGGACTGTGTAGTATCGGCGAGGTCGGACCTGGGTTGCAAGACCGTTGTTGAGAATCAGCTTGCCTGCAACCTCGGCGGCAATGGTGACACCAAGCACCATCCACGAAACCTTGAGACTCCATCGGAGGATGTCGAGATATCTGACCGAGAAGATAAGGGAGATGATGGTGAGATAGGCAATGGCAGAGGCACCTGTCACATGACAATGTTAGCGATTGCGATTCAATAAAGGGGTTTCTGGGCCATGTCTACTTACGGGGGTTGTTCCAGGAGAGGACCTCGGAGAAAAAGGAGTGGTAATGGGTGAGAGGCTGTCCAGTAGCAGCAGGCGTAGAAGGAGTTTTGCGAGAGGCAGCTAGGTTGGAGAGCTCATTGGAAGCCTTCTGAGTGTGGTCCATGACGTTCTGGGCAACGGGGCCTGCAGAGACGAATGTTAGCAAGACTGCTTCACAGATGCAAAGAGAATTTGAGGACAAACCGTTGGCAACAGACTGGTAGGCAGCGGCGGCGTCTGGGGCAAATTGTTAGCTTACGACTCTGAAAATGACAGATCTCCTTTGAGACAGTCGCAGAAGATGTCAGAAAAACACTATCAAGAACGTTAGCAAGAACGCGCATGAGGTGGCCCAGCTGCTCAAGTGCAGCGCATGGATTTACACACCATACTGGTCTTGGTGGTCTCAAGGAGAGAACCGCCGTTGGCGGTGGGAGCAGTATCGGCCATTTCGGAGGGTGATGCAAATCAGTGGTGGATATGCTTTGCTGAGGAAAAGAGGCTCAAAGTCTGGCAGAAAAGCTGTGCAGAAAAGGCGTGCAGCGGATCGAACTGAGCTGAGTTGAGATTGATCGAGGGAGGAAAATGTTCTGCTAGAAAAACAAAAAAGAATGTCGTAAGTAAAAAAAAGTGGCCCGAGAAATTGTGTAGTGCAGTGCTGGTAATGTAATTTTCCACTCTTCCCTGCAGGCTAAGGCACTGTCTCTGGTTGACAAGGCAATGCAATGCAGTGCAATGGATGCAATGAAGACGTTGAAACCAGGCTCGCTGTCCTTTGCAGGCCTATCGTTTCTCAAGGTAGGTATCTCCCGTGCCTGTCCCCATTCTCTAGGTCCCGTATAGTAGCACCCTGTGCCTGTGCCTGCCTATGTCCCCGCCCACTCC